>JAHDVF020000431.1:0-556890 GCA_022606425.2 Lepidostoma basale
GGATATTCTGTCGGAGTTTCCTTCCCTTAGCTGAAGGTATCCAGTTTTATGGCGCTGGATACTTGCCATTCGCCCTCTATCTATCTGCTATGACAGTGGTCACATTGT
Source organism: Lepidostoma basale (assembly GCA_022606425.2). Classification (NCBI taxonomy): domain Eukaryota; kingdom Metazoa; phylum Arthropoda; class Insecta; order Trichoptera; family Lepidostomatidae; genus Lepidostoma; species Lepidostoma basale. The sequence continues at coordinate 109 of JAHDVF020000431.1, forward strand.
CTATCAAATGATGATGCTTTATTTTATAACATTTGATAATACATTGGGCGAAATATGTCATTCCATTTCAAAAATAACGAAAGACCTAGAAGACAGACGTTTTCATTCATATTAATGAATTAAAATGGAATTTTACACCATTGTTCAAGAAACAATAAATGATAAAACGGATGTTTTTGTTCGTTTAATTTAGCTCTCGAATTGTTTAAAACTTCAATGTGAACTAGCCATATCACCATCAAGTTGTTTCTCAGTTTTTTGAGATAGGTTAAAATAATTTTAGCACACATTTTCTATACTGACGTGCTTTTTAAGGCACAATATTTATTCGGCGTGTCTTACACGTATTTTTTTAATTGGACAAATTAAAAAAAAAAGTAAATCAGGAAAGCAGGCTGTTAGACTAGGCCCCAAGAAGCGGCTTGTTATTATTGCGGCTTTATTTCCATACCGTTGGTTGAACCCGTGTTCTGTCACGTGTAATCCCTTATAAATCAGCCGCCAGTTAGCAGACTGACGCTGAACTGTGAAAACACCGCGCCACCACACACTGTATCGTTCCATACACGCTAGACGCTCAAAACTCAATACTGATTTATTGAATAGCGCCGTTATAACGTATTAATGGATGATTACCTCCTATAACTAGTGAATATAATTAGATTCCCGTTATTATTATAAATTAACCACTGCAAATAAAACATATATAAATAAATAAATAAATAAAAAATAATAAAAAAAATAAAAAAAACGATGGGAGCAACCTTTCGGCGTGGATGAGACCATGATGTTACATGATATTATAATATGTTACTTTTATTTTTACTTTTAATTTTGTTCTTATTTCTACTACTATTATTATGTTCAACTCTCAATCATTTTGTTTGACCGTATTTTGCCTTAGCTTAAATTCAATTAATTCTTTATTGTATTTGTGGTAGTATGTAATTGGCTTTATTTTATTATTTTTCTTTATGTTTCTTAATTAATATATTGATATCGCTGTATGCTGCCCTTAGTGAATAAATAAATATATAAATATAATTGCGAACCTCAAGCCACCAATAGGCATCTCCCGCGCACACTTCGATCGCCCAACTTCCACAAAAAAACCTAAAACAAATAATATAAAATACAATGATATAAAATAAATTTTCAAAATAAAAATAGTTTAACACAAAATTTTATTTTTAGATGGTGCACATATTGCGTATATACCTGTATATATCATCATCGTCATCATCATCAGCCGTCTGTCATCCACTACTGAGCGTAGGCCTCTCCAAAAGCACGTCACCGCCCCCTATCCATTGCCGCTCCCATCCATCCATGTCCAGCAATCCATTTCAGATCGTCGGTCCAGCGGGCAGGGGAACGTCCAACTCTGTGGAATCCTGTACGCGGTCTCCACTCCAGAACCAAATTTTATAACTTTCCTGGAAGATTAAAGTAGATTTTTTCATCTAAGTTAAGTTTCGTTTAATTAGAAAACATATCTTCTTATAAATTAAAACGATAATATAGTTTCATATACCATCCTAATTTCGTATTGGTGCTAAACTAAAATAAAAAGTACTGAAACGCAGGCTTTAAAAAAAATTATAACAAAAATTAAATGATACGTCAAACACACATTTTGGTTTAAACGATCTTAATGAATCGCCGTGAAAATATAAAATAATAAATATTCGTTTTATTTCTATATTTAACTAGAAACAAAAAAAAATTTAAAACGTTATTTAAAAATAAACACTATTCAATACCATTTAAAATATTATTCAATACTGTTCATTATAAATAAATCGAATTTTTAACGAATTCTTATAACATTTTGAATACATACTCGTACAAATACTGGATTTTACCCATTGCGGGTAAATTTTTTTTGTTTATAAGGATTAATTGTATCTTAATAGAGACGAAGATGTAAATTGTTTTCTGGGAACAGAATATGGTGGTCGAGGCGCTTACATGTAAACGCCTCGACCACCATATTCTGTTCCCAGAAAAACAATTTACATCTTCGTCTCTATTGGTATTCTTATAAGGTTAAAGGCACTTGAATGTTAAAGTGATATGTTAAGAAAAACTTCGTGAACACGTATTTTAAAATTACAGATATAGTTGCTTGGAAAACAGTGAATATTGTTTATAATCAGAAGAAAGGAACACAGAAGGGTTCCCACCACACAACCGAGGCTGTTATAGGGTGCAGCGGCACCCTTACGTCAGCCTCGCTCGTACACTTTCTAGGCCTGTCTCCGTCCATCCGGGATATACATTTAATTTACGCAAACACCTTGAGATGAGTAATTCATAAAAATGGCGCTCTATAAATTATCCGATTAATTATATATATATATAAACACAATGGGATGTCAGGCCACATTTACTCTATTCTAATTCTTCGATAGTACTACCTAAAATTGAGCCATGTCCTCCTTAAACTTTTGTCTCATATTCTCAGCCACGTCTTCCATTGTATAACTTTTAAAAACTGTGTAGCACCTTTCTTCACGTTATCCTTCAATCTCAATTCCCTTACTTTACATCATAGTGTAAATATAATTTTTTAAACATTTTTAATTTTTGACAAACGAACCACTGTGCTTTGCTTCTTCTGATATTACAGCGTACTTGGCGCTTTTTAGCCGCGGAGTGATACATCGCCGGCACAAAAAATCCCTCCGAATTACAATGGAATTTGACAGAGCTAAAAAATGGCCCTCAGAAATGTTCCGGGATATTTATTGTTTTAAGAGAATGAAAAAAGATTGACAAGTAAAATTCAGCTCGCCGGCGGGATATTCTAACAAAGAGGCGAATTGGATGCAAATTTTTGTATGCATTGGATTCCAATTTGTACATTTCACTATATACCCGTTTTAAGCTCTTTTTAAAAACAAGATTTATTTAATTAATCAAATGATTTTACTGAAATCTCTTGATGGAAATTCATTTTAAATAATAATTAAATAAAACGATGTTTTTTTAACTACTTCCAATTTTGTATTTACTTCGACAGCAACCGGTTTCCCCAGGATCGCTGGTATCCAGTCTGTCGATGCCAGCGAGCCTGGCGAAACCGTGGAAGTAGTTAAAAACGTAGTTTTATTTAATTATTTTTTATTAAATTGTTTACAAATCATTGATCGAAACATGGTTTGTTTATCTCCTCAATGGCGAAACACATTCTAAAGAACCAAAAAATATTATTCATACAAGACGATGACAATTTTTTGTATTTTTTTTTTAAAATAAATTCCTATTTAAGATGTTTATTGTTTCTTGAACAATGTTGTAAAACTCCATATTAAATAATGAATACAAATGAAAACGTCAGTTTTCTAGAATTTTATTATATTTTATGGAAATGACATGTTTCGCCCTTCTTAGGCATTATCAAATGATGAATGAAAGAGGGAAACATATGATTCCCATAAAATGTAATAAAACATAATAAATAATAAAACTTCTAGAAAACTGACGTTTTCATTCGTATTAATTATCTAATTTAAGACTTTAGGAGTATATGGAGTTATTAAGATGTAAACTAATAGCGCAGATTGTTAAATTTGATTTTCTAAATAAAAATCACGCCGTCTCTCCAAAGGGGTAGGTAGTTAGAACGGAATGATTTTTTTTTTCAAATACAGCATAATGAAAGTATATTTTTAATAAAGCATTGATAACTTGGTCACCCTTAACACACTTTTGCGATCTAACAAGATAATGGTAAATAAAGATTCCGTGATTATTACTAAATTATTAATTTATATATATAGGGTAAATGTATAAAATAATAGAATTGATAAAAAAGGTCTTCAATATATATGATATATCCTGCTAGAAGATATTTCTAAAACATACCCTACTAGAAAATATTACTAAAAAAATCTACATTCTATAATATTTCAAAGGAATTAATTCGATTATTTTTTTCAAAAGACTACATATTTTTGCAAATTTTATTATTAACCGACCAAGAGATAAAATTTCAATCACAATAAATTGGAGGCAGGTACGTAGTTAGGGATCGCTCTACTAAAAGTGGCTATTCCTGTCGAGAGCTGCGGGAAGGGAAGTGGTGGGCGGGAGGGAGGAATGCAGCGGAGGGAGGGGAACAATAATGTTTCTTACCTTTGAACCCGCAGCCGAAGAAAAATGCGGCGATCCGGGAAGGAATTCGGATTCCCGGCAACCTGAACTGATGGAGACGGCTGTTTCAATATCTTGTAGCCAAATCCTAAGACTTTAATTATTTTTTAATAGAATTTATGGAATATTGATCTGGATTCTTTCTTTATAGGGTCAAAGCACCAATGAATGACCATTTAAGGTTCAGCTTGTACTGAAATCCACATTAAAGGCATAAATTTCATTATTTCAGAGAAAGAAAACAATGAAAAACACATTGACTTCTCTAAATTCTCTAACTTTTTTTTATTGAAATATGAGTATTACTATTAAAATTAATATTTTTCTCAAAAAAAAGCACAATCACCAGTAATTGACCACTTCAGGTTATATTGATACAATACATAGATTTTGTTACATTGTCACATTATGAAACACCCTAACATATGAAAATATGTAAATATTCAAAGAATTGTATAAGAAATAACATTAAAAAACTTTTACCACACTTTTATTTATAAAAAAACTACTAACAATCTCAGAATAACAACGGAAAGACGCACTTTTACCGTTTGACAAGGCACAGTTCAAAACTGATAGTTTTGTTTCTTACCAACAGTTGTCTCTGCCTACCTCTTTTGTCATAGTTTCTTGAGATTAAAGTTTTTTGACTGGACACAGAGAAATTCTTATTATATTTTGTTTTATTAACCAACCGTCATTTACTGGGGGGCGGTCAAATACTGGTGCTTCGACCCTACGCGTAATATGTTATTATTTGTAGTATGTAGTATTTATGTAGTCCATTGTTTTGGCCGAAACACTATGATACTTTAACATTTTATAACTGAACTAACTAACTAATTAACTAACCATCACGCCGTCTCACAGAAGGGGTAGGCAGAAAGAAAGAAAGAAAGAATTTCCTGACATATTTCTCTCGCTTCCTCAACATTCATACATCGTGTCGATTTCTCTGACTCCTCACATGGCCGACATTCAATATTTGATTTATTTGATCGTGCCACGTTTTCCTCGGTCTTCCTCTATTTCTGGTTCCATTTACATCGTTAACATATAATTTATTTACCATTCTTTCTTCTTTCATTCTTTCCATATGTCCAAACCATCTTAATAATCCTTTCATTATTTTGTTCATAACACCATCATTCGCACCGCATTCACTTCTTGTATTTTCATTCGACACTCTATCTATCATACACAGAGTATCCACACATTCGTCTAAGAGATCTCATTTCTACTGCATTTATTCTACTTTCATCCTTCTTTTGCCAGTTTTTTATAACTGTTAATGCAAAAACTTTGTTTTACATCATCAGGTGTTACAAAAATATATCAAATGTCAATTTTTCGTAATTTTTCGAATCTTTGTGTATTTGTTCCTATGTCAATTTGAATAATTTCTTTTATATAATTTTGAAGTTCTGGCTGAAATTCACTTAGGTACCTAAATATTTTAATTTAAAGAACGGTTAGTTACTGTTTATAGGAGAAAATATTAAAGGTGGAAAATATAATAATAAAATTATAATAATAATAATAAAATATAACTTAGAAGGAACAAATTACACATAGTATAGAGTCAAATACGATGAAACAAAACAAATTAAAAACGATAAACAATAACAGGAAGTACATAGATAACATTAACAGTAAAGGTGACAAAAGTTGAAGGTAATATTATTATTTTTTAGCAAGATTGTATATAATTATTGTGATATAAAACAAAGTTTTTGCATTAACAGTTATGAAATTTATGTTATTAATCGAAATGTATTGGTTATAATTCTTCTTCCTTGTTGTATACCTACGTGGTCTGTTGTCCAGAGTGTTGCTCCTCCTGTGAGGTAGACTCCTAGCTGTCATTTCATCTTTTAGGAGGTCTTCCACGAGGACGAGTTCCACGAGACTGATTATATAGTGCAATAGATGTAGGCGGCTTCTTCCTTATATATCGCTTAGATAATTCGTTTGTCTCTTTGTTTGACTCCAATTCTGTTCATCATTCCGAATAACGCAGTCCATTCCACCGTGTCGAATGCCTTATCTATGTCCACAAATCCGACATATATATCCTGGTTTCTTTTGATTATTTTCTCCAGTACTAAGCGTAATGACAATATTGCTTCTCTAGTTCCCATTCCCCTTCTGAATCCAAACTGGTCATGGGTCAGTATTTCTTCTACTTTCGGTTCGATTATTTTTAGGATTATATTGGTTAATATTTTTGAGGTATTACATACAAGACTTAATGTTCTGTGTTGATCGCATTTGGTTTTACCGTTTTTTTTTTGGGTAAAGTTACAATGAGGCATTTTTTTAAATCTACAAAAATTATTCCCGTCTCATAAATAATGCAGACTAAATTAAAGAGAGCTTTTATAGTGCCCTTCCCTGCCGACTTAATTAGTTCAGCTGGTATTTCGTCTATTCCCGGTGCTCTTGTCTTTGAGCCTTTCTATCGCGTTGGTGAATTCATCTCTGGTGATCGAGTCACCCAAGTCGTCTACATCCACGTTGTCTTCATTTGTTATCAGACTCTCCATGTCCATGTCACTATTTCCATTGTAGAGTCACTCTAAGTATTATTCTCATCCATCTACCCCCGACAAGGGACTATTCGAAAACTATCTTACCGTCTTCTTCTTCTATAGCATTGCTTCTCCCATTTTTGATGCTAAAAAACTCTTTTACAGAAGCATAGGCTGATTTACTATTTTCTCTGCTTATGTTTTCATTGATTTTACTGCATCGATTCTGATAGTATGCCTTTTAAGCAATTCGGGATTCCATGTTAATTTTATTTCTCAATGCTTTGTATTTCTTTTGGGCTTCAACACTGGGATCATTTTTAAGAAATCTATTTTCCTGCATCATATCCAGAATTTCATTTGTTATCCATTCCTTTTTTGGGCCGAGGGCGGTCCCTTTCAATTACTTCCTCCGTCGCAGTTTGGATTGAATTCATTATATCTTCCCAGATCTGATTTTCAATAGTTTCATCATTTATCATGCACTCTTGCGTTCTTTTTGGTGTATTTGTCTTGTATCTCTTTCGTTATTAGCGCCTTATCAATCCATTTCATATTACTATTTCCAGTTTTCAGCTTTTTCAGTTTTAGTAGGCTTTTGGATATAACCATGTTATGATCACCATCTATATCTGGACTAGAGTAACTTCTACAGTCTTTTATTTGGTTCTGTAATCTTGATTTGACCAATATGTAATCTATTTTTAGTCTGTGTCTATCTCTTGGAGATTTTCATGTATATCGTTGGCTTTAGTGATGTTCAAAACAAGTGTTTGTTACATATTATATGATATGTCAAACTTTTGTTAATGCCTTCCCAAGCCTAAACATGCCATTCACATCAAATATAATAAATAATTAAATAAACAGTTATTTATAGTGAATATTCGATATGAAGTTTAACATCACTGTTTAAGAATCAAAAAAAAGTATCATGTTATAATTAAAATAAACAATAATGAAAGTGTAAAAATAATATAATATAAACTGATGATGTGAATAAGTTCGACTTACTTCAGAACGCTGAAAAAAAGTCGTAACAATTTCAATTTAATTGGAAACAAAATAATATAATATAGGTACCATGATGATTACATTAAAAAAAAACATCCCAGCCAGCCTGACGAAACCGGTTGCTGCCGAAATAAATACAAAAGTGGAGGTAATTATTAAAAAATATACATTTATTAAATTATAATATTATACTTAAGTAGTATTAAGACACTCGTAATCATCCATACTGATACTATTTTATAACTGTTATATTTTCGACAACATTCGTGGAATAACATATACTATGAATAGAAACCAATACATCATAAATAGATTTGCAATCGTGTGTTTCATTATGTGTGCTAATTTCCCAATGGACAGAGAAATAAGAGACCGCCCATTGCTAGTGTGCTCATTTCGTTTGGTTGTATACGTGTCAAATCTATTGTAATGCACCAACAATTAACATGTCTACTTAATTTATATTCATTTTCTTTTTGTATATAACGCCAGAGAATGAATGTGGTCTGTTTTATTGTACGGATGTGAAACGTGGACCTTGAAAGTTAACTCAATGAACAGACTGGAAGCATTTGAAATGTGGCTCCATCGCCGAATGCTCAGAGTTCGCTGGACAGACATGGTTACCAATACCGAAGTTCTGGGGCGAGCTAGAGTTGACAAGGAACTGTTATCAGCTATCAAGGTTCGAAAGATCTCACATCTGGGTCATATACTGCGTGGGGAAAAGAACCACCTCCTCCAACTGATATTGGAGGGAAAAATTGAGGGACGCCGAGGGCCCGGAAGGAGACAAATGTCCTGGCTGCGAAACGTGAGGGAGTGGACCGGCATCCGAAGTGTGGAGGAGCTGTTCCGAGCGGCGCAGGACAGGGACAGGTTCGAGGTGATCGCCAACGTTGGGGGGACTCGACAGGGCACTTGAAGAAGAAGAAAAATATATAACGGGTAATTTTAATCCAATTACCTTTTACTATTTTGTTTTAAGCTATAATATTTATTCTCATGACATATGATAAATAGCTAATCTATCGCCAATTTATTGTCACGTGAATTCAACACCATACATAAGACAGTGTGACAATCACACTGCTATCGCTGGGAATCGAACCCAGGACCTTCGGTATATAAGTTCTTACCACTTTGCCAAGAATGTCGTCAATTGTTATGTATCGGAGTGAAGATTGGAGCTGTTTGAGAAGGATGAAAGTAGTATAAATGCCGTAGGAATGAGATAACTGAGATTAATGTAATGAAAACGATGTGTTGTAGAACATCGAAGTTTGTTTCACCAGAGGGGTAGGCAGAGCAGATGGACCGCCATACTGCTCTGTCCTGACATACCTCTCTGTATCATCGATTTATCCGACTTCGAATGTGGCCGCCTTTTAGTATTTGATTAATTTGGTCATGCCACGCTTTCCTTGGTCTTCCACGGCTTCTCTTTCCACCCACACTGCTTTTATACAACATTTTAACCATTCTTGCATCGTCCATTCATTCCATATGTCCAAACCATCTTATGGACCTTTTATATATATTATACTATGTTATATCGTTTTCCCGTACATTCTTGTCAGTAACTTAATTTTGTTGGCACTAAAACTTCATTAGATTTTTTATGGCAGTACATATGGAGCTCTAGTGCCAACTCTTTTGTATGGAAGTGAAGCTCGGAGCTGGCAAAAGTAGGATGGAAGTATGATAAATTCCATACAGACGTTTTATTAGTTATTTAATATGGAGTTATGCATCATAAACATAGTATATTTATTTAATAATATTTTCAGTTGTTTAGTTTTTAAATAGTTTTATCGTGCTCTAACTTAATGTAAATATGGATTAAATTATACAACAATTTATATCAATAATAGTAATTATAAATATAAAATTACCGCTCTCGCCCCAAATGACATCCGGTATAGAGGCTAATCATTATCGTTTAAAGTTAAGTTTCCAAAAAAACCTTTTGTATTTTAATTTTAATTGTATTGACGTTCAGTGGCTCAGCCCCTTCCCGAAGCCCCCAATTGGCTATAAATTTTAATTTAAGACAAGGGGAAGGGAGACAATAAAGAAAACAAATTATTTAGTTCTAAATGGGGAAACTTAATTTCTCGGTCAATTTATTTATACTGGCGGCTTTTTGTAATCTATTCCATTAAGATTTTTTTTAAATGGATTTTTTATGGATTTTTTTAAAATTTCGGAAATGGAAAAATCTTCCATTATAAGTCATGAAGACGTAAGTGGCAGAATTAAGGTCCATTTACATTGGACAGTGGCTGTAACGGCACCGTTGATAAGAGACATGCAGATGTAAAACTGACTCTTATCAACACTCTCGACGGCGATTTTATTATAGCATTTTAGATAACGAGTCGGTGAGATTCAAGGCTATGTCGGTTGCATTACGTTGCCGTTACGATCACTGTCCAGTAAATGGTCATTTATACTAAAAACAACTTATAAGATGGTTATTATAAGGTTTATTTCGATGGTTTAGACACATGGAAAGAATAAATTAAGAAAGAATGGTTAAGAAAGTGTACGTTGACGATGCCAACGGAACTTCAAAGAGAGGAAGTAGAAAAATATCAAATAAATCAAATATGGAATATCGGCCACATAAAGAGATGGGATAATCGACGTGCGTGCATGACACGATGTATGAAAGATGAGGAAAGAACAGTGTGGCAGTGCATTATTTCTACCTACCCCTTGGCCGACGATGGGAAACTCTGTGATGATTAGTAAATTAGTTTGTTAATATTTTTGTGACACTAAGGACGATAGCAGGCAAGACACTGAGAGATCGCGTGAGGAACACCAGAATAAGAGAGATATGTGAGGTTGAGAATATTATAAGATAAAAGACAGCGAAAAGGGGACAGGTACGGGCATGTTCAAAGAATGGACCCCACCAGACTCCCCTATATTGCATTGCATAATCAGCCTCGTGGGACTCGTCCTCGTGGAAGACCTCCTAAAAAATAGAAGGACAGCTGAACAAGAAGATGAAGAAAATGTGACTATGTTCAATATTAAGTGTGAATTCTTATATTTTTATAACTATATACATGTTTGCAATTAAACTTGACACGAAAATTTGTTTGATATAACCAATGTTTGGTAAGAAGAGATAAGTTGGCCTCAAAGTGTAACATTTTTGCTGGTTCGTGGGATGCCACTTGGGGCCTTAATGTGGTAGTTTTTTTATTGTCTTTCACATGTTTGTACAATGTTTTTTTAACCCAATGTAACCCGCGTGATGGGATAGGTATATCTTTCTATCCGCAATTTTATTGTCACGTGAATTCTACTACATATAAACACTTTTAATTTTCATATAAATTATAGTTTTTCCACTTTCGTGTATTTTTTTTTTCGATGTGTGTTGAATGTATTTATTAATAAACAGTGTGTTATTTCATATAAAAAAATAATTATGGAAGATTGGAGGAGTTTTGTTTTAGCCACGTGCAGCTTTATGAATCTCGACCATCAGTAAAAAGGAATCGAAAAAAAAGAAGATAGGTAATATAATATGAGGTGGCCGAGTGGTAAGTGCATTGACTGCCACCCCGAAGGTTCCGGGTTTGATTCCAAGCAAGGGCAGTGTGATTGTCACACTGTCTTTGGTCTGGTGAAGAATTCACGTGACAATAAAATGGCGATACCTATTGCTAGCTACCTATCATATGTCACGAGAATCACTTTGATAGCTCGTCTCTATTGAGATACAATTAAATTTGAATTGACCACCCTTTAGTGAAAATTCCAGAATTTCGTATACAAGTATAAGTATACATTCATAAAAATATTTGTAATTATTCTGGGCAACTCTTTGGCAATTAGAATGGAATAATACTCCTGGCGACTTCTAAACAATGCGTTTATGGGCTACAGCCTTCGCATTGTGTTAATAAGGTAGTTTGCTAAATGCTGAAAATCATTCTCCATAGATGGCGTTAGTGGGTCGGTTGTATAAGTTAATCTTGAATAGATTCACAAGTTCAACCAAATCTACATAAATGGATAATTGAAACTGACACGTGAAGATAGGTATGGATTTTGAAGTACGAGTATATATACGAGTACATCTTCCAAAAATTTGTCAAGCATGATCATAACAAAGGTGGAATGGGGAATGTTGTAATTACATAAAGCGTGCGCTTAACCCAACCAATGACAGGTCATAAGTCCTGTAAACACCTTGATCATCCATATTCAGTTTGCGTCTTCGTCTCTATTGAGATACAATTAAATTTTAAAAAAAAAAATAATAATAATACCCTTTACATCGATTCGACCCATGCTGTTATGATATAAAAGAGCTATTAAATAAAATAATAATTATATTAATAATAATTATGTAAATTTTCTAAAAGGTTTTTTTTTGCTGTAGGGAAAATAGGTTTAAAAATTATTAGAGAAACGACGTATTTGTATTATTTATTAGGCATAATTAACATTTTACGTCTTCTGTTTTCCTAATTACCCAATTACGCGCTAAGAAAGTCAAGTAAAATTAAGTGTATTGCCAGTATCTCTGTGAAGGAAAAATTACTAACGTAACAAAGCCATTAAAGTGGATTTAAACTTTGTTGCTAGGTTATAAATCTCTCTTAAGTTGTATTGATGAGTAATTTTATGGAAAATTTTTGAAATATACGAATTTTCCTTGAAGTTAAGAATTTAACCGATTTTTTAAGTGTAACACTTAATAATGGCGTGGGCGTAAGAAAATTTAATACTTTTTTTATGAGCCTAGTTTTTAGAAGTTTCATATTATAAACATATATTCAAATATTCATTGAGATATGGGTTTAATTTAATTTATATTAAAGTCCATTTAAAATAATCAATAATTCAATGAACTCAATGAACAGACTGAAAGCATTTGAAATGTGGCTCCATCGCCGAATGCTCAGAGTTCCCTTACATGGCTTCCAATACCAAAGTCCTAAGGCGAGCTAGAGTTGACAGGGAACTGTTATCAACTATCTGGGGCATATACTGCGTAGGGAAAAGTACCACCTTATCCAACTGATATTGGAGGGGAAAATTGGGGGAAGCCGAGGGCCTGGTAAGAGACAAATGTCCTGGCTGCGAAACGTGAGGGAGTGGACCGTGGCATCCGAAGTGTGGAGGAGCTGTTCCGAGCGGCGCAGGACAGGGACAGGTTAGCCGAGGTGATCGCCAACGTTGGGGGGACCCGACTGAGCACTTGAAGAAGAATAAGAATAATGAAAACAAAACAAATAAAAACTTCATTATTATACATTAAGTGTGCTTTCACTTGTGTTTATCGTCGACCGGTTTCGGCAGCTTGCTGCCATCGTCTGGTACCTACATCAAAAAATATTTTGTTTATATAATAAATTATATTATAGTAGCGGGGGTTAAAAAACTTTACTGATGGTACTTTCATTACCGTTATTAAGTATTATTTATTATATAAACTAAATAAATATTGATGTAGGTACCAGAAGATGGAAACAAACTGCCGAAACCGGTCGACGATAAACACAAGTGGAAGCACACTAAATATATTACAATAAAGATTTTTTTGGGTTTGTTATTTAAAATGAACTTCTACCAAGAAATTTCAATTAAAAATATAATGTATATAAAATAATCAACACTTATTCGTCTGTTTTATATAAATTTGATAATATTTATCATAAAATAAACAGATTTTTTTTCTAAATATTGTTTAAATTGTAATTATTTGAAGCTACAATATATATATGAATAAATCTTATCCCAAATGTGAAATGGATTCTTAAATTTAAATAAGCTTGTGTTATGAATGTTATAAATGTTTTGTTGATGCAATATAATTAGTCAAACGGAATAATGTAATGTGAACGTGCGGTGTTATCCCACTGGATTAGTTAAATAATGCTGCAATGAAAACACTAATTCTGTTTTATTTTATCCTGATTTGTGTACACAAAGTTACAACGTCGAGCAGTGCATTCGGTGAATGCGGGGATAAAGTTGTATCTAACTAAAATCATCGGATGAATACAAATTTGAAAACTTCTACTAAAAATTACAATCGCGATCAATCTCTCACGACCACATTGTACAAAAAATACGTTTACTGACTATGTGCAACAAAAAAAGTGCATTTTTAATATTCTGTGATTTTTTTAAATTCATTCGATTTACTATAGGAGTATCGTGAGAAATCATTGATACTCCATTATTTATGACATTTATGACGGCGAACTCTTCAGCAATAGGAAGATTAGTTGAGCCGAAGCGTTGCCCCAGTACAAATTTCGGGGATCGAGCGTTCGCGGTAGCCGGTCCATCAGCTTGGAACAATCTCCTTTCACACCTTAGATGCATAAATGATCCGACAGATTTCAGATCTAAATTGAAAACCCATCTTTTTCATATTTCATACCCAAGTTAAACATTTATGCTTTGTTCTACTATACTTTTAAACCGATCGCTTTTTAAGCGGTCACATTTAGATTTTTAGATTTAAAACACGTCTTAATGCGCCCTTGAGGTGATTACATCACAAAAACGGCGCTTTAAAAGTTAGCATATTATTATTATCATTATTATTTATGAGTTATTTACCTGACACTATTTATCACATGAGTTATTTTAAACATTATTGCAACCAGTAAATATACTTATTGTAATTTGTGCAAAATTATACATAAAATTACTTATAATGTAAATAAATTTGTTAATAATACGTCAACTTAAAATTCAATATTTATCTGTTAAATAATAAAACTCTGTTTTGATGTATCACAATTATATTTTTATTTTTCGCGACAGCTTTTTCGTCAACCTGTATTGACCTCATCAAGTATTGTCATGTTGTCAACATAGGTTGACGAAACAGCTGTGGCGAAAAATAAAAATAAAATTGTGAAACATAAAACAGATTTTTTTTATTTTAACAGTTTATAATTTTGAAGTATCTTAGTGTGGCCAAAACAATGGACTATTCAATATTTATCGTCATTTCTGTTTGGTACATGTGCAATAGATTTGATATAAACTAATATTTTAGCGTTATTATTTAAAACGTTAAAAAAAACTTATGTGGCGATGGAGGGACATGTCCCTCGTGAACCAGATGAAAATTTGACAAGTCGACCGCTGTGCTGGTGTCCATAGACGGCACGACGTGAAGTTGAGCCCCCATAGTAGTATTGGTGTGACGATATCTGGAAGAGTGCGCGAAGTACCTGGATTCGGATCGCTCAGGATAAAAGGTAGTGAAAAATATAAGAAAAAACCTATTTCCAGGAGTGTACGGTTACACCAGACTAAAGAAGAAAATTGAATACGTATATTTGTATCAAAATATTATGTCGTTTGAAATGTCATAATTCACCATTCAATGAGTATTATCAAATGTTAAATTACTTCTAGAAAAGCAAAACATGTCAGTCCATAAACTGTAAGCGAGCTTGTAAGGAACGAACATTTTATTTATTGTTTCTTGAACATTGATGTAACACTCTATATCAAATAATTAATACGAATGAAAACGTATTTTTTCTAGAAGTTTTATTATATTTAATTTGAATGAAATTTTCACCTGTCTGTGAAAGGTATTATCAATTTTTTTTTACATTTGATAATGCTTTAGACAGGCGAAATATGTCATTGTTTGTAGATGTTCTCATTCGTATAAACGCATGGTTTGATTAATATTTAATCAAATACCTAATACATATGAAGCTTAACATCGTTGTAAAAGAAGAAGATAATATTTTAGTTATTATTTTATAAGATAATATTCGCTGGTTGAATGTGATTGCCATTAAGATTTTTTAAATATCATTTCCTTGTTAATTTAGTGTCTACTTTTTTTATTCTAAGAAAATATCAAAAATGTTTTTCTTCGTATAAAAGCATTTTATTTGTTGGCTTTTTCTTTTAAATATCTGAGATTCCACAAAATAAAGTTTTATTGTGTTAATTTTTCTCCTTAATGCTCAGTAGCAGGTTAGGAAATATTCCTTTTACATGTATTGGGTAGGTTTGTAGAAAAGCAAAAATGGAAACCGAGAAATATTACGGTCTCTTTGTGCCTAATACTGAGATCATAATTTGCCGAGAACTTCCTCTAAGTCGGACTCGTATTGATAAAACATTGAGAAAAAAACGTGGACCATCATTACTCGTAGAAGCTACTGGGAGGAGGATATCGATTGGCAGTGTTCGGGGGAGAAAAAATGGCAAACATTTGCGTGTTCTATACTCAAGTGGACAACTCCGCAATGGTGCTTGAGACATTAGCTTCGCAAATAAGAAGAATAGCGATTTCACGCTCAGGCGAGCAGTCCCGTCGCCCAGATGGCTACATAAACTACACCTCCCGCCGCTCGCCTCCTACTTCTCCCGCGATCACGAGCCGTTTTACCCTTTATATCGGAGACATACTCGAGATTTGCTTAGGATACAGTTTACCCCGTCATACCCTTTTGCCGGGAGGATCCCTTATATTGCCTTTTTATGGAACGATTTCGGTCAAATAGAGAGCCGCAAGATGCTATGTGTCTTAATAGGAGATTTATTTAATACCTCCCACGAGGCTGGGGCGCTGACATTTTTGTAGTCAGTTGAATCAACAGATGAATGTTTATGGCTTAATGAAAATATTTCCATCTCCGTTTATATATCGGTCTAATCGTTTTTATTTCTTATAGACTCGATTTAAATATATTTGTATTATTGAAAATGTTATAACGTTTTTTATAATATATGCAAGGTAAATAAATCATGACATTAAACAGAAGAATTATGTTTTACTAAGTTAAACTTATAGATGTAAAATAATAAATCATAATTTATTATAATGGACTCAAACTTTACCAGGGCAATATAATAACTATCTTATTGCCCTGGTGTGAGTTATTATAACTTATAACCCTGAAGGAGCTTGGGCCCATGCGGGACTAGTTGTCATCAATTATAATAACTATTTCGTGGTTAAATACAAAGTTTTTTTTCTACAAGATTAAAATGCCCAACCACAAAGTGATAAGTTCATATGAATATTTTGATTTAGAAACAAGGTTATCATCGGAAATACGTATTACTCATATATTAACAAAAAATCAGGATTACGAGTATAATCGATAAATAAACACGAATTTTTTTATTCTACCGTATACCAGTTTTATTATAATTATTATTATTATTTTGTGGAATCGATCTTTACATCATTACACCGCGAGCCAAATCGATGTAAAAGGTATACCTATCATATTGACTCTCGTGACATGTGATAGGGAGCCAATCTATCGCCATGTTATTATCACGTGAATTCTACACCAGACCAAAGACAATGTGACAATCACACTGTCATCGCCTGGTATCGAACCCGGGACTTTCGGGGTGGCAATCAAAGCACTTACCACTCGGCCACGAAGGTCGTCATGTATTGTTTTTTTTCCAGTAAATTAATTTAAATTTGATCCTTCTGATCTTCGTTTTAATGAAAAGATCTGCGCAAATAATCAACCCTCATTATACCTTTTATTACTATTTTTAGAGTTAATATTGTATATAATTAAAAATACGTTACTCCATTTCTCTTTTTCATTTTTATACACTTTGTTTATACAACATTTACATTAAAAACATTAAAGTTACATAGAAATGTTAAAATAAATCTTTATAACATCTGTCAGATCATGTAAACAATTTTATAATATTTTAAATCTGTATGTATCTTTATAATATGTATCACTGAAGAAGAACTGGTTGTCCGAAACATGTCTATGTAATTTTTTTTAATGTAAGTGTTGTATAAACAAAGTGTATAAAAAATAAAAATGGAAATAAAGAAATTACAACACAAAGTATTGCGAATATAGAAGAAAATATATTAAATAATAATTAAATAAAACGATGTTTTTTAACTAATAAATATATTACTCTAATTTATAACTAATAAATAGTTTCATTATCTTTCCTAAAATGTTTAAGTTCATTTCTGAAACTTTTGCCAAGATATTAATTGATATACTCAATTATAAAATGCAAAAATTAAATAGAAAAAAATATAGATTATATTGATTATTAAAGGTTGAATTAAAAGGAAAGGAAAGCGCTCCAATACTGTATTACCTAAGTAGTTACTAATACAAATTTTTAATTGTATCTCAATAGAGACGAAGACGCAAACTGGAAACTGAATATGGATGATCAAGGTGTTTACAGGACTTATGACCTGTCATTAGTTGGGTTAAGCGCACGCTTTATGTAATTACAACATTCCCCATTCCACCATTGTTATTATGATCATGCATGATACATTTTTGGAAGTTGTATATATACTCCAAATCCATACCTATCTTCACGTGTCAGTTCCAGTCAACCATCTGTGTAGATTTGATTGTACTAATTATTTTTTTAAGATTAATCTATACAATCCACCCACTAACGCCATCTATGGAGAATGATTGTTTAGCATTTAGCAAACTACTTTATTAACACAATGCGAAGAGGCTACCGCTTTGGAGTATATATACAACTTCCAAAAATGTATCATGCATGATCATAATAACAATGGTGGAATGGGGAATGTTGTAATTACATAAAGCGTGCGCTTAACCCAACCAATGACAGGTCATAAGTCCTGTAAACACCTTGATCATCCATATTCAGTTTCCAGTTTGCGTCTTCGTCTCTATTGAGATACAATTAAAAATTTGAATTAACCACCCACAGGTGAAAATCCAGGATTCGTATACAGATATAAGTATACATTTCACAAATATTAGTTACTAATATATTATCAATTAAAATTATTAGGCTGCAAGCTAGATGGTACAAATAACGTATGATCGATCAAGAGCCAACTTAAAATATGATCTCAGCTAATTCAAGAAGACAGATAAGATTCAGAAAACAGAAATTGATATGCTTGGAAGGAGTGGTACTGGATGGCGCTATACTGGGTTTAACGGGTTGGAAAGCGACCGCGCTGGAGTGAGACCGATGAAAATATCTCTTGGAGGCAGATGAGACCCACCCGAGGGAGAAGTGCTGATGTTGAAGATTTGTGAAATTTAACCCAATCACTACGGGTCACCAACAAAGATGTTTTCAAACTTTAATGCCATCTTTGGGAATATATTTTAACTGTTTCAATCTCAAAATTAGATTTAACAGTTCTTTGTCTATATTGTACAAAACATATAAATTATTATACCACAATTATATGTACCCAGTCCCATATTTTACTGATGAAAACAGATGTTTCTCCTTTGCAAGACGAACGTGTCATTTTTATAATCGAAAACTTTTAGAAAACAGACGTTTTAAACAATATTAAGAATGATAATAAAATATTACCAGACGTACATGTAAAGAGAAAAATTCAATTCGATGTAAAATTTATCTTACAAACGAAAACGAAAAACTAGGCCTCTACTCGTATATAATATTAAAAAAAGGAATATCTTTTTTCTTAAAAAGAGGGTAAAACTTAGTTTCTAATTAACAGTAGATCAAGAAAAAATGAAGGTACGATTCAAGTCTTGTGCGATTCCGTTCCTGTATTACAAAAGTAATCTATAAGTTTATTCAATATAATTGGGTACATTTCAACAATCTTCACTGTGTATTTTTATTAAGCATTTCGATAAAAAAAACTCTTTTTACTCATTGACAAAAATTAATTAAAAATTCTTTCTTCGTTGAAATATGAATACAATAGCAAATTTGAAACACAATTTTCATGGTTCAATACTGGAGCTTATCTATTGAAAGACTTCGGGGCAAAATTTAAGTAAAATCCTAAATTAAAAATCTTCGGAACGGTGCCTTGAAAGGGGCGCACCGGAGGAAGTTAGCCCGAATTTCATTAAGCGGGCAATATTGAAAATCGCCCTATATTAGAAGCCCCCGTTAATTGAGGACTTAATTTCATTACGACACTTTAAATACTTTTATACATTATTCTAAAATCTCCATCGATACCCGATCAAAATAAATTTAAATAATAATTTATTATTTAAAGCGATTCCGTTCTCGAATACCCTATTTAGTATTGGGTTAAATTAACCTGGTTAATACAACATGAAGCATTGAGAGATCACAGACGGTGGGATGGCGTTCATCGACTCACTATCTTAAAGAAACTGGATGCCGATGGCAAACGTGAAGAAGGCATATATTTATGATTGGACATGTTCAGGATGAAGAAGAAGAGGTTTTCCACCATTCCACATTTTCTCTCCCATTCCTCACTCTGTCCCACCCTCACCTAAATTTCTCTAAATTTTATATTTTAAAATCATGTAGGTACCATGTTTTGCTTTGTTTTGTGAGATTGGATAGAAATTAAGAATAAATTAAATTGGATCAAATTATGCCTGGGGTACCTCTGGATTTTTTTTAATGTTGCATTCCCAGTTAAAGAACGTCCCGCATGGATAGGGGACGGACCTAGGGAATGCAAAAGCAAAGCTGACGAAAGGGCACCGCTGCATCCTATAACAATATCGGGGAAGCGGCAAGTAACCATGTTTGTTATATGATGAAACTTTTTTACGTATTTTTTATGAACAAAACACTTAAGTTTTCAATTTTGTGTTTAATTTTCTGGTCATACATGTCTGGTTTTATAACTTTATCATTGGGAAAACAATTTAAACTGTTTATCTGTTTAGCTCGTTCTATCTTCAAAACATGTCGACGAAAATAAACTCAAAGTGAAAAAAATTGTTTTAATTCTTACAAAAAAAGGTTATTATGGAATTTCACATTGTCTTCCCTTAAGTTTATAAAATGAGTAATATTTGTTATATATTCATTACATTAACAGTTAAGCTCGTATCATAAGATACGAATCAATATTGATCCACTTTTTTTAAGAGTTTTTTGTATGCATATAGCTATTTATGTAAAGAAATTGCTTCGTGGTTTGATATTATCAAAGTAAACTTATGACTAATGTATCAAATAGCTTTCTAATGGAACTCCATTTCATTCCTGGTAATATTAAAAATGTATCTCAAATAATTTTATTTAATAAATTGTGTGTTTGACGTGTCTAGCCTTGTATAGGGTATTGTCAAATAAAAATATGTAAAAATGCGATTAAAGTTGAATTAAAAATCAAAATCAAGTTCTTAAGAAAAAATAAAGCTTAGATTAACCCTTATGACAAAGAAAAACATTAAAATCGGGTAATGCTTTCTTATTCTGATGATGGAAATTGTAATTTCTTAAGCGTCGGTTTTAAAATATCGACAGAATATTATGGTTTTACACAAATATAATTAACCTCCTGCATATTTTATTTGAAAAAATAACTGACGGGAACTCCAGAGGACGCCTTCGACGAGAATATCTGGAGACAATTTGTGAGGATATGAGCTGCGCCTTAAACGTAGAACTGAGAGATCACAATATAAAGAAATGGCAAAAATATATAAGAAATTACATTTTACTCATAAGAACAGAAATATTTTGTTCTTCAGAAATAATTTCAAAAGACGTTTTGATTAGGTACTTGACGAATTTTATCTCGATAAAAATCGATGTAGACCGATAAATCATTTGGTTTAACCCTTTACCGCATGGAATTTTTAAATCCATCGAAAAAAATATATGTCATTTTAAACAACAAATCTAACCAAGGAAAAATACAAAAAAAAATAAACAGTACATTTTAGAAAACACATACGGAAAAAACCGTTTGTTCCAAATTTGGAACACCATGCAGTAAGGGTTATGATTATCTAGTGGCCAAATTTGGAACAGTATGCAGTGGGGTCTCAAAAATTTATTCTTCTTCTTTTTTTAAATTTTATAATTTATTAAAATAAAACAAAGTTGTCATCACGATGTATTTGTTAATTATTTGCACGAAATATTATATTTTTAACAACATTTAGGTATGAAAGTTTTTAAAACAATTACGATCCTTATTAAGGCAAAAATAAAATTTGCACTTCTGACACATTATTTGCGATTTTTGGGCGCATTCCAGCATTTTGCACCTTTGCCTGTCTGACTGCCACACTGGCCAGTGATTAAAACCATCTTCAGCTACTTCAATTGGAGGCAGCTGAATGCGTCTTCTTTTGCCAATTTTGATATTTGACGGGAAAAGAAATTTGAAAAAAAATAACTTGTGTATCGAGCTTCATTTTTTCTTCTAGAAGAGCTTCACTTCCAAGAAAAGTAATTGATGACTCATCATATTCAATGCCGTCATCAGACCAAACCAATTTGACATTTTTATTTGTTTTTCTTATTCCTAAGGAAGGTATCTCTAATGTAGAAGGCTGGTTTTTGATCTCAACTTCATGCTCCGTTTGACCTTCAAGCTCACTTTTTCTTCATAATCGCTAACTTCGCTGTCAGAATCGGTACTACTACAATCTTCTTCAGTTTCTGGAATGCATATCTTTGTGGGTGTGTGGTGAGGAATTTCGTAATCATCATCGTCGGATATATTTTCATCCTCACTGGTTTCAGGAATGTTAGTTACAGTGCGATCCCGAGTCACCATTTTATCAACAAAAAAAATTCAAATACGCTTTACTGCATGGTGTTCCAAATTTGACCAAGTATAAATAAGCACCAGACTGCATAGTGTTCCAAATTTGGCACATCGAAAATGTCGTGACTGCATAGTGTTCCAAATATGGCACACAGTTTAGTTGATGAAATATATATGATGTACATGTCGTTACTTAATTTTTTTGTTATAAAAGTAGTGAGGATCGATTTTAAACCAAAAAATCACCCTTTTCCTTTTTTTCTGGGAGAAAAAACCGACAAAATCACGCAACGAAAAACCACAACCACTCTCGCTCACCAAATGGCGGATCTGACAGTTTACTAACGTGTTTAAAGTTATCAGAATGCTCCACGATAGCGCTAGTGTATGCTTTATGATAAAACAGACTCTACAGTATGGAATTATTTAAAAAAATAATACGCAGATGCCAGTAATAGTTATCTTTGGCGATAAAAGTCGAATGTTCCAAATATGGAACGACATGCGGTAAAGGGTCAAAGGGGCGAGAATATAAAAATAGTGACATACAACCTACAAAATGAAACTAATTGCACAATAATAATAAAATAAAAACGATTCATTTAGACTACTAACCCAAAGAAACTGGATACTTCGTATGCGGTTTGTAATTGTGACAAATCAAAGGGTGCGATGCGCTTAACATGAATCAAGCATAAATAATCGTTTCTAGTATTACGTGACTGACATATGAACTATTAAAATTAAATCCAATTTTGCAAGGACCGTAACAAAAAGCTTATATACCTAATATTAGAGTTTAAATTAACCGTAACTGTCAGGCTAGAATTCATTCAAAATATTTTTACAAGCGTTTTTCTTAGAAGTTATAAAATATTGAATGCTTTTTCTTACGACTGTTTTACTAAGAAACCGTTTTTTGTTGAGAAATCGTTCTTTATATTTTTATAATATTTCTTATAAATCTCATTTATAAATGTAGTGTTTCTTCTTTATTCGCCTTACTTTGTGTTGTAGATGTTTTATTTGTCTTTTCCTTTTTTTATATACTTTGTATATACAATACTAACTTTAAAAAAAGGAATTATATATATAGGTCCTTCCTCGGTGATATTTTAAAGATACATATTCAAAATATTATAAAATTGTTTACAAATATGATCAGTTTTAACAGATGTTATAAAGATAAATTATTATATATCTTTATAATATCACTGAGGAAGGACCGATTGTCCGAAACATGTCTGATATGTAATTTTTTTTAAAGTTAGTGTTGTATATGTATTACAAAGTATATAAAAAAGAAAGAGACAAATAAATGTAATACTTATAAAATATTAAAGAGCCTTACAGATTTTTTCTTCTTTATTCACCTTCACTTTGGCTTTAATTGTAAATTCGTGATAATATGAAACAAAACATATTTTGTATTTTCTGGATACGAGACACAACGCATGGTTCCTGATCCAGGAGATTTGGGTTCAGGCCCGGGCACGACCTAGTTTCTTCTTTATAATAATGAATTATTTCTGTTCACATTGAAGATTGTATAATAAATTGTAATGTCGTATATTTAAATCATTGGTCATAGTCTAATTTACGTTAAAAAATTACCCTGACATTTTATACTTATTTTTTATAACAAAAATAATATACGTGTTTCCAGTTTTGTCGAATTTATTCCATAGAAATTTGTATTTATGCAATGAAAGTATTGTTTACAATTTCACTTTTTATATTATTTACATATTACATATTAAGTTGATATCCAAACTGTTGACAAATTGATGACCAAACGTTCTCCATAGAGCCAGAGTTGACAGAGAGTTGCTGAGCAACATCAAAGTCCGTAAGGTGTCCTACTTGGGCCATATTCTGAGAGGCGAAAAGTACGCACTATTACATCTGATCTTGGAGGGTAAGATTGAGGGTCGACGAGGTGTTGGGAGAAGGCGGGTTTCCTGGCTGAGGAACATCCGAGAGTGGACGGGGCTAAGGACTATGGGGGAGCTGTTCCTTTGACACTGTGAACCACGACATTCTGATAGCAAAGCTATCTCAAATTGGATTCTCTTCTCAGTTGATTATGTTTTTCACTAGTTACCTCGAGGGGAGAAAACAATACGTCTCATACGGAATTTTTCAATCGGAACCTTTTCTTGTAAATTCAGGGGTGCCACAAGGTTCAAACTTAGGGCCACTCCTCTTCACCATCTTCATAAATGATATTGCGAAGGTGATAAACTTCTCGCGATTTCTTTTGTTTGCCGATGATCTGAAATTATTTCTGGAAATTAAAAATCCTGGAGACTGTCTTCGCCTCCAGTCGGACATCAATAATATTGTCTACTGGAGTCACAGTAATCAAATGCAATTCAATGTCTCTAAATGCGTTATGCTATCTTTTACTAGAGCGTTGAGAACTGTGTATTATAGATACACAATGAACAACCAGCAACTAGCACATGTATCTACGATGAGAGATCTCGGGATCATCTATGAGAGTAGGCTGACTTTTCGTGCACATGTTGAGAGGATTTGTGGCACTGCACTGAAGATGTTAGGCTTCATCGTCCGGACCGGCAGAGTTTTCAGGGATCCCAATGTGCTCAGAGTCCTATACAACGCATTGGTTCGGAGCAGACTCGAAGGTGGTTCTGTGATATGGAGTCCTCACGAGGCGAGATATTCCATTATGCTGGAGAGGGTTCAGAAAAAATTTCTGAGGTATCTCTACATGAGGGAGTATGGAAGCTATCCTTGGCTCTATCCCACGGCATTTCTTTTGGGAATGCTCGGAACCAATTCTCTACAGCTTCGAAGAGATGGACATCTAATTACCCATTTCTTTAGATTAATTAGGGGATACTTCGAGAACTCGGCCGTACTGGTGGTGTTCGGCTTTTTGTCCCCGATAGATATCTCCGACAGCGACAGCACAGATTGTTTTACCTACCGGCTGCCAGAACCAATCTGCCTCTGGTGACACCGGTGGGAAGAGCAATTAGTCTGCTGAACGCGGTCTCCTTGGAGATCGACGTCTTTCATGTTAGTGAAAGTACGTTCAGAAGGCAAATACTCTTAATTCTGGAGAGTATCCTGTCTTCCTAATGTTGAACCATCTCTTATGCGTTTCTGGTAGTATACTATATGTAATATATTATTTTACCTGTTCTCAATAGATGCCTTAAAAATAAATTTTGTAATGTCTGTTGATGAAATAAACTGATTTGATTTGATTTGATTTGATCTGCCCAGGACGGGGAGGCCTACTCAAGGGTGATAATCAACGTTGGGGAGACCTGACAGGACACGGAAAGAAGAAATGGAAATATAAACTTGATAACATTTTGAATTATTATGCTTTCTTTAAACAACGAATAGTTTTTTTTTTCGTATAATATTATGAAAAATTATTTTATAATACATAATAATATTTAAAAAGTACAACATTTGTAGTAATTCTTCGGACTGGATTGACATTGCTGATGAAACCGGTAAACAATAAACTTCTGAAAAAAAGGAGTTGTGTTCTGGCTTACAGAGCTTCAGCTCTAATAGAGGAGTTGTGTTCCTGAGTTCTGGTTCCAACCCTTATGTATGGAAGCGAAGCATGGAACTGGCAGAAGAAAGATGAGAGCAGAATAAATGCGGTAGAGATGAGGTCCCTAAGACGTATGTGCGGTAGAACGATGTATGACAGAATCTCAAATGCTGATATTAGGAAAGAGTGTAGAGCGAAAGAAGGTATTATGAACAAAATTATGAAAGGTTCGCTGCGTTGGTTCGGACATATGGAGCGCATGGGTGAAGAAAGAATGGTTAAAAAAGTATACGTTAACAATGTAAATGGAGTAAGGAGTCGAGGTAGACCGAGGAAACATGGCATGACCAAATTAATCAAATATTAAAAGTTGGTCATGTCAGAAGCCGGAAGAATCGACGTGCGTGTATGACTCGATGTATGAATGTGGAGGAAGCTAGAGAGGTGTGCCAGGATAGAGTAGTGTGGCGGTCCATTCTCTCTGCCTACCCCTGCGGGGAAACGGCGTGATGGTTTTGTTGTTGTCTGAAAAAAAATTGTTGTGTATTTAATTTTATAAATTACTGTGTATTTTCGTTGGAGTAATTACTTTTATTGCTAACTCATACATGCTGGTTTAATAGCACATTTTACAATCGATTCTCCGACCGAATTTTGATAATCTTAGCGCGTGTTCGACATCGTTCAGTTTCTGCGGATCGCTCCACCTTGTTCTATATCCCACACAGGTTATTAAGGGCAGATGTACACGTGTGATTGGGCAATCAAATAAAAGGCAGACTTCATTTTCCGGCGGAATTGTTCCAATTAAGAAGAGCACATGGAGGCAGGGCATTATTTGAGAGAGCATAGCTAATATTTTGGCAATAATTAACGAAGTCCCTTTGTTCTTTACTCCAATCTATATTGATATTTATATTTTTAATTGTTAAGTTAATCAGAAGATGGCAGCGAGCTGCCGAAACCTGTGGTCGAGTGTGAAAATTAGAAAGGTCTCATAATTGGGTCATGTGCTATGGGGAAAAAAATACCACCACGGTCAGCGCTAGTTTCTTCCACCTAAGACGATTAAAATCCGTCAAAAGGAGTATTCCCCATGACACTTTCAAAACTCTTGTAAATTCCTTCGTTGTGTCACGACTTGATTATTGTAATGGAATTTATGCAAACATTCCAAAAAAACAAATAAACAAACTTCAATCTGCGTTCAATGCAGCAGCAAGGCTCATTAAAGGTATTCCAAAAAAGTCCCATATAACACAACATCTCAAAGAACTTCACTGGCTTAAAAGTCCAGAAAGAATCCAGTATAAACTCTGCTGGACAGTCTTCAAAGCGCTACATGGAATGGCACCAAGTTATATATCTGAACTCTGTATAGCGGACAGCCTAAATTCACGGAAATCCACACTTCGCTCGGCGAACTCCTCAGCAATAGGAAGATTAGTTGAGCCGAAGCGTTGCCCCAGTACGAATTTCGGGGATCGAGCGTTCGCGGTAGCCGGTCCATCAGCTTGAAACAATCTCCCTTCACACCTTAGATGCATAAATGATCCGACAGATTTCAGAACTAAATTGAAAACCCATCTTTTTCATATTTCATACCCAATTTAAACATTTATACTTTGTTCTACTATGCTTTTAAACCAATCGTTTTTTAAGCGCTCACATTTAGATTTTTAGATTTAAAACACGTCTTAATGCGCCCTTGAGGTGATTACATCACAAAAACGGCGCTTTAAAAGTTAGCATATTATTATTATTATTTATTATTATTACCTCCTTTGACTGATATTAATGGGTAAAGTGGAGAGACATCGGGGAGTTGGTAGAAGGCAGCTGTTCTGGCTGCGGAACATCAAAGAGTGGACAGGAATAACAAGAGTTCAGAACCTGTTCCAAGTGGCGCAGGATAGAGATGCCTTTGCTGCAGTGATCGCCAACGTTAGGGGGACCTGACACGGCACCGAAAGAAGAAGAAGATAAATAAACAAATAATATACAGTCAAACTCGGTTATTACTATTATGGAAATGGCGAGTTCTCAGATGTAACGGGGAAACAGTTTTATGTGATGGGTATTTTTGAAAGCATTTAAAAATACCTATTTTCTGATATTTCCAGTAATGCTTATAAGGAACGAATTTAGTTGGTGAAATCTTCCTCGTAATTACCAATTTATTTTTAATTATTTTGTAATAGACAACTAAAAATATAATTATTGTTTAACGTTAAAAAATCTTGAAATGAAGGATTAAATATGTTTAGTCGTTATGATTTGTAATTCTAAATTCAAACGGCTTCACTTTTATGACAATGTTATCCATCTAGCAGAGCGAAATTTCAATGGAATATCCGCATCACTCGCAAGGGTGTGTATAGGCGAGCATACACAGGGAATGTCCGCCATTAGATCCAACATCCCCTAGAAGTGGTCCATCTATTTTTCTCTGGTGTTAATGGAAACTTAGTGGGGTCGGTTTCCCCGTGTCCAGGAATTAATAACAAGTACACGAGAGGCGCCCGCGCCCACCTAAACGCTGGGGATTTATCGCACTGGCCCTCGCGGTAGGTGGTATTTCAGATAAGTCTTTTATAAATTGTCTAATAAGATTTTGTGCAACGAGAAGTCTCGAAAATTAAATGTAAAATAACCGACTTAAAGTTTTTTTTTTGTTTTTTGTAAGAACTAACTGTATATCATAAATAAAAACGTAAATGTTCGTGTTCCGAAAGTTTTGTATCGATTGCTTTAAAATTTTGACACAACGTTGTATTCAAATACGCTCGTGTTTTATTTATCTATGTAAATCAAAATGTATATGTTAGTGCTCAAAATATAAAATCTCCGAAAGTTATGCAACGGTTGCTTCGTAATTATGACACAGC
Organism: Lepidostoma basale; assembly: GCA_022606425.2. Classification (NCBI taxonomy): domain Eukaryota; kingdom Metazoa; phylum Arthropoda; class Insecta; order Trichoptera; family Lepidostomatidae; genus Lepidostoma; species Lepidostoma basale. Next base: position 28,756 of record JAHDVF020000431.1, read on the forward strand.
GTTGCATTTGAATACTCGCGTGTTTTTATTTTGGATGTGGTATTCTTGGAAGTTCAGGCTAGGATACCATTCTTACCTCACATGTTGGAATAGTTTTCTTGGATGTTGACGTTGGATATTGTTGGATGGTGAGAGGAGGGTTTTTTAGAGGATGTGGTGGGTTGGGTCCAATATTTGGTCCCGACTACCTGGATAGCGAGGAGTGATGATGTATTGGGGGTGGTCTTGGATGGAAACCAAGGGACGGTGACAAGAAGTGGCAATGGGTTGGACATAGGTATAGAACCGAGTGGGACGATAGTGGCCTTGGGTGTTGGCCGGTGGTCTCAGATGGTCTTGAACCAACATTTGGCATCATTTTCCATTTTACCAAACTGAGCCACAGCAATGCGTGGTATTGTGTATTTTATTTTGCTGTTGTATTGCTATGTGTGTACAGCGGGGCATCGAGGGAGAGTAGAGTAGCTTAAATGTGGTGTGGGTCCCCCTTGATTGCAAACATACATATATTAATATTATTATTATTATCATTATTATTTAACGCAAGTCCCGCATGGACGGGGGGCGGGCCTAGGGAGTGCACGAGTGCAGCTGACGAAAGTCGACGCTGCGCCTATAACAGCTTCGGGTAAGCGGAGGGAGCCCTCTATGGTTCGGCCATATGTATGTTATAATGCGTGGCTGTGGCTCTGTTTGGTTAAATGGAATCTATAAAATGAAATGAAAATTTACATGTGAAGTTATTGAAACTGTAACACCAAGTGTCTCTAGGAAACAACACATTGCTTCGTAAATAAAAGCTCTCCCTAGGATATATTGCACGCTTAATAGTAAACTGACCGATTATGTTTTAGGTCACAATTGAGTTAACATTAGACAGAGGCTTGTGTTAACGCTATCTATGTATTTTTCACAATGTTAACGCTATCCATTCGTAGTACGATAATTGTTCACAATGTTAACGCTATCCATTCGTACGTGTTTTTTGACTGTTTTTGTTAAAACACCGACTCATGTCAGATTGAGCAAAACTTGCTTTTTTAATTAAGCCAGTGTTCTATTAAGCGTGCGATATGTCAAACTATTGACACAATTGCCATTGACACAATATAGAAGAAGCAATTCTTATTTCCTTATTTAAAATGATGTTTGTGATTCATATGAATAAAGACATGTCCCAGAATACAATTTCATTGATCAGATTAGAGGGATGTGACGACGGAACTTGCTTTCTAGATAAGCAAGTATCTCTACGCACCGTTATGTAGGTACTTGCTCTCTCGTAGGTGTAGATGTTCTTGCTTCACCAAATATGATTCCGTATGTTAATCGTATTTGCATGCGTCTAAGCGGCAAGCTACTTGAATATTCCCACGCCCGGTATATCAAAGATGTTTAAATATCCGAGGAATATGTTTATTGCGTGGTAAAGTCAGTCATATTACCTTGTGACCGTAATTAAAATAAAGTGATATGAGGTTGAATCGTCTCGACAGAGACAAAATAAACAATCTAGTTTACTCCAGCTTTTAGATGTATAAACAAGACAACGTTCCTATACGCAAACTCCAGGGAAGTATTAAAAGCTACTTCAAAAGGAGAAGTACCGCTCAGTTTCATATAGCAAAGTTCTAATAGCTACTTGAGAACTGAAATATTCGTTGTAACTGAAAAAAGCTCTAAAAACGGTGTGTTCCACCACGCAGCGTAAATTTAACGTAAAACATATAATAAAATTAATTAATTTGATTTATGAATAACGATAAAAAGTTATTTAGAAATGTAAAAACAATACTTGAGCAATTAAAATAATTCAGTCAAAAACTCGCCAAACGTGTTTACAAAGGACTCCCTTCACACCCGAAACCCCACAATAAAAAACTAACTAGCTAACTAATATATAACCTTAGGAAAAACATCGATATGCTAGAAGATCCAAGTCCATGTAAATGTGTTCAGTCACGTGGCGGCATATTTTTTTGATTATTTTGTTTATAGATATCTCCTTATTTCAATTTTTATTTTGTAGGAGCATTAAACAAACAAATAAAATAAAATTTTCCACATAAATAGATTTATCAAAAAAAGGTGATCAATTTGAATAAAAATTCCACAAGTGAAACAAATAGGGTTGTCATTCATTAAAAAAAATCGGGTTCGCATAATTCTACAGCAATAAACTAACAATAACAGAGAGCTGCCAAAACCGATTAAAACTGATTTGAAATTTGTTTTTTCAATAACAAAAAATAAGCCTTTCTTAACTCAATAATTCATTTCTGATAGATTGTTATTTATTTTTTTATTTTGATGTTCTATAAACGTATTATTTATCACAAAGAATAAACTGTTTCAACTTTTCCATTGCCACGCACTGTTTTAGCTCGCTCCATGCACCCATATATAAAATACCGAAAAAGCTCAAATTAAGAACTGCTCTATCAAAGGTATCGAGTAAATTAGGTTAAATGCAGCTAAAAGCTACTGGAAAAAAAAACTTTGAAAATCTAAAATTCTTCCCGTATCCATGATCGAAATTCGGCGGGCAAGGCTGGGAAAATTCCAGCTTTTGGGGTTCGGGTCCGCAACACTAAAAGTCGCTCAAAGGAAATCTGGTATTCATTTAAATCGCTTTCTTCAGACTAATAAAAAACATCGGAGCGCCGCCAAAGACGTGATCTTTTTTCTAACAACTAGTGTATCAAAGCTGGCTCGGCTGAAAATATTATTTCATTACGGGCTCGCTTATTTGCGAGAGAGTGCCTTAATGCGTCACTCGTAGGGGCTCTATCATACTCACCAAGTGGGCGGCGCGAAAATCCCCGAAGACATTATGTACCGAGGTTTATTTGTTTTATGAATCCATTTCGTATCTTTACACAACGCCAATATTTAAGGGAGTTAATCGTCTGTTATGTGCAGGCAGCGGGAAGAGCAGCTTTTTAACCGTTATATTATTTAGCTACGGAGTTTAAAGGAAAAGTCGACCGAGAAAGGACTTACCAATGTTTAAATGGAATTACCGTTTTTAATAAATAATAAACGAAATGTTCTTTGAAAGCATAAGTACTAAATATATAAGCAAAAAAACAATAATCATGCTTCCAGCTACCTTAGGAAACATCAAATGTTAAATTCTTTGAAGTGAAAATATGGAGATTACTTTTTATCCAGGCTATTACCCGCGAATTAATTCATACCTATTACTTAATAAATAACTCAATAAACTACTTAATTTAAGCTTCACGTCTCTTTATTGTTGGTAATATTAGAGTAAAGGTAATTAATCAGGTGCACTATATTAAAAACAAAACACCTCATTTTACGTCACAAGTTCAAGAAAACTTTCTACTTTCACGTGAAAAACATTTCTGATAACCTCAAATAATTGTTTGGAATATGAAAGAAACAAATTAAAAAGAAAGCGTTTTTTAATAATATTCTTCGCTGAAGAATAATTTATCCACTCGAATTAATTAATGAAATTAAAAAGCAATCATAAAAGCTATGAAAACTTTGCCTCGTCTGTTTTCTTTTATTCCTTCCCTCTTGTATAACGCTAACAGGCTTTACCTGCAATATCCGCCCCCTGGATTACCTGGGGGGCGCCGTTCCGCCCCGCTCCGAATTCCTCGCCACCTTTCTCACCTTTCCCGACATCACAGAGAACCGCCCATAAAAAAACTAATTTATTGCGGAGTAATAACTGAAAAAAGATGAAGTAGCTTCCTGAAGTCTCGCAAAAACATATTCCCAGATGCTTTGTCTTCATATTGGAATATTTATTTTCATTTAGAAGTGTTCAAGATGAAAGTAAATTAATATACACACAAGCAGTGCTCGAGGACGAGAGATGGAGAAACACAATTTTCCCTTTTTTACGCTGCCTTTTGTACTTCATCACACCCTTTGTTAATTAATTCTTGTAAAAATGTTTTCGTGTATAGTAAGTGAGGATGTTGGGAACATGCTCCTTTTACTAATTCACCGCGGCAGATCAGCCGGCCGCGGCTGTTACCCGCTGGGGCCAGGACGGAACGCGAGAAACAGATTTTTCTAAATGGATTGAAAACTACGCATGAAAGAATGCTTTACGGAAGGCAAAATAACCAAAAAATATTTTGAGATCAAACTACATATAAGCAATGTATAGGATTCAATTGAATAAACGTATTGTTCATGTACTTTGGAACTATCAAATGAATCAAATATAAAACTTATAGACATAAAATAATAAAGCAATTCAAGTGTTTGTATTATAATTAGCAGTATTTTTTAAACGAGATAAAATGAGAGAAGTGTGTACGGAAAGAACAGTACGGCGGTAAAGTTTCTGCCTACCCCTTCGGAGAGACGGTGTGATGATTAGTAAGTATGTTAATGAGATGTATTTAAAAACAATATTTATTTGCGCTATATTATTTTGTAAGACACTGAGGACGATAGCAGGCAAGACTCTGAAGGATCGCGTAAGGAACACCAGAATAAGAAAGATATGTGAGGTTGAGGATATTTTAAGATGGAGCAGACAGCGAAAAAGTGACTGGTACGGTAATGTTCAAAGAATGGACTCCACCAGACTCCCCTATATTGCATTGCATAATCAACCTCATGGGACTCGTCCTCGTGGAAGACCTCCTAAAAGATGGAAGGACAGCTGGGAATCTATAATACCTCACAGGAGGAGCAACTCTCTGGAGAACAGACCACATAGGTCTACAATATGGAAGAAGAATAAGAAGAATAATATATTTTTTACTATCGATAAACACTGATTATTGAGAACTGAAGACACCTGCCTTCTGCCAATGAAATAAATTTTCAGACGCATTATATTCAATGACAAATATAAATATCATGTAATAAAAAAGCTCTTAGAAATATTGATGGAATTTTTGAATTATTTAAAAAAAGAAAACTAACTAACTAACCATCACGCCGTCTCCTCGAAAGTGCAGACAGAAAGAATGGACTGTCACAAAAAAAAAAAAAAAAAATTGAAATAAAGAGAGCAACGTAAATCTACATGAAGAGTTAATCACAACTTGAATGGGTATTGATCATACGTCGAGATAAATGGTGATATTCTATTATTATTGGTGCCCATAAAAGTTTACTGCAAATGTTTTATTAAGGTACACACGTAAAATTTGGAGCGCCGTTCGGTGGAAGTTTATTAGGCAATTAAAATTTTGAAAAATGGCAGTCCCAAGAGCAGGTACGAATGTGCCGTTCCGTTCCGAAATATTCGGTTAATCTAATCCCTCCACTTACAATTAAATCAAAAGCTGGGGTAGCCGTGACGTAGGCACCTACCGGGGACGTGAAATCTCCATAAATCTGTGTTCATAATTCACAAGACAAGCTGAATATGTTAGGATCCCTTGCTGGATGTGATGGCTATGCTGAAAGTAGGTGAGGGTAAAATTTAAATGTGAAATCGGTAAGGGGAGGTCCGCCGGCCGCCCGCTGGTATTGGTAAATCCAATATCCTCCTTAATTTGTCAAGCCATGGGGTGGCCTTCCGGAGTTCTATTAGACGGGCTCGCACTGCGTCATGTATTCTTAATGGTTGGAATCGTTCGGCGGAAAATTGGTCCCGCAAAAGATTACACGCAATGTTTTAATTATTATTTGAAGCCACAAAATTAATTCAATATTTTCTTAAGACTTTGAGCTCCCACGCCTGCGAGTACAATGAACGTTTAGCCACATTATCAAAGAGAAAGATTGTACTTAAATAATTTAGTGTAAAGAACAAAAATAGATTTCATTATAATACAATTTTTTAACCCTGCATTGTATGATTTTGATTAATTTCAACAAAAAAACTTTTTTTAGTTTTCATTTGCATAATAGAATACGAGATAAATAACAAAATGGATTTTGTTTATGTATATATTTGAGCAAGTAGATGAGTTCGTATATTTAGGTAGTATATTTACAAGTGATGGGCGAGTGGAGAGGGATATTGAAAGAAGGGTTGGGGCAGGCAACAAAGTGAATAGTGCACTTATAGTTGTCATCGCAAACAAAAACCTATCCAAAAAAGCTACAATGGCAGCGCACAATGTTGTTCTTCTACCGACCCTTATGTATGTAAGTGAAGTATGGAACTGGCAAAAAAGGATGAAAGTTGAATAAATGCAGTAGAAATAAAATCTCTTAGACGAATGTGTGAATACTCTGTGTATGATAGAGTGTTGAATGAAAATATAAGAAGTGAATGCGGTGTGAATGATGGTGTTATGAACAAAATAATGAAAGGATCATTAAGATGGTTTGGACATATTGAAAGAATGAATAAAGAAAGAATGGTAAAAAAATTATATGTTAATGATGTAAATGGAACCAGAAATAGAGGAAGACCGAGGAAAACGTCGCACGATCAAATAAATCAAATATTGAATGTCGGCCATGTGAGGAGTCAGAGAAATCGACGCGCATGCATGACACGATATAGGAAGCGAGATAAATATGTCAGGAAAGAAAAGTGTGTTGGTCCATTCTTTCTGCCTACCCCTTCGGGTAGACGGCGTGATGGTTAGTTAGTTAGTTTTTTATGTATATAAAAATATATCAGAAAACATCTGTTTATATTATTCTACTAGAAAGCAAAACTACATCATATTTTCATCTAGGTCATAAGTCCTGTAAGCGCCTCGGCCACCACATTCTGTTCCCAGAAAAACAATTTACATCTTCGTCTCTATTCAGATAGAATTAATCCTTATAGATAATATTTTATTATTACACATAATAAATTATTCAAATTGATGTTCATACTCACCATGAATGTAGTTTTTATTTATTAATTCGATAGGAACGTTTTATTTCATCATAATGTATCTAATATACTGTCAGTAATCGAAACAGCTCAACCATCAATCAAATATCAAAAAACATATATTTTTGTAAACTAGCGCCACTAGCGATGGCTTGTGTACCTAACTACAATAGTGAAATGAAAATGAATTCAGAGTGCAGGATACAATAAGAATGTGTATACAATTAAAATAATATATACGCAAATATTCGTACATTTTTTGGTTTGTAGCAAATATGCTACACCATGCAATGAAGGGTTAACGCGTCTTTCCTCACACATTTATAACTTTAGAGATAAAAAAATATTCAAAACGGTTTTCTTATATAACCGATAAGTAATATAATAATAAACGCGAATGTTAAGTGGTTTTACTTTGTTTTTAATTCATATAATTACTTATATAAATATCAGTTACAAATTTGTTTCGCCTTGCGAGGACATTTTCAAACTGAACCTAGTCGCCAAACAATGTGTCCCTATATTGATTTTAAAAACTTTAGGGTGGGGGAAAGAATTTATATAATGCAAATCGATGGGGCCATTACACTAAATTGCATTATATAAATTCTTTCCCCCACCCTAAAGTTTTTAAAATCAATATAAGGACACATTGTTTGGCGACTAGGTTCAGTTTGAAAATGCCCTCGCAAGGCGAAACAAATTTGTAACTGATATTTATATTAGTAATTATATGAATTAAAAACAAAGTAAAACCATTAAACATTCGCGTTTATTATTATAATAATTATAATGGAGTTTTACAAAACAAAAACCTCAAAAATAAATAACCGATAAGGTTATTTTATGACTGTAAATATACATAAAAAAAATTCATTGGTACGTCTAAACCAATAATTAAAGCTTTTATTTGTAGTAAAGTTTTTATTATTATTAAAATATCGTGAAATTCACAGAAAAATAAATATCTAACGATGTAATTCGCGTCCTCCCCCTATCGACGTTTTTTCCAAGAGATCAGTTTTTCCTTCACATGATTGGAAAATTCGCTAATGCCTTCGCGAACACATTCATTTTCCCCTTTTCTTTTTCCCTGGAGTTTTGCAATTGACTCAGTCGACAGCGTTGATGGAACGCCGCAGTGTCAATCACAGGTCAATCTCTTTGACTGAAACGAGATGAATCTACAGAAAAAGCTGATCTCGACAAAATGAGAAGAGGAAAAGAAATGATTTAATTTTTCCGTCCGATATCCGTTTCTTCTTATAGATTGTCAAAAATGGTGAAGGAATATCCCGTAAATAGAATCGGTTTGAACGTAGACGGTTTTGGAAAATCAGTTATGTTCATAAATAATCAATATATTGTATACTTAAACTGTTAAATTTTAATATTTGCCATTGTATTTCATAACAAAATTTAAATAGTTTTAATGTGTTTTTAAGAAGAAATAAAATATTAATTAATTATTTTTTTAATGGAGGATATCAACCTTTTTTTGTTAGAAAATTTTATTTAAAATGAAGAAGACAGAAGAAGTAAGTAATATAATTGTATATTTGAGTTGTTTTTTTCACAATCTCAATAATAATGGCGAAAAAGTTGTTTCCAGTGTGAATTATTTGGTACGAATAAATTAAACTCCAATATTCGTTTAATATTACGGTCATATAATTACAATTTGTTTTTTTTAATGTATAAATATACTTGTAGACAAATACTGGGTTTATACCCATTGCGGGTTAATCATTTACAACATTCCTCATTCCTCCCTTCTTACGACACCACGTCTGACAAAATTTTGGAACTTGTATATTTGCTACTATTTTTTTAATAACTTCACTGTTTGTTGGTCAATCTACACTAGCGCCATATATTAAGATAATTTGTGTTGGTGTCAATCGTTTATGCATTTTTCCATCGATGTTATAAAGTAATAACAAATACGGTTTTTGTACATACCCTTATGTATGGAAGTGAAGCATGGAAATGGTAATATAAGGATGAATTTAGAATTACTGCGGTGAAAATGTGATATCTTAGACCATCGATTCTCAACCTTTTCAAGAAAAACTAACCCCTTAACAAGTATAAAATCCAACAACCCATCCCAATATTGTAAAGATTTAAATATATTTACATATTTATATACCTGCATACCTATATTTAAAAAAACACAAATTAAATTAAAAGATAATCAAATATATAATAGATAGTATTTTCCAAGTATTCCATTAATATTTATTAAAATACATAAGCCACGGTCTCTCCCTTTGACTGACCCAACGTCCCCTTTAACCTCTCGATTCGCTATAGCCTTCGTGGGAAGATCCGGCGTGTAGGAGGCCAATACCGCCCTCGTTTGGAACCTTCATTTGTTTGTATACGAGTACATCAGATCATTTGAACCCAATTACTCTATACAATTTATTTTTAGCTATTTATTGATTCTCATGACATGTCATAGGTAGCGAATCTCTCGCTATTTTATTGTCACTCAAATCTACACCAGACCAAACTGCAAATTATCCTGCTTTCGCCAGGAATCGAGGCAGTTCTAGCTTTTGCCACTTTTCCACGAAGGTCGTCGGTTCGTCTTAGATGAATGTGTAGTATATCTGTATATGGCAGAGTGCTAAATGCAAATATAAGTAGCGAATATAGCGCGAATAAAATAAGTGTGAATAAATTCATGAAAGGTTCATTTATATGGTTTGGACACATGGAAAGAATGAACGAAGTAATAGTAAAAAGTATACGTTAACAATGTAAATGAAAAAAAAGCATAAAGTAAGACCATGGAAAAGGTTGAGCATTTAAATCAATAAAATAAATATCAAATGTCGGTCACGTGAGGTACCGGAGAAATCAACGTGGAAGAATGCCACGATTCATGAATGTTGTCGAATCGAGAGAAGCGTGTAATGAATGGATCATTAAGATGGTTTGGACATATGGAAAGAATGAATGAAAAAATAATGGTAAACAAAGTATATGTTAACGATGTAAATGGAACCAGAAAAAGAGGAAGACCGAGGAAAACGTGTCACGATCAAATATTGAATGACGCCATGTGAGGAGTCAGAGAAATCGACGCGCGTGCATGACACGATGTATGAATGTTGAGGAAGCGATAGAAATATGTCAGGAAAGAAAAGTGTGGCCGTCCGTTCTTACTGCCTGCCCCTTCCGGGAGACGGCGTGATGGTTAGTTAGTTAGTTAGTCTTTTATAATATCGACCTATTTTGATTGCCACGAAAAAAAATTTAATATTCAGATTGTTCTAAATCGACATTATTGTTTTGTTACGTATAAATAAGGGCATATTCTGTTTAACACAAGTCCATTGCGTGACAAGATAATCGTCAATATTACATCAGAAACCGGGCGATTTACTTATTGAGCGCCCTACAGGGTGCTCACTACATATAATGCCAGTAATTTATTAATGTCACTGTCCAATTCAGGGAAAACTGTCGTGGTTAATATGAATTCCACTCCGGTGGGAGGAGATATGCCCAGAGATCGTTAGCCTCGGTGGAGGGCGAGATCCATTAGGTGAATGTGTGGCTCTCAAAATACTACAATACCTAGATTTTTTCATATCCCTTAAAAGTTTTTAATAGCGAAAACGTAAATTTTTTTAGGAGTTATATTATATTTAAGTGACGACATGTTTTATTTTAATACGGCATTATAAATTTTGATGATTATAAATTTTACTTGATAATGTCATTTGATAACTGTCAGAAACAAACATCTATTAAGAGTAGTAGAAATGAGAACATTGCGACCTATTGCGGGGAGAACCCTTAGAGATAGGATACTCAATGAAGAAATTCGCAAATTCTTTAAAATTGAAGACATAGTGAGATGGAGTAGGCAGAGAAGATGATTCTGGAGGGACCACATCAAGAGAATGAATGCAGCAAGAATTCCTAATATCGTGATGCACGAGACTCCAGAGGGCCGTCGACCACCAGGACGACCACCAAAGAGATATAGAGAAGGCTGGTCGTCTTTATCACAAGAAGAAAGTTAATTTCCTGCATAAACAGATCGCAAGATCTACAAACAGAAGAAGAAGGAGAAGAAGATAATGTCCCGTCGAAATGAATTTTCTTGGTAGAATTTCATTTTAAAAACGAAAAGAAAAAAAACCTTTACAATATATAATAATATATATCTTGTTATATTCCACTTGATTTTTTGCTTCGACGGGTTTCGGCAGCTCGCAGCTTTCTTCTGAATTTTCTACCAGAAGATGACAGCAAGCTGTCGAAACTGGCCGATGATAAAATCAAGTGGAGTATAACTCAAAATAAGATTTTTTTATTAAATTATTTTATCACGAATTATTGAATTTTCATCTCAATTTACAACAGATTTGAGATTGTAAATCAAAGCATACATAGTTATAACTGATCCAATTATTTCTTAAACAATCTTTTGAAAGTGCGCAAGTGATATATTTAATGAAAAATGTATATTATCCAAAAAGATTGTTTTTGTTTTACGGTATCATCCGATTTTGCCTTACTAAGCCATTATTAAACACAGTGATATACAATTCAAAATTCATCATCTATATAATTTACGACCTTACTGCCACGCATGTCTCTTACCGATCTAGTATATAGAATATAGCACTTGGGACCCAGACCCGGTATTGCAGCGAGAACTTGGAGGCATATGACCAACCAAGAGATCCGTACGATCACCCAGCAGCCCCTTATAACGAGCACCGTAAGAGCCGGTGGCTTAGCATGGATTGGGCACGTATACCGAGCCAAAAAGACCAGAGCAATCAAGACCTTGTACGCATCTAGACCGATTGGAGTAAGACCTCTAGGAAGGCCTAGAGAGCGCCTAATGGACAATGTTCTGGCTGATCTGGCTAGGTTGGGCGAATCGGACTGCTGGGAGCAAAAGGCGCAGGATCGAGGAGCTTGGCGAAAAATCATCAAGGAGACTTAATCTATTCAAGAGTTATATGGCCATAGGAAAGACAAAGATCTAGTACATAGATATAGTTTAAATGCGAAAAAATATGATTTTCTATTGAACAGAACTATTGTCGAGTGATGCAAAGAACACTGGTTTAACTCATAAAAGCAAGTTTTGTTCAATCTGACATTAGTCGGTGTTTTAACAAAAATAGTTGAAAAACACGTACGAATGGATAGCGTTAACATTGTGAACGATTATCGTACTACGAATGGATAGCGTTATCATTGTGAAAAATAGATGGATAGCGTTAACACAAGCCTTTGTCTAATGTTAACTCAAATATAGCCTAAACCATAATCGGTCAGTTTATTATTAAGCGTGCGATGTATTAAAAAATGTCAGGTTGTACAAATAATTAGTGACGATTAAATTTGTTTAACACATGGATAATTGTTGAATTATGAATAAGCTTCCAGTAATATGTCTAGAACGGAACGTAATAATTTATCCAATTAAAAATCTGTAATTACATAAACGCAATTCACTACCTTCTAGCGTTCTTCAAAATGCACTTATTCTGTTTTATTTCAAAAATCACTTTCAAATATTCGCTTGTAACTACTCCTAACAATGTTTCCTTTTACAAAATATTTGACCTGAACAAAAAAAATAGTAAAAAGGCAAATTTATGATAAGGTAAGATTTACCTTTTATAAATCTACGCCGTTATATGGTCCTTCAGCCTCCGCGATGACCTAAGAATCAAAAATCTTTTTTTTTTCTAAGAATCTTACGGTAACCTTAAAAAAATATTCGTGCCTGTGTGCATTATAAGAAAAGTGGAATTTTATTAAAAGTTTAGAAAGTTTTCTCGGGAACCGGTTGAATGCCTCCGCGATGAAAAGTGGCTGTCATTAACATGTGAGGGAGAACAGGGGCTTGGGAATCCGGGTTCGAGCACGGGTGGGGATCAATAAAGTATCGATTGCTTATCTCATCGATACCTCAAAAACAACTTTACAACATTCATTGATTGTGTTTATTATAGTTTAAAATTTTCATGAATTAATTATACTTTAATAATTCATTTATTTATAATTAAGTAATGGTTAAAAAAATATTAAATTCATATGATGAATAAGATATTATTAAAAAAAAAACGTTGATTCAGAGCGCTTCCAAAGTTGTCCCACTGCTGTGGCGTGAAAGACATATATACTTTTATTCATTAATGTTATTATTTAGTTGAATAATTGTTCATATTATTACTTAAATATAACATAAATGGGCTGGGCTGTGTGCCGACGGGAAGATGGAAGAATGACCCAGCGGGTTACTGAATGGAGGCCAAGGTTGGGCCGATGAAGTGTCGGGAGACAGCCTACCAGGTGGAGCGAAGATATTGTGCGGACAGCGGGAAGGGCTTGGAGAGCACTGGGAGAGACCGAGAGGGATGGCTTGGGGGTGGAGAGTCTTACGTCCAACAGTGGAAACAGGATGACAACAAGCTAACGATGAAGAACATTTATTGTTTCTTTAACAATCATGTGAAATTCCATTTTTAATATTTAATATTAATAAATAAAAAGTACCTCCAACGAATAGGAGACGATTAAATCCCAAGGAAGATTTTCAATACATGACCAGGTGGAAAGCAAAGCATGGAAAGACGAAAACAGAGGTGGATGTATGGTGTGGAGGGGGACCTTAGGGCAATTGGTATTACAAACTGGAGAATGCAGGCGATAGATCAGTGATAGGGGCGAAGAATTCGGAAGTAGGCCTATAGTGTAGCACCACTGTTGATTAATTGATTGATTCATGTAAATATAGGTTTTATTTCAGTTTCGTTATATTTTATAAGAGTTACATGTTTCACCTTGCTAAGGGATTATGTATAAAATAAATCTTCTAAAAAATATAATAATAAAAATAACAATAATATGTAAAGGAAAATCATTGAAATTATAATGTTTAGATTGATGTCAATTTAAAAGAAATATATCTTTATAGTGTTTTATTATTTTATTAAACTTTAGTTGCCTCTTCGCTAGGAAAATGAATCACTTTCAATGCATGAATAATTTAAGCGCCTCGCGCATGTGATTATCACTTTATCTTAATCGATACTTGAATGTTTTTGACTTATTAGATACTCGCTATTAACTTCCCACCCCTAGTTTAAGCGACAAACGCCTTGGGGTGTGAAGACTTTTTCCACCATTATATGAAAAGCGGGACTCGCAGACTAATTCAGTCGAGTGTGCCCGGTTCAGTTATGATAAGATATTACCAATATTTATCTTTGAATTTTATGTTAACGTTAAAGTTTATGTTTATATATGAAAATTTATATTGTTTTCAATTACGTTCTATATTGAAACTTTAAAAAAGTAAATTTTTCCACAAAAAAATTAAAAACTGTTATTTTTCCACGTGGATTTTATATTTACGTAATCATGAGGATTAAAGTATAATATAATAAATATAATTAAAAAATATTACAAAAAGTAAATATAACGCATTCATTTTTTTAACAAAAATGTTTTAAATAAATTAAATAAATTTCAATGTCTTTTTTTTAAATATAATATTATCCTATTTGTTTATTAGTTGGGTATACAAGTATATTGTGTTTAGCTTCAAAACAGACTATTTAAAAGTATATTTTTTCAAGATTTTTTTTTAAATGAAAACAATGTCTAATTTAAGACTTTATTGTATTCCTATACACACTACAAATAATAATTAGTTTCCAAATTACACCAAAAAAATAATGAATACTTTTGTCATAATTTGTTTTAGTAAAAAAAAATTTTCAACATACATATTGCATACTTGGTGAGGTGTAATATTGTAAAAATAAAATGAATTCCTTTTTATTACTTTAATCACTTAGTTTTAAATTAAATTTTAACCAACTACAAAACAAAGTAACTGAGATTTTATTTTATGAATCAAAATATATATATAAAAAAACAAACATAATAATTCAAAAACGGTAGTTATCGTCAAAGTTTCAACGAAACATGAACTAAAATGCGACAAAATGTTTTTAAGATAAGTTTAATTTTTTTAATATTTTCACGTTGCCTGCTTTTTGAAAAAATTCAACACTATTCAAATTTAAAACAGTCTAAAAAGCCCGGAGATATTTCTTTTTACCATAAATTCTAGTATAGCAATACAAAATTTGTCATATGTATTCAAGATTTATCACAAATACAAGATCGATTATCCCATAGCATGATACCACAAGCGTAGAATATAGTAACCCATACAAATATTTTGAGAACTTTTTAGAGGTATTGATAACATTGTATCTTTTCACCCCGTGCCTGCTCCGAGAGTACCCACTCGCCGAAAGAGGTGGCGAGCAACAGGCTTCCAGTTTACTTGGATTACAATGTTTGTGATCGCCAAATTTATGCAAAGCTTCAGTCCGAAACCTCTCGAAACTTCGAAGGACGACCTAAAAATACAGAATTTTCTCCTCTATACTAGATCAAATACTACCAGTATAAATTTTTCTTAAGAAAATATAAAATTTGAATATAAATGAAATGAAAAGACCAACGAATTATCATCATAATAATATCATGGGTACATAAAATAATATTTTTAATATTGAATATTGAAAATTCTTGGTAGAAGTTAATGGTAAGTAAAGAAAATAAATAAATCTTCATAATAAATATTTAAATTCATTGGTAAAAAGACACTATTATTACAACACTTTGTTATTTTTTTAAGAACCATCCGAAAAACGCGTAAAAAACGTATGAAATTTCCAGTTTTTTTAATTAATTATTCGTGAATCCGCAACATAAAGAGAAGTTGAATACATAAAAAAGGTTTATTCCATTTTTTAGTTTAAACTGGTTTCTGTTAATATTAATATGTTTCTGTCGATGCCAGCTAGCCTGGCTTAACTGGTCGCCATAGACGTCGCCATAGTGGCCAAGACCATAAGTGTAAAAAGTTAATATAAAAAATCGATTTATTGAATGATATTACA
Organism: Lepidostoma basale; assembly: GCA_022606425.2. NCBI lineage: Eukaryota > Metazoa > Arthropoda > Insecta > Trichoptera > Lepidostomatidae > Lepidostoma > Lepidostoma basale. Next base: position 44,512 of record JAHDVF020000431.1, read on the forward strand.
AAATGAACTTTCATCAAGAGATTTCATTAATCATTAGATTATCAAAAGAAAGTTATTTCTGTGTTTAAATATATAATTAATATGAATGAAAACCACCCTTGAAGTTGAATGACATGTTTAATGATAGGAGCTATGAATGTGAATTACATTATGTGTATATTCTATACATGTTTTAGGCATTATCAAACGAAACATTACATTCATATAAAATATAATATAAAAACATTTCTAAAAAACATACGTTTGCATTCGTATTAAAAATTGATTTGGAGTTTTATATCATTGTTCAAGAACCAATCTTCTTCTTAGTCGGCTCAATGGTAAGCTAGTTCTATAGGGATGGTCCTCAAATTAACAATATCTTTATTTTCTCTTGCCATTGTGGTGGAAGGTTTGGCCGACATAATGTCGTTTCCAGGGGTGCTGGATTTTATAGTTATAGTAACACCACATGTGGTGGTACCTTCGTTCCCCCTGAAGCAATAAACAATTTAATTTTATTTAATTCTTCTTCTTCTTCTTCTTCTCCTTATAGACCTTTGGTCTGTTCCTGAAATCAGGTTGGCCTCTCTTGGGAGGTTGACTCCTATTTTATATACGTATTTACTAATTTTATATACATGTATAAAATATTTGTTTAAATATCAGAAAATGTTAGCATTGGTTTTCCCCACCTGATATGTATTATTACCTAAAAAAATACACAAAGCTAAATGAAACGTTTTTTGAACTTTTGTATAAAGGAATAAATTTCATTAAAAGAATATGGAACTCTTGAATCGCTGTACCAATCTAATATGGCAAGTACTTACGGCCTGCTCCCGTTCTCGTGCCACAGAAACATGTCTTCAAAGCACGGGTTTATGGAATTACAGTTGCGTGGAATACAAAAACATCTCGACTTAAAAATTGCGTAGAAACAAAAATGCTACGAGTCCATAAAATCCTCGTGATGAAAAAGCGATTAAGAGATTCGCGGTCGGAGGGAAGGGACCCCCGCCGCCATTTTTTACTTTGTTTTTTGTTGCCGAATTATTTTTGTTGCGAATTATTTTGTTGCCGAATTATCCTTCGGGCTTCCGGCTACGCCAGATCCGGGTTAATAATTCAACAATTATTCCGTGAAAAGAAAAATGCTCCGATAGAAATACCTTCTACCGGCGGGGGCAGCAAAACACAGGACGATTCATTCGAGAACGTGAAACCCGAGTGAGGTTTTTAGGTGATGGTGATGAGGTGATACTAGTAAAAATTTATAAAACATATCCCCATGAGTAATATTTATTCTATATACGTATTCATTTCAACCCTTAAACTATGTAACATCATAATTTCGTATGTAGCACTTCATTTTTGATGTAGCAATATTAAAAATAATTAAATATTTTTATACTTTGATGACAAATGGTTTGGAAACAATGTCCCTGACCATAAATACTGTCTACAAATTGAAATCAAAAAAACGATGCATGGAGCGGCAAATGTTGGGCATAGGTCTGAGTGATAGAATTACAAATACAGAAACCAGACGCCGAACAAAAGTCGCCGATATCATAGATCGGATCGCAAAATTGAAATGGCAATGGGCAGGATACGTAGCCAGACAGCCAAGTTCAAGATGGACACCGCTTCAAGCGTTGCTGTTTATGAATATGTTGATAATATGTTTGAAGGCAAGCCATGTCACTTCCATATAATAAGATATGAATCGTCATCATTATTGAACATCCCAACTAATTGTAAGTTATTTTGTGAACCTTACATTTGTCTTTTTCTTAAGCAAGCGATAGATACATTTTTGTTTTTCCGATATAAATATGTTTGGAACATTTATAGTTTTGAGAATGTGAACATCGAAATGAATAATTTAAGTTTATGGTGGTTGTCTACAATACATTATTATTATTATACGTTTATGTGGCAAAATAAGGTTTGGAGTAAGCAGTGCTGATAATATTTTAAATTTCAGAGACAATTTGTATTTTCTGTCCACCCATTTTTCCCAGGAGATGCAGGTCCAAAGAGCTGTGCCCTCTTCTGCATTACAAAGATAGATTTATCTTTAATTAAGATGCAAATTTTGTTAATTTATGTCTACCGCTGTATATGAACAATATCTACGTGTTCTCTAAATGCGTGGCTATTTTTTTTTTTGCCTGTTAGATACAATAAGTTTTTTTAATAAGGCAATAAATCTAATATAAGAAATTTTTCTTTTAAAAATATTTGTTATTTAACAGTATGATTCAATAAACATTTAAAAAAAAATATATATTTAAAATATAAGCTTAACTTTTTTTATCTTTAAAAAAACTAGCAACTCTGTTATCAGTGAATTTTACTAATTTTAAATCTATGTTTATAATATTAACATTGATAATGTGTGGAGTATATTCACTCTATTTTATTGTTTCTTGAACAATAATGTAAAACTCCATATTAAATTATTAATATGTATGAAAAACGATAGTTTTCAAGGAATCTTTTTATAATATTTATGTATGACATGTTTCGCCAAAATGATTTTGGAATTTTGAAAATGCCTTTGAAGGGCGAAACATGTCATTCATAAATATTATAATAAAACACTTTGAAAACTATCGTTTTTCATACATATTAATATATTCACTCTAGTATAATAATCGACTTATATGATAACTCAGAAGTAACTCAAATTTGATCTTGAACTTGTTGCATATTGGAGGATTTATTATTTTAATCCAGTCCTTGGGAGGCCGCAGAGGTCAAGAGATGTGAGGCGGGATATTTTTAATTTACGATACTGAGCGCCAGAGGGATGCGAGAAAGTTACTGCGAAGGATCTAAATGAAACGTGAATAATGTAGGCCGAGGGGGGGAGGGATCTTAGAAGGAAAGCAAAGTGAAATAGAACGCACTGTCTAGGGTGTTACAAATTGGGCTCTAAGCTAGGGAAGCTGGATTTATCCCGCGGTCTCCGCTGGACCGGGCGCCTGCAATAAATGTACAAGAGCCCGGGTTAGACAATAGCAATAGGGCTTAATGAAAGAGACGGAAAGTTACTGGCGCTGACTTTATAGTCGTAAAAATCCCAGTGAGAAGTTCACCTGCTAAATTGAATTCTCTATGCACTCCAAATACAAATGATAGCAAAATTTCAACATTAGCTCTTCGCAACATAAAAAAGCTATTATGTCAACATCGGTTGACAAAACAGCTGTCGCGAAAAATAAAAATATTTAAAAATTAAAAATTGTGATACCATAAACAGTGTTTTATATTTTAACAATTAATAATGTCGAAGTATCAAAGTGTTAAAATATTTCTGTATCAAAGTGTTTCTCCCAAAAAATATTTCTCCCGAAAAATATTTCTGTATCAAAGTGTTTCTCCCAAAATAATGGACTACGTTGTTATTTCATGTTGATCTTGGTGATTGAAATTTCTAGATTGTTATTAACCAAAAATATAGTTTGAAAAGAACGTTAAATTTTTACGTCTTAAATAATTAGAATAAATGTTTATTTTTATAATACCAATTTAAAACGTCTGTAGTTAAGTTCGAGAAGTTTTGTTTTGCCTGTCTTAAGGCATTATCAAAGTCAATGTCTACATTATTATAATTACTGTTAAAATTTACAACACTGTTACTATATCACAAATTTTTTAAAGCATGAAACTGGCAAAATAATGTTTTCTATAGAATAAATTCAGTATGAATGAGATCTTTTAGACAAATGTGTGGTAAATCTGTATAAGATAGAGTGTCAAATGCAAATATAATAAGTGTTGTGAACAAAATAATGAAAATAATTTATGAAGACAGAATGATGACGAAAGCATACGTAAACGACGTGAACAAAGCTAGAAATATAGATAGACTGAGGAAATGGTACGATTGAATAAATCAAATATTAAATGTCATTCACGTCAGGAGTCGAAGAAATCGATGTGCGTGCATGACATGACGTATTAATGTAGAGGAAGTCAGAGAAGTATATCAGAGCAGAACAATGTGGCGATATTTTATGTCGGCACCCATCCGGGGAGACGGCGTGATGGTTTGTTAGTTAGTTACAATGACAAAGGTAATTGCGTACATCTTATTACATAAATGTGTGCATCATTGTGATATAAAAAAAATCTGAAATACTCTCTGAGTTAAGATTGAACTCATATTGATAACTGATGATAAGCAACTATCTTCAACTCTTTTGGGATCCTTCAATAATAAGCAACGGAATTCCCGGTGAGGGCGCGGCGTAATATCACAATATTTTTCGTTCAATTCTATCGCACCCCATTCATTCCAGAAATCTCAATTGGGAAAAGATGGATAGATAAAATATCCCCAATAAAACCCCCAAATACAAACATTAACTGCAGAACTCTGGTAGCCATAGGAAACAAAATAATGCACGAGGGATCTTACGGATCTATTAGGTGCAGAAAAATACACAATAAGTAGAGAGGAAATAACGAAACGAAAATGAGTTATATGCTTATTTCGTGTAATTTATATTTTATTTTATTTGGCTTATATAAATTGCGTTGATAAATCGAGTTAGAACGACGTTAAATATAAATCTCTAAATTAAGAGTATATTTATGAGTTTTATAAGTGTCATTTAAATCGAAAGGCGTAAAATGTTTCGACTTGCTAGTACATCATCAAATTTTAATGAATTTTCAACAAGGCATAACATGTTCTGTATAATAACAAATTAAATAATAATAAAATAAAACGATATTTTTTTTATAACTACTTCCACATTTGTCTTTAAAACGAAAAGCAAAAAGTTAGATAAACTAGAATTATTATAAATAAATAGACTCAAATACAACCCTAATAAAATCATTCTTAACAACCAATTATTATTTGTATATTCACCGTTATACCCTATGCAAAAAAACAAAAAACTTTCGGAGAAACAACTACCGCCGTAACCTTGTTTTAAAATTACAGAAGAGCTCTGGACTAATGAATGGAAAAACCAATGGGGAGCCCAACCTTAGGACCAAGATATACATATATCATATTATACTTAAATTCAGTACGATTAAATACATGTATACATTTTGCGAACAATATTTATAGATATGTCAGCTGTATTAAAATTTAATTCCATTGTTCTGTATTCAAATAACGTGAATATCAATATTTAATTCAGTAAATTTTACAGTATTTAAAAAATTTTCTTGTATAGATTCATGTTTGCTACACCTGATCTATGTGTATATAAGGAAGATAGTGAATGACAATGTCACCTGTCTGGCGATGCCAGCGAGCCTGGCGAAACCGGTCGCTTTTGAAATAAAGACAAATGAGGCAGTTATAAAAAATATCGTTTTATTAAATTATTATTTAAAATGAACTTCCATCAAGAGATTTCAGTTAAATCGTTTGATTATCTTAATTACAAATTAAATACTAAAATAGTATTTCTGGAAATAATGCTGGTGCCCGAACACGGCAAAGCGTGTAGTTGGAGCCACAGTTGCGTTGGCGCGACGATATCGGATTGCGGCTGGATGCGGATTTCTCAGGATAAAATGGAAAATACGAAAGGTAACTTACGTCCAGCAATGGACGGCCACAATAGGCTGAAGAAGAAGATTAAGGAGTAATCATTTGATAATGCCTTAAGGGGCGAAACATGTCATTCCCATAAAACATAATAAAACTTCTAGAAAACTGACGTTTTCATTCTTATTAATTAAGAATAAGGAGATTTCATGTTACACGAATATTAGAAAACATGAAATATTTATTTGAGATACTTTGTAAAGACGTTGTATTCAAAGTAATTTCATATAAATTTTTATTTTTGTAATTACATATATATATTCAATACTTAAAAAAACGGTCGTTTTTATGTAAATGTTGATAAACAATATAGTAGTGAAATATTTCGGTAGGCTAATACATTATCAAATGTTTAATAATATCTTAGCCAAGCAAAACGTGTCACTTCTATAAATTACTCGTATTATAAAAATTCTTGAAAACCAACGTTTTCAGCAAATTTTTATGTAAAATGCGGAGTTTTAAATAATTGGCCACGAAACAATAAATATGACACAACACATGTTCTATTCAAAGCATACGTTATATTAATTACAAATTGAAGCTTCTGCCCCAAATATCAACACGATACGAAGCGATATTCTTTTGTTTGTCAGTTCCTCCCATCCAGTTTATCCATTAGTGCAGATGGTCAGCGAACCGCGTTCGCTTTTAATATACGTTGATAGTGTTTATATTGTGTGAACAGTATCAAGGGCTGTGCGATCCGTAGATAACTCAGGACCTACCCTTGTCCATCCTATATTTATTTTTAATCGCGGGGCAGCTTTGTTTCCGACACTTAATATAAATTTATTTTCGGGGGAGGGATCTTCCCTCATGTGAGTCAGAGGGCAAATAATAAAAAATAAATTTCTTTCATTAGGGTCCGATTAAATGAATATGTTAAAGAATTGCCAATTGTTTTAACTTACAAAAAAATAAGTTTGCATAACATGATAAAAAGTTTTGACAGTACAAACGAATCCACAAATACTGTTTTTTTTTTGTCTATTTATAATTTTCCGATTCAAAGAATTCATATAAAAATTGCCTGATACATGCGATACACTAAAATTTATATTATTATTTTGAATTTACGTACATTTTCTAAATACCAAAGTGAAAAAAATGTGTAGTGATATTGAATTTTACATTATGCTATAGCTAAAACATATATTGTACAAATGTAAATATAACAAATTTGGGAACACGGTAATGATTTTGGGAACAAAGTGTTAAGTATCATGTTTGCATTTGTATAAATGTATAACTTTTAATATCGTTTTTCAGACTAATGTATGTCGATTAAGCTTGTACTGCTTTAATCTATAGATTTATTGGATTGAATAATTATTATAATTATTTTATCGAAATCTTTTGATTATTCCTGAAAGATGATCATTTAAAATCGTAAGCAATAATTACGTAATACAAAAAGATCCAAAGAAACATTCACAAAATAAAATTAATGTTGTTATTTGAAATTTTATGGCAGAAGTTCATTGTAAATAATGAAAATAAAACAACTTGTAAAAAATATTTTTTAAATGTATATTTAATAAGTGAAGAATTCACCAGAAGATGGCAGCGAACTGCCGTGGATTTTAACTAAATATATATTTAAAAAATATTTTTTTAACTTTTTTTATTTTTATTTTCATTAAACATTCACAAGTAGAGGTTTCCAAATTGTAAAGTAAAATATATGTTTTATCCGGTGTATATTAACATGATATTAAATGTTCAAGAGAATTTATTATTTCAATTGTTTCATGAATTTTGAAGTTACTCCATGCATATTATAAAGTAAAATGTACGTTTTCCAAATGACATACAGCATTTTAAATTTTGGCGTAATTTTTATTACTGGGGGATTATCTAAATAAGTTTAAATAGTTGAAAAATGGAATATGTCACTCTATTTAAATATTATAAAACTTGAAAAATGAGTATGAGTATAGAAACTGGCAATAGTGCTCTCATAATAGATTTAAATGACATTTTTTACTAAAATTTACAATGAGTTATCACTATGACGTTTTTTTTATGAATTAAAATACTGTTTTTTTCCACCTATGAATTAAAACATTGTGTTGATTAGTGATAAAATCTTCATTGTGGAATTTCAATGTGTTAACGCCTTAAGTTTATCAAAAATTAAATGCCGCTACCCTTACATACAATGTGTTTCACAGGGTTCAAAAGGAATTTAATTATGAATGGAGTTAATCCGTCGCAATGTTCCTCCATTGGTGGCCTCAGATCAGTACTATATTCAAGTCACTATAAAGGGATACACGTGTTTCACACAGGTTAAAGCGGTAATAAATAATTAATCAGGTACGGTTTTCAGAAACGCATTTTTGTCATTCGTGTTAGGGTTAACATTCTTACAGGCAGTGTGAAAATAAATGAATCAAATATGAGTTATCGATGATTACGTTTTCCGCTTAAGCGAATTACATAGGTTGTTTTTTTAAGAGGTTTGGTTTTTAAACTGGCAACATTGTTTTTTCAAACTATCAATTTGACAATTGATAGTTGGTTTGTAGTCAATACATTTTGCCATTTTACCCAATTGCTCAATAAAGGTGTAAAAATTATACTTCACGATTGCGCTTCATTCGAGCTAGCTGTGGCCCTCATATGCCCGAAATCATATTTATGCAATAATGGCATAAAATTATCTATTTAATAAAGCTAATATTATAGACATTAATATTATTATAATGTGTTATTTTTTTAATTTTGTATATGGTACCTCTAAAAAACACTCTTTATATAACAATGTGTATAAGGGTGTTTTTTTTAGAGGTATGCAAATTCAAAAATGAAAAAAATGAAGAAAAAAAAAACATTAAAATAACGATAATGTGTATGATATTGGCTTTATTTAATAGCTAATTTTATGCCATTACTGTTTTAATATGATTTCTAGCATATGAGCGCCACGGTTAGCCCGAATGAAGCGCAATCGTGATGTCCAATTTTCGACAATTTTATCGAGCAACTGGGTAAAATGACAAAACGCACTGACTACAAATCAACTGTCAACTGTCAAATTGACAGTCTGTAGAATTAATCTTGCCAGTTTAAAAAATAAACCTCTAAAAAACACCCTATATTAAGGCGTCATGGTGGTCAAATGCCATGGCACCAAGACGTTAGTGAATGGACTGGTCTTGGGAGTATAGAATACCTGTTTCAAGCAGTAGAGAAACAATGTAAGTGGATATATGAAATTTTAAGTTGTTATTGACAAGTTTTATAAATATCAACACGAATTGCATATTGGCTATATTAACGGCGCTTTTTTAGGAATTGAAACTAATTTATTGTTTTTTTAACAACGATGTAAAACTCCATATTAACTAATTAATACGGGAGAAGACGTCTGTTTTCAGAATGTAAATGTTTAGGGGAACACTGCCTTAGAAAGGCAAAATATATCATTTCCATAAATTATAATAACACAGACCTTTTAATTTTTATTAACTGGAATTAAAATATGTTTTATAGTTAAAGTTTTAAATAATAATAATAATAATAATAATATGCTAACTTTAAAAGCGCCGTTTTTGTGATGTAATCACCTCAAAGGCGCATTAAGACGTGTTTTAAATCTGAAAAAAATAAATGAGACCGCTTAAAAAGCGATCGGTTTAAAAGTATAGTAGAACAAAGCGTAAATGTTTAAATTGGGTATGAAATATGAAAAAGATGGGTTTTCAATTTAGATCTGAAATCTGTCGGATCATTTTAATAATTAATTTTAAATGATTTTGAGCTGTTTTTGAAATCTGAGAATAATTGTCATCATTCTAGACTTGCTTATATCGTATTGACTAGATTTACGATGATGTAAATATTACATATAAAATATTTTTGTTTGTTATTGACATCGTGGTTTACATTGTTTAAAACGGAGTATTTGTAACTGTCCTAAAACGTATAAATGGTTTTATGCATTAAAACATCACATTGAAACAAAAACGAAAACGATGAATTGAGCCCCAAGTATTCTTGTATTAAATTTATTAAAATAAAAAACGGTTTATTCCGGTTGGAATTCAGTTATCAACGTAAATTTTGTGACACTTAAAACATGAAAACCTCTCCATAATGTGCTGATGATCAGACATTAACAAGCGTAAAAAAATATATAAGGATAAACTTCTCACAGGAAAACCTATTTATATTACTCAGAGATATAAAGAAAATGTTAACAAATAATTGTTTTTCTTTCTGTCAAACAATTTTAATAATTTGAGAGCATGTGTATAGCGGGGGTGATTGTCGGTCCCTCTCAAAGGGCTTACCCGCTGAGATATTTATATTTAGTGACGGCTCAGGGGCTTAAAGCATCGCGGCTCTAAATCATTTCGTACGGAGAAACTGTCAAATAATGTGTCACGGATAATTTTAAATAGTAATTGGTAGCACGTTTCAAAGTCTCATCTGTTGTTCTCATCACGTCAAATAGATCTTGTAAAAAATAATAAATAGTGGTTTCAAAAATATCTCGAATCGTTTACCTGTGACACTTACTTATATACGAGTATATACAAATTATCATATAGGTACTCGTATATAACATGTACTTGTAAATTATTAAATGTTTTAATTAGAAACACTGTTATTTTGTATCACAATTCATTTTTAGGAGTTTGGCACGACAGGTGTTTCGCCAAAACAACTTGTTAGTTGTTGTGTCGCGACAAACTTATATAAATAAATTGTAACAGTATTTGTAATTAAAACGTTTAATAATGTTGTGGTTTCATAGTGTTTCGGCCAAAACAATGAATTATATAAACAAATATTTAAATTGACGTTCATATATTTATAACACATATCAGTCCAATTGGCCTACCCAGAGTCTTTATCCTTATCCTCATATAGCCCAAAAAATAAGGAATGTATGTGTAAAGTGTTAAAAGAAGAATGAGAAAAACATTTCAATTGAAAGTTTTAATAGTATACAATCATTAATGGTGATGTTTAAATTAGATTTTTTGACATCTATGACAAAGCAGGTTATTGTTTAGGTACTTACAAAGTTAGATAAAGGTTCAAGTACTTCTTTACTATCTTAGAAAGAGATCTCTGATTCCTCACATGACCGACATTCAATATTTGATTTATTTGATCGTGCCACGTTTTCCTCGGTCTTCCTCTATTTCTGGTTCCATTTACTTCGTTAGCATATGAAATACGATTAAATTGAAAATAACAGAAAATGTATTTTACTGTTTTGAAAGCAAAATAATACTGATTTTTTTAAATATTTGTTTTGAATAAATTATATTTTTAATTTTTATTGAAGAAGGGCTTCTGTTTCCCCAAACAATTTATTTTATTTCTATGTAAAAAAGGGTGTTGTAACAAAAAAATATGAATTGTGAATCCGCAAACAAAGAAATGGTGAATATACCATAAATTATTTTCTTCATATATATACAATTACTCGTGGCATAAAATACTGTTAGCAATATAATAATAACAAATTAATTTTGTAAAATCAAACGAGAAAAATGTTTTTTTTTGTTTCCGTTGATACAAATACCCACTCATTTAAATTTTTCATTTTATTAGGAGTTTCTAATACAGAAACAGATTTTTACAAACAAAAATATTTTTGTTTTTCCATTTACTTCCAGATTGCTTTCATAACTAAACCTTTCGGGTTTATATCCCTCCAGTTTCTGTACGGGTATCTTCCCGGTGGTGGTGTTTTCTTAGGCGAGGAACACCAAAACTAATTTTTAACCCATTTCTAAAATAAACTATTAACTGTTGTGCGGCGATTAATAACGATCATCATTTTAAAATAACGATCATAATAACGATCATCATATTAAAATAACGATCATCATATTAAAATAACAAAAAAGTATATAAATATTGTATATGAAAATTCTACCAGTTTACATGATTTTTCATTTGCAATAGAAACAAAAATAAAAAACCGTTCAAATTTCAATATGAAAAATTAAGTTTTAACCCTTTATATGGTAGTGGAGCATGAAACTGGCAAAATAATGATAAAATAAGAATAAATGCAGTAACAATGAGATCTCTTGTGCAGCAATGAGATCATAAATGTGTGAAAAATCTGTGTATGATATACTGTCGAATGAAAATATAAGGAGTAAATACAGTGCGAATGAAAATGTTATGAACAAAATAATGAAAGGATCAATAAGATGGTTTGAACACATCCACTCGCCCATCTTTTGTAAACATAACTAACTAACTAACTAACCATCACAACGTCTCTCCGAAGGGATAGACAGAAAGAATGGACTGCCACACTTTTCTTTCCTGACATATTTATCTCGCTTCCTCAACATTCGCACATCGTGTCATGCACGCGCGTCGATATCTCTGACTCCTCACATGGCTGACATTCAATATTTGATTTATTTGATCGCGCAACGTTTCCCTCAGTCTTCCTCTATTTCTAGTTCCATTTACATCGTTTACGTATATTTTTTTTACCATTCTATCTTCATTCATTATTTCCATGTGTCCAAACTATCTTAATGATCCTTTCATTATTTTGTTCATAACACCATCATTCGCACCGCATTGATTTTTTTTATTTTCATTCGACACTCTATCATACACAGAGTATTCACACGTTCATATAAGAGATCTCATTTATTCTGTATTCATTCAACTTTCATCCTTCTTATGCCATGTTCCATGCTTCGCTTCCATACTTCGGGGCCGGTACAAGAACACCATTGTGCACTGCCATTCTAGCTTTTTTGGGTAGGTTTTTGTTTGCGATGACAACAAGTGTACCATTCACTTGATTGCCTGTCTCAACCCTTCTTTCAATATCCGTACCACTCGTCCATCTTTTGTAAAAATTATTTACATAATTAAAAAAATATATATTGAAATGTTAACCCATGAAACAAATTAATGGTGAGCATTGAAAAACAAGTTTTTGGATCACAAATTTGTTGGATATTTCATCTCTTGGTACGTTTGACCATATTCAAGTAAAATGTTATTATTATATGTTTTTTTTCTGTAGCCCGGTTTTGGTTATCGCAGCAGTCTCCATCTTCAAGGAAGTGATATGATAAGTGAGCTTAATGTTTCGATATTTGCCGAATATTTTTGTAAGTGACTGAGTATTACAAGTAAGAGTTTACACAAGACTCACTATGTCTAATAGTTAGGATAAGGGAAAAAAACCAGCCGATATTCAAATCATTATAAATGCATCGAACACTTTGATAAAAAATGGCATTCATATTAAAGTAGCTACGTGAATTTTTCATGTTCTTATTTACCCTACAAGCCCCGAAAAAACGATTATTGTACCTAAATAATAATACAAAAACTAGTTTCTGAAAAAGTTTCATAAATAATAAGGTGGGTATGGAGATGACGAGAACGTTAATAAACTTTTTTAGCAGTCACCCTGTGAATGTCATATTTTTCCTCGGTTAAATCTATTAATCACTAGACTAGTCCGTAGAAAACAAGCGAAGTTTTCAGTTTTTATATTTATATCCACCAATTACATTTAGGTTCAAAAATAACGATTTTCATCCTAAGATTAACTCATTTAAAACCGAGTTAGTTAACATAATCTTACCTAGACAGACAGGATTATACGTTTGAAGTTAAAATTAAATTATTGAATTAGCTTCAGAATATTTAATAGTTGTATTTCCACACCATTGACTTAAAATGACTTTTACATCATATAGATTGAATACATACAATGTGATTAAATTTATAACTGTCTAATGTCAATAAATAATACACATTAAAACGTCTGTTTTCGAAAATTTTATAAGGTTGACAGGTCACCATCAAAAGCCGATTTGATATTGCCATGGAAAGACCAAACATTTAATTTTCATAAAATGTAATATGACTTCGAGACTACAGACCGTTTCATAAATATTTATTAATTGACATGGAGTTTACATTATTCTTCAAGAAACAAAAATAAGCCTTAAATAAACCTTATTTATACATTTTGAATAGTGTACTATATCTTATTTACTTATTTTTATTTATTGTTTCTCGAACAATGATGTAAAACTCCATATTAAATAAATTGTTACGAATGAAAACGTCAGTTTTCTAGAAGTTTTATTATATTTTATGGAAATTACATGTTTAGGCCTTCTTCTTCACATTTGATAATGCCTTAGAAGGGCGAAACATGTCATTCCCATAAAATACAGCAAAACTTCTAGAAAACTTACGTTTTCATTCGTATTGATTTCTTATTCTTAAATTAACCAAACAATATTCCATTAAAAATAATTGAAAACGTTCATTTTCTCTTTGTTTTATTATATTTTGTGGGATGAGAGTAGAATAAATGCGGTAGAGATGAGGTCCCTAAGACGTATGTGTGGTAGAACGATATATGACAGAATCTCAAATGCTGATATAAGAAAGGAATGTAGAGCGGAAGAAGGTATTATGAACAAAATTATGAAAGGATCGCTGCGTTGGTTCGGACATATGGAACGCATGGATGGAGAAAGAATGGTTAAGAAAGTATACGTTAATGATGTAAATGGGGTACGAAGTCGAGGCAGACCGAGGAAAACATGGCATGACCAAATTAATCAAATTTTAAAGGTTGGTCATGTTAGAAGTCGGAGGAATCGACGTGCGTGTATGACTCGTTGTATGAATGTGGAGGAATCTAGAGAGGTTTCCAGGATAGAGTAGTGTGGCGGTCCATTCTCTCTGCCTACCCCTGCGGGGAAACGGCGTGATGGTTTGTTGTTGTTGTTGTTGTTGTTGTTTGCGGGATATTTAATAATGTCTCTGTAAGTAAAATATGCAATTCCTTTCAAATGAAATAAAACTTTTATAAAACAGTGGTTTTCATTCATATTAAATAGTACTGCATCGCTAGAACAAAAGAAAAGCGTAATCGAACACCGAGCGGGGTTCAATATTTAAAGTTTTCTTCTCGCGCTAAGGCGTTGAGAAGGATTTAACACTCGGAAGGAGTCAGTTGAGAGTAGTTTGTAGAGAGCGGTGCAAGTCTCAGCCCTATCTGCACCAAAGAGCATAAAAATAAACCTAATCAGATTAAATGTAGCGTGCAAAGTGTTTCCGCCGCGTCTGGCTTTTCACGTTAGGTTCTACATTCCTCACGCCTTCTCCTTTCGAGATATCATCCATTTTCTAATACACTAAAGCAGGCTGTATAAAGTAATTTGATTGTTTACCACTGATAGACAATTGCTGACTGATTTTAAGTAAGGGTCGGATAGTGTCCTGCCTGGGTCATGTGCTTAAAGGAAAAAGTACGAGCTTGCATTTGATCATTAAGAGCAAAATAGTGGGTCGTCGAGGTGCGGGGAAAAGGCATCTCTTGACTCCAGGACATTCGTGACTGGACTGGGATTGGAGCAGTCGAGGCAATATTTAGAACTGCACAAGACAAGAGCATGTTCTCTCAAGTAATAGTCGACGTCAGAGGGACCCGATATGACACTTGAAGAATAAATTTGATATTAGGATAGCCAATCTTCAAAAACAGGTAAACGACCTAAACTAAGATAAAGAAAAAGAATAAGATCACTCTTGTCTAGGAAAATGGACGTCCGTGCATAACACCATGTATGAATGTTAAGGAAGCAAAAAAGTATGTCAGGAAGTTTTATTTGTATTTTTGCCCACCTCTTCGAAGAGACGGCGTGATGATTAGTTAGTTAGTTGATTATAAATATTATTTAACCAACCGTGAATTTATTATTTTAAATATAAGGAATTCAGAATATTATCTCGATAGTGAGATTACAAACTCGAAATTAGGCAATAAGTTCGGGAACTTAAAACTAATTACAAACCTTCATGGGGCCATAGTGAAAAGGCGATTAATAAATTCGACATTTAAAACTGGCGTCTTGAAACGGGCCCATTTCGGTGAAAAAGTTGGTTGCTGGCGTTCGGATTCATTGGACGGCGGCAGTTCGGGGAGCAACTTTTCCCATTTCTGTTACACTAATGGCCGCTAAGTATCGCATTTCCTGCATAAAGTATATGCACCCTTTATGTTATTCTCTGCACCGCTGTATTATTTCTACACTATTTTACACGGGGATGCAGCGGGTAACTGCTCTTTCCGCCCATTCTTTACAGCGTAATGAAGGCGTACTAGGATTACATACACTTTTTGTTATGATTCTCTTATTCTCCAAGACGCTATATAATAGAAAACTTTCAACCATTCGAACGTTCAATAATTACAAATAAAAACATGTTTTCTAGAAGTTTAATTGAACTTTATG
This sequence comes from Lepidostoma basale, assembly GCA_022606425.2. Taxonomy (NCBI): domain Eukaryota; kingdom Metazoa; phylum Arthropoda; class Insecta; order Trichoptera; family Lepidostomatidae; genus Lepidostoma; species Lepidostoma basale. Next base: position 60,352 of record JAHDVF020000431.1, read on the forward strand.
AGATTGACATTTCATGCCATAAAAAGGCTTATCACTTTTATAATAAAATGAATTTAAAATATTTATTTTAAATTAAAACGTTAATAGATTAAAAAAAATATATACATATTGTATAGAAAAGACTCAGTCGAAAATCATGCAGATTGAATATACTATAATACGTGCATTGTGATTAAATATATAACTGTCTAAAGTAAATAATGAAAATGATGTTTTCTAAAATATTGATTGACTGATTTAGCTTTTATAAGGTATTATCAAATGTCGATTTGATAATGTTTTAGAAAGGCGTATCATGTCATTTCGATAAAATATAATAAAACTTCTAGAAAACAAACGTTTTCATTTGTTTTAATTATTTAATGTTCAAGAAACAATTAACAAGGATTTTTATTTTAAAAGTGCTGTCCAAAACTTTTATTTTATAAAAATAGCATTTTAAAATAAACTTCATTGTTTATTTAGTTAATTTTTGGAACATATTGTACCATAAATAACTCATTATAAAAACACGTGATTACTTACGTTGGTATTTCGAAAAAAAAATAAGATATATGTTTCATATCCCGTGTGTAAATCATAACAATAGCTGTTTTATTACGAAAAAACAAATGCCTTGTTATATAGCTTCATTTATATGAAAATGGTACACTAGTTTTTAACCATATTTTAACATATAATTCGTTATCGCACACTTCACTAAAAATTAACCTGATATGGGCAAGAAACTGTAAACTGTAATAATGATTATGGTACTAATAACACTACAGGTCCTTGGAGGTAATTTTTAGAAGCATGTAAAATGTAATCGAGTTCTAGGGCGAGTAGTTTCGGTTAGGCGTAATACCCGACAACACGCCTAATTTGTTTATGCAATACTCGCTACCGTCCCATTACGTAATAGGCTATACCCATATCAAAATTGTAATTAGGGTTTGTCACAACAATATCAGGAGCTTGCTTAACACGTGAGAATAATGAATACATACGATACCTACGGCTGAAAAAACTAGATTCCCTCTAGTCGTAGAGACAGCATCCTATTTATAAGTTCCCTCGTTTCAATTAGTGGCTGTGTAACATATATGTACATGTTTTTTTTGTGTGTGCGAGCCATAGGCCAAAGGCAAATAGATGGGTAATCTAAATCCTTGGTCCATTTATTCATCAAAAATACAGTACACGAAAAATAATTCATCTCTGATATTTTAAAAATTTCCACTAGAATTTTGATACGATAATCAAATTGAATAATGATCTCAAATATAATAAATTTAAAATAAAATTTTATATTTTTTTCTATTATAAAATATTTTATTGAAGCTAGGATTTTTACGGATTCAATTCTAGGGATGAGTATGCAGGTATTCAGATATTACAGATTCAATCCTAGGGATTGGTATGCAACAAAGTCTTGCACCTCGTCATCCTTGTACTCGGTCTTCTGCAGCCCTCTGTAGCTCAATATATGAGACTAAGTTTATGTCATGTTATGTTATTTATTTATAAATAAATAAAATAATGAAATGAACTACAATGTCCTCGCTTAATAAATAAATAAATAAATGAAATTAAATAAAATGTCCTCGCATACCTGTTTCAGATATTCTTGTCAGAGATGCCCCCTGTTATTTGTCCTTGCAATCATCTCCTCTACAATGTCGTGCAGTAGCTCCTCGTGGAGGAGAACGGGTTGCTCCGACGCAGATTCCATGGGCAAATCCATGTTGCAATATCAAGTTCTGTGGAGTAAGATGGAAGATCTAATGTATGAGATAATGGTTCAGAAGGAAGAGACGAGATGCGGCTACAATAACTGGAGTAAATGGAGGACAAATTTGTACCCCTGGGTAGACCGTAAGGTAGGAACCGGGCTATACAAGAGGAGGGAGGATTTTTAGCCGGTAGGAGTCTGGCACTACCCAGTCTGAAGGACTGGGTGACCATAACGAATTTTCCCTCTACGAAAAAGGACCCTCATGGCGCATAATATGGCGTAGCCATTGATCCCGCCTCTCTGAGATAGTTTTGAAAAGTTACCCTTCTCCTATGTTTCTACTCAGGACATCGTCATGTGATGTGGTCTCTCTAAGAAATTCCTTATACTCTTCTATAGAACTAGTCATTAATGTTTCTAGTCTGTTTCTTTCTCTTTCAGTTAGGCACCATATCTCACAGCCGTACATTAAGATACTTCATGCATATGTTTTGGTAAATTGATTTCGTAGCTTCAGATCTATGTTATTTGACTCTAAAATCGTTGATTTATTTTTAACACAAACCTTGATTGATGTTTTATATGTGGCTGTTGACTTCAATTTATATTCTACCATCCCAGGTGATGCAATTCATGCGTGATATGTGACTTAAATACGAAGTTGGACTCAAATATCATACTTATATCTTATATTTTATCCACACTATAAGTTTATATTGTTCATCTGGTATGGGAATAAGTAGGTTTTATTTTTCTAAACCTTTAAAAATATTTTTTTTTTTAAAGGGAAAAAAACAGTATTAAGAAGTATGTTATTTTCTGTTATACCATATAAGGGTGAATATTTCCTAGTAAACATTAGAAACTGAAAATGAAGGCCAGGATTCTTTTTCATAAATATTATTCACAATATTAAATTTTATATCATACATTTTGAGTTTAACAGTTATTTTTTCAGTAAGATTACAAACTATGAAAATAGAGCTTTTGATATATCCTTAAAAAAAAACTTTCATTTTTATTTTCAATTTCATATTCTCGACACAAAAATATAATAATAACATTTTGCCACCCACTACTCATATGTCAATCATAAATTTTCAATGTCAACATTTTAGTCTTGTTAAAAACTTAATCTGGGCAGACATGACATTTAGATTTGTTTTGTTGTACATAAATGTTGTACATAATACATAAATGTTTCATTTACTAAGACATATTTATCGTTTCTTGAACAATGAAGTAAAACTCCATATTAAATAATTAATATAAATGAAAACGTCTGTAGGTATTCTAGGAGTTTTATGGAATGCCATGTTTCGCCCTTTTTGATAATGCCTTAGAAGGGCGAAACATATCATTTCATAAAAAAAACTTAATAAAACTCCTAGAAGACAGACGTTTTCATTTATATTTATTAACTTAGACATAAATATTCAAATCGGAATTTACCTTGTCCAATCTCCTAATTTTGGATGATTTTTAAGGAAGAAGGTTTTTCTATTTTTGTTTACAAGAGATGTTGTAAAACTTCATACCTAGATGAATTAAATATTGATGAAATTGACAGTTTAACGAAAGTTTTTCTAATGTGATTTCACTCAAAATATATTGGCAACTCTCAGCTAGGAAATCTCAGCTATTTCCGTCTTATTTTCCGACTGTATTCCAAATGTCCAATGACTACCTATGTTATTTTTTATAAGGAGTCTGATAAGTCGATTATTTATCTCTAAACCTAAGAAAGCACCGCTTTTAAAAATACTTTCTTCTCCAACTCTCCAAAATAGCCGTATGATTTGAGTTGTCTATTAGTGTTTTGAGTGATGGGGCTCTGCGCAGTGGCGCGCGCGCAGGTTAGCTCCCGTCATTCTCGCCATTTGTCACCACAAATGATTAAACAAAACTTAACCAGTTGCCAAAAAAAGACTAATTTGAATTTATTTATTTACGTTTACCCAGTATGGCTGGATAAAAAGTAATCTGCTTATAATTTTCAAATAGTTTTATATCAAATATCATTGAATGTTAAATGTTCAGATTAATGAAAGATTAAAAAAAAAATTGGAAAGCTCTATTACAAAATGAAGAACTTATATGTATAATAAAGTAGCTCCGAAACAATCACCATCTTTTCTTTATGTCAATAAACTTTAATTTATTAATCATTGTTTTAAAATTGATATAAATCTCATAAATAAATGACAAACTTTGAAATTTCAATAAATAAATAAAATTGTCTTATTTCTGGGTAGGCAGAAATAATGAAATGCCACACTTTTCTTTCCTGGCATATTTCTCTCGCTTTCTCAACTTTCATGCATCGTGTCATGCACGCGCGTCGAATTCTTTGACACCTCACGTGGCTGACATTCAATATTTGATTTATTTTATAGTGCCACGTTTTCCTCGGTCTTCGTATATTTCTAGTTCCATTTACATGGTTAACATATTCTTTTTTTACCATTCTTTCTTCATTAATTCTTTGCATGTGTCCAAACCATCATAATGATCGTTTCATTATTTTGTTCATAACACCATCTTTCGCACCGCATGCACTTTTTACATTTTCATTCGACACTCTATCATACACAGAGTATCTACACATTCGTCTAAGAGATCTCATTTCTATTGCATTTATTCTACTTTCATCCTTCTTTTGCCAGTTCCATGCTTCGCTTCCATCCATAAGGGTCGGAATAAAGACACCATTGTGCGCTGCCACTTTAGCTTTTTTTTTAACCGTTTCATTATTTTGTTCATAACACCATCATTCGCACCGCATGCACTTTTTACAATTTAATTTTTGACTTTTTTTGATATGTTTTTGTTTGCGATGATTCACTTTCTTGCCTGCCGCAACCATATTTCAATATCCCTCTCTACTCGCCCATCTTTTGTAAATATACTACCCAAATACACGAACTCATCTACTTGCTCCAAATTTTCACAATTCACGCTAATGTCTTATTTGCCATTATCTTATTATCATATTATCAAAAACAAATAAAGTTCTTACAAAAAAAAAAAATCGTAACCCAATCATAATAAAAGCTTTTAAAAAAAGTAAAACGGTTAATACATTATAAGCAGATTTGATATATTCAATTGGAGATTTTTTTTTAAATTTTCATTTAAAAAAATCTGAAAAAAAAAAAATTATTTTTGTTAACACCTCGTATTTTCTTTTGTAAAATTTGCTACGTCATCTTAAGTCATGTTTAATTTAAATTTTGTATAAATATTTGGTACACATCCTTTGCATCCTTTATTTTAGCTGCCGCTCGGTAGACAGATTGCCTACTACACTGCTCTGTGACTCCTCACTCCTCCTTAGCGTTGATTTACTCCCGGGAAGAGATTTTTCTACTCCAATCGACACCATCTGTAGGTCTCGGACAATTGATAGTTGACAGATGCGCAAGATTCGTTCGCGAGTCAACCGTTCTCACTTTATATAAATTCAAAGTGGAGTCAGTAAAGTCCCATACATATTTTTATAATGGATAAAAAATAAAGTAAAAATACTTATTTGTAAAAGATAAATATTTTTGCTTCTGCACCAACACAATTTAGGGTTATTCTTTATAATTAATACGCTTAAAATTTCACTTTTTTAAAATAGACTTGTCGCCTAAAAAGGGAGTTATACGTTTTTTTCTTTTTTTTGTAGAATCCCTTAAATATCTGGGTTTTTTCGAGATTGCATGAATGCATTTAAGATGAGTTAGCTAATTTTTATTTTTATTACCTTACAATGTATTTTTTTAAATTTATTTAATAGCTGTGAAATTATGTTAATTCCATAAGTTTATTTTTTTATTTAATTTTTTTTCCTTTCCTTTTGGAAGTGTTTCATTTATTAGAAATTATTTAACTCCAAATGTTTCGACGATTCATAATCCATATTATTGGAAAAATAATATAACATTGTTCCTTCTGAGATGAAGATAAGATATATGTTTAAAATATTTCATTACAAATATAAATAATAAATGGAATAAGTGTTTTACACATATAAATAATAAATAGAATAAGTGTTTTATTATTCAAATAAGATATACCTATTCCTAAAACAATCTGTCATTTGGTACAGCCAGGATATAGCGTGATTTAATAAGTAAGTATAAAAAAAAACATCGCCACCGGAAGAAGTTCGCATAAAATGAGTAAAATACGAAACACGTGCTAAACATGAATCACATCACGAAGTTGAACCAAAGAAAATAAAAAAAACAATTACGCAGTGCATAGACAAGCACCCTAACAATGAATCATGTGATATTTACGTACCGCCGATACCAAAACATGGGGATACAATTTTTATTACAACCAACCTAAGTCATATTGACCCAAGAGCCCAAACTGGCTTCAAACGCTATTAAATTACCGAAGGGGGTAGCTCTCCCATTATCGGCGGGAATAGCAGGTAAGTTATATTGAGCTATGTAATGCAGGGATGAACAAGATTAGTTGTGAGTTGAAGACAAATTTATTACGATACAATATTATTTAAGAGGCTTCCAAAGCAGAATCCAACTAAATTTGTAATACAAGCAATGTAAAATCTACCATAATATTACATAATTCGAAGTCTTGTTTCATACCAGTGTCATACTATCGGAAATTATTGTTAAGTAATCGGCGATTGTATAATTCAAATTCAATATCGAATGATTTATTTTCATAAATAGATTCACAAATACTGTACAAACATTTTAAGCATCAGATTTATACATTGCCTGAAACCCGAAACATAAATAAGTATGACTTCGAGGGGGCAAAATACTCTTAATATTTTGGGGTATTATCCTTTTTAAAATGTTTCAAAATATAAAAAATTTTCGATTTCATCAGCATAAAAAGAGAATAATTAATACGAATGAATTTTATGGGAAAGACATGTTTCGCCCTTCTAAGGCAAATGACATTTGATAATGCCTTAGAAGGGCGAAACCTGTCATTCCCATAAAATATTATAAAATTTCTAGAAAACTGACGTTTTCATTCGTGTTAATTATTTAATACTAGCTGACCCGGCAACGCTTCGCTATTGCTAAATTCGAGTACATAAATAAACCCAATATATATTCAACAAATACAATTAAAGTTCAATAACAATTCGTTTATTTATTGGATTAAATGCCATGTATATGGATGCAAAAATGTGTGTCTATATCTATAAAACAAAGTTTCAATCCAAGCAAACTCGCTGTGAATTATAAACTTGAATACTTATTACTAATGTAATTGAAAAACGATTTTTTGAATATTTTATATGAAATTTAATAATCAAATAAACAATATTATATCACATTTGCACAAAACGTTCATTATATTAGAGAAACAAAAATCTTGATTTTGTTGTCCATGAAATTCACATCAGAGCCAATAAAGTAAGTTTCTACGATCGTGATTTCGGTACTGCGAGTCCGCTGGCGTGGAAAAGTAATATAGATTATAATACTACATAAGCCTCCCTTCCCGACTTCCACAACTCTATCCCTCGCCGCTCTGCGCCATTGACCTCCTGCCACTCTTTTAATGTCATCAGACCATCTTGCTTGTGATCTGCCAGAATTCGTGTAGCTGTTTCTCTTTCGCCACTCCAGGCCAGAAGATCTTATCATCCGTTGTCCTTGATTTATGACCGATCCCATTCCATTTAAACATTAGTTATTTTACACGCTGCATCGGCAACTTTGGTCCGATCTTTGATTCATCAATTTTGGGCCCTGGAATTAAAAAAAAAAAATTAGAATTGCCATAAGGCGGACACTGAAGAGGCGCATAAGGCAAAATTTAAATTTCCATACAATGAATGAATTACAACTGTTGTTCATTTGTTTGCTGAAGATATTCTTCATATAAAAGGCAGTTCATGGTATATGCATAATAATAATAATTAGGCTAATTTGTCAAATTAATTAAATTAATCAGATTTTAAAGGTTGGTCATGTTAGAAGTCGGAGGAATCGACATGCGTGTATGACTCGTTGTATGAATGTGGAGGAAGTTAGAGAGGTTTGCCAGGATAGAGTAGTGTTATTGTCCATTCTCTCTGCCTATCCCTGCGGGGAAACAGCGTGATGGTTTGTTTGTTTGTTTAATTTGTATAATCGCCGTTTTCGTGAATAGCTCACCTCAAGGGCGCTTTGACAATGTTTTTAGTCATGAAAGGTGCAAATCACGATCGTAGAAACTTACTTTATTGGCTCTGATGTGAATTTCATGGACAACAAAATCAAGAGTTTTGTTTCTCTAAACATATGAATGTTTTGTGCAAATGTGATATAATATTGTTTATTGATATACAGACAACCGTTGTTATCATTTTATGCGATATTTTGAAAAGGTGGGTTTTTAGGTGAGATTTAAAGTCTGTCGGATTGTCAATGTATCTGAGGCGTGCAGGAAGCATATTTCAGGCGGACGGACCTGCTACTGTGAAAGCCCGAGCAACACAAAATTCAGATATATTGGTGGCACGTTTGGGAGTGTGCTTAATTATTTTCTATAAACTGTAAATTTAAAAACCTTACCTGAAATTAATAATGGAATTTTCATATATGAATGAAAACTACTAAAAATAGCTTATGTGTAATGTGAAAATGAGCCGGCTCTCATTCGCCACTCCAGGGTACATCTAATTCACTGATCATCCGTTGTTTGACTGATCTAATTCCATTTTAACGAAGTTATTTTGCACGCTGCATTGGTAATTTTCGTCCCATCTCTGATCTGTTACTTTATTTTCCTAGAAATAAACGGAAAAAGTCATAAGAATTGTGTCATTCATTCATATTGTATATCATTAGAACTTTCTTACCGTTGCTGTGGTAATGTAACAATTTCCCTGACGAAAGTATGCGTATAAAGAAAACGGAAAAATAGAATAAACTGAAAATATATTTATGAATTAGAAATATAAATATTATATTATACTTACGGAAGCAAGTTTCTTCACATTATTTTAGAGAGCTTCGACGTTCAATATTTTATATTTTCGCTATCATCCTTTGAAATAACCTGAAAGCAATTTAATTATCATTGAATATTTTTAATCCCAGAAACTTCATAACCTAAAATTACATAGATATGATACGCAAGTAAAACGATATATAATTTCTTCTCTATTCGATATTATTTAGAAATATAACTTTGAAATATGTAATGCGGAAATATAATATGTATTCATTTCAACGGCAAAATAGAATAACTTGAAGATATATATGAATTAGAAATATAAATATACCTACAAAATATAACGACGTACGTAAGATCACGATTGACAGTTCAGAGACCACGTGACCAATCGAACGGCTAGAATTCTAGAAAACAAATTAAAATATGTTCACAAACGTTCAAGCGAGTAATATAATATCATGTGAAAATCGAAATTATAATAATATATACACAGCTCAATTGATTTCTCATATTAATATTGGAAGATTATCATTAAGTAATCACCGTCGAACGTAAGAGAAACGAATAAGTTTCAGCCACACGAAACAATAAAATTTCGTTCATAACCTCAAAATGACGCGTAAAAATTATACTCGCCAAAATTAAGAAGCATAATTACCTGTCTGCATTAATGTACATTAAAATAACGCCAATAAAATAGACTGTACCAATGTAACAACCAATTATTTTAGTACGTAATAAGTAAAACGTATTAAGTATTATACATCCCAAAGTAAAACGCAATATATTGGACTGTCAGAAAGAAAAACACATTGTTGCCACTACACAAAATTACATGGAGACTGAATTCTCTCCAGACCATGTCAAATGAATATAGACTCAAAAGATTGATACTCAGGTGATACGAACATTAAGGTCTATATTCGTTTGCACTACGAAAATTTTCAATTAATTGATTAATTTATAAAGTTAATTAGAGCTCGATTAATAACAAAAATATGCCTATGACGACCGCTGAATTCCACTTAATCCATTCTCCAAGTTTCAGAAGGATCGGTTGAGGAATCACCGAAAAAGAATGAGACACACAGATGGGAAATTGCCTTTTATTTAGATGTAGATGGAGTTTTACATCAATGTTTAAGAAACAATAAATAAATAGAAAAAATTTAAAAGTCTACATATATAAAGTAAAGTAACGGATAAACAGTAAATATAGTAAAGTAACGGATTCGAAAAAAAATGTTGGTCAATTTGATAATCCTTTATTTGCCAGTGTTCTTGCTACACAGTAGCTAGAACACGTTGCTTCTTATAAATTTTAAATCTCTAAAAATATGTTGAATACTGGCTTAAAAATATGATATTTATCAATTTCATGCTGCTTTATTCATGTTTTTAGTTATGACCACATTTTTTTTCGATATTAAATTTACAAATGTATAGTGTTTACACTACACACACACTTTTCTATAAGAGAGTGCGCCATAATGACGAGCTGTACTATATTTACAAAGCTCCCAGTCTCTCCACACAGGTCAGATTGAATAGACTGAGATAGGCCGGTCACGTGCAGAGGATGCCGTCATTGCGAACCCCAAAAAGATGGCTGGAGTGGCATCCAGGTGGTAGAAGACCAATCGGACGACCAAGGCTGCGATGGGAGGATGAAGTTGGGAGAAATGGGGCGAAGTTGTTATGAGTGTCAGATTGAAGGGTCGAAGCTGAGGACAGGAGGAGTTGAAGGCGAAGAATACTGGAGACTAAGGCTCGATATGGGCTGTAGAGCCATCGAAGAAGAAGAAGAAGATAAGAAACCGTTTAATTAATTTGAATTCGAAAAAAATACAATTGAAAAGGACGTTACAATGAGTTAGGTGGTGATGGTAGGAAGCACCAAATTTTTTGCTTATGTTTTAATACTATATTATATAATGTAGAAGATGATTACTGATATTAAGTCAAAACGCGTCTTAGATTTTCACGGTACAATTTATTATTTTTGAATTGTTTACTTTACATAATTTAAAAACTCCAAACAATTTAATGTTTACTAAAATTTCACAGGTGTTCTAGCTTTGTTAGGAGAAGGATTTATGGATACATTAAAATTGGTTTTTATTTTTAACGGGTGATTTATTGAAGTTTTTGCGTTGAAATAAATAATGAAATTTTGATAAAAATATTGTGGTCAAAGGTTGATGAAATAATGTTACCAACTGTTGTGATTCTATTTTTGAATGTTGAAAATCGAAAATAATTTCTATGTCACATATTTGTTATTTCATTTTTTTGTTTTATTTTCTTTTAATCTAATTATCACTTGTGTTCGTTATTCAAAATCTTAAGAGCCTGTTATAACCGTATAATAAAAAATGGTTTCAGTGAACTGCTTTCACATTCACTTCGGGGAGACGACGTGATGGTTCTTTAGTTAAGATGAGCTCTGAAATATATTTTTTTCATATTGAACTCGTATTTTATTCGTTATTTTGTATTATTTTTAATCTCAATAAAAAACTACCTTCAGTAGTTCTGTCTCTTCTTTTATACTATATTTATATACTGACATGTATAATTTTAATAAATCACTATTTTTAAGCTGAAACTAAAATATATATGTGTTGTTTTTGATCAATGATATTAAACTCTATATTAAGTATTCAGTGTTGATGAAAACTATTAAAAAAAAAAATTATGAAAAATTTTGGCCGTGCTTGGACCTTAAAATTAAGAATCTTTTTAACTTTTGAAAACACCATGGCAAAACGAAACATATCACTTTCATATTATATAGTAAATATAATATAGAAGTGATATGTGTAGATTAAACTTCTAAAGAATCAACTGTTGTATAAAAAATAATCAAAATTCAAAAAGGATAATAATGCACCATAAAAAACGCGCATATCACAATTTAACACTTTAGATTTTTCAAATTAAAAACTCATTTGAAAGAAGTATGCATTTACGAGTACATATGTGTTAATGTGTCACATAAGGTTCTTAAATCAAATCGTTTAATTCGTTAATTTGAAAAAAGAATGTTTGTGTAATAAATCTAGCATGGCTGCTGGCGGACGGCCAGCCCCGGAAGCTATTACATACATCAAAGTTTTATAATAGCCTAATGATACAGTATGCGAGTCGTGTCACTGTTGTTCCTGCAAACCGGCCGTTATTAAATTTCAAAGTGAGCGCCGGCCGCCGAACTTCCCCAAATGAAAGCGAACGATGGAAATTTAAACTTTAATGAGAGAAAGTTTTAATTTGTATTTAGTAATCCTTCGAAACTTTTAATGAAATCAATAGCTCCGTAAACATTGTTTCTTTCGTGAGATCCTGGAGGCACCTTAGAAGCACAACCCTGTAATTTCGGCGTCACTCTTTGTGTTTACATTAAGGTCTCGATTGTTTTCTTATTTGATAACGGAACGTGAAGGCGGGATAATGAATTATGATAATTAATTCAAAGGAAACAAACAGAAGTAAATTTGAAAACAATTTGTTGTCAGAGGAAAAGTTCGATCGTGTAATTGCCTTCGTTCAACTTAAGGAGCATCTTATCGGAGCGACTAATTGAGGGGAAAAAGAGAGCAATTTAAAGAACTTGAAGAATCATAAACCGTATTACTTCTTGTACCTTGGTTGTTTCAAGAAGGAACAATAAATCAGAATAAAATCGTCGGAATAATGACGCATTTCACCTACATTTATTGCTGCTCTTTTAATGACGAAATGAAAATAATATTTAATTTCAAGCTTCGCCACTAAGTTAAGAGGTTTCCGTTACTAAACGGAATGTTGAATAATAATTTTGAAGATGAAAAGGTGAAAGATCATTAGTACAGCTTTTCACTTAGGAAATTCGGAAGTTTCAAAGCGATGGTTATTAGAGTAAAACTTTACACTGAAATAAGAAGAGAAAATTCGCCTTGGAGCTTCTCGCTTGAGTTCAAATTAAAGACAGTAAGTCAAAATTGCGCTCAGAGATAAAATGAATGGACATTATTATAACCTCTTTAGGAGATTCTTACCATTTCAAAACTATTAAATAAACAATACACTATATTACCTCCACCAACAAATATTAATATACTACAATATAAGCCAGCTTATTCGGTTTAATTTATCTTTGGGGGCGAATCAAAGTGATTAATTCACAGGTCACGTAGTATTTCTATTAGTCATAGTGGTGAAATGAATCGCATTCCAAAATGATTATTTTAACCCTTGCGCAAATATTTCCATGACACATTTGATTTTAATCATTGTGAAAGGGGGTAAAAACACTATGACTCGAGATTACTAATTTTATTTACAGTTTATTCGCATTTATGTAAATTTGAAATAATTTTTCATTGCACACGCTGTATGACGAGAAGTTGTTTTGTAATTTTTGTATAATTATTAAATTCAACTGGTGTAATTTATTTGAACTTGTAAAAGAGAAGTTCACTGAATAGAACACCCCAAATACAGATATTTCCAGAATTCTTCTATCTTTTAAATTATATTTTTTAGTGTATTTCTAGTGTATACTAGTGTATTTCCACTAGAAAGCCAACGATATGCAGGCGGAGTTGGAACACATAGTTCAAAAAAGCCTACGAGCTGCAGCCTCCTTGAGAATGTTCCTAATGTCCAAGTTTCTATCCAGAAACACCAAGCTGCGTATTTATAACACCATCATCAAGCCAGTGGTAACATATGGTTCTGTGTCGAAGACAATGACTCTAAAAGAACAATAAAGAATCTACTGGTTTGAGAATAGAACACTTAGAATGATCCTGGGACCCAGACCCGGTGTTGCAGCGGGAACTTGGAGGCATAGGATAAACCAAGAGATCCGTACGATGACCCAGCAGCCCCCTATAATGAACACCGTAAAAGCCAATCGCCTAGCATGGATTGGGCATGTATGCCGAGCCGAAGAGACCAGAGCAATCAAGAACCTGTACGCGTCTAGACCAACTGAAGTAAGACCTCTAGGAAGGCCTAGACAGCGCTAGATCTGGGTTGGTTGGGCGAATCGGACTGCTGGGAGCAAAAGGCGCAGGATCGAGGAGCTTGGCGAAAAATCATCAAGGAGGCTTAAACTCTTCAAGAGTTGTATGGCCATAGGAAGTAAGTAAGTAAGTGTATTTCTAGATAATATTAGAGCGAAAAACTTAACAATCTAGGTAACTTTCATTTCTTAATATTCATGTTTACGATATCTACTACATAATGTATAAAATAAGACCTTAGTTTATATTTATTGGGGTAAAATTTGTTTTGTAATTGAGAAAAAAACGATGAAAATTAATTTAATATGTGTAGGTAATTCCTCTTATTTATCTCATAGTTTCTACCGGATTTGAGAGGTTTCTGCCGACTATAGCACAATGGTGTAAGCTCACGGCAGAAAACTATTAGACAAATAACTAGAATATAGCTTTATAATGTAAAAAAGTTTTAATGATGTTTTAATAAACTTTTTGGTAAAGTATGAACAGTGCAAATAAAATAATTTATTATAAAATTCCCTTAAAATACATGTTTAGGTAAATTCCATTTTATGGCTTCGACCGGTTTCGTGTGAGCTACTGAACCGGTCGAAGCCATAAAAGCTGAACTTAATTTATATTTTAAAGGTTTTTATTTATTTTCCTCTATGTATTTGCATTACTTAAAACATGTTTATTACATGTGTGATTTAAATACAAATTATGTTTCCTCGTTAACATTTACGTCGTATTAAAAAAAATACTTTGGATAAATTATAACAATTATAAAAACAACACCAAAGCCTTGCATCATTTTGAGTTTATTGGACAAAAACTGTTTAATGCCCTACCAGAAGAGCTTAAAAATCAAGTTATGTACATGAAATATAATTTTTCAATTTAAAACATAAAAAATAGTGAACTGTGACAAAATTTTAGTGACATTTAAAATAAATCCTGCATATACTCGTATTTCTGTCCTTTGCACAAGAAACTTTCTTCATAAGGAAAGTAAAAGAAAAATAATAAAGATTTTATTAACAATTTACAATTTACATACAATAAAAAAAATGTTAACTTAAAAATGTTACGTAATAAGAAATACAACATGACGATCTCTATCGAAAAAACAAAATGTATGACCTTTTCCAAAACACTCAAAACATGTAACCTGGTTATATAAAATCAACTCATAGAACAGGTCAGGACCTTCAAGTATCTAGGCATAGACCTAGTGGGGGGAGCTGATCTGCGGGAAGAAATACAAGCACCAAATAAGGCAGTTGCAATCTCTGGGGCTCTAAAATCCACGATATGCAAAAACAAAGACATGGCCTTTAAGAGTAAGATGAGAATCTATAAAGCATGCGTAAGACCAATAATAACATATGGCGTCGAAACAAGGGCGGACACAGTAAGGAACAAACAAGTTTTGAGGACTTCCGAAATGAAGACACTGAGGACAATAGCAGGCAAGACACTGAAGGATCGCGTGAGGAACACCAGAATAAGATAGATATGTGACGTTGAGGATATTATAAGATGGAGCAGACTGCGAAAAAGGGACTGGCACGGTCATATTCAAAGAATGGACACCACCAGACTCCTCTATATCGCAATGCATAATCAACCTCATGGGACTCCTCGTGGAAGACCTCCTAAAAGATGGAAGAACAGCTTAAAATCTACCTCACAGGAGGAGCAACACTCTGGAGAACAGACCACATAGGTCTACAATAAAGAAAAAGAAGAAGAAGAAAAAAATGGTTAAAAAGTCTACGTTTAAGTCTATGGACGTAAAGATTGAATAAATAAACATATTCAGAAGAAGAAAAAAATGGTTAAATAGTCTACGTTTAAGTCTATGGACGTAAAGATTGAATAAATAAACATATTCAAACTACCCATTTTAAATTTAATACTGAATGTTTTGACATTTCATTCAGTACGCTTCGCATGCTAGCGAAAATGCGATAATTGGCAATTAATTTAATATACACTTGCAAAATATCAGAAGAGCGTTGGCTATCATTATTGTTAGTTCGGATTTTACGCCAACAACCTTGTTACCAGATCTGATACGGAAGACACGCGATGACGTCACGGCCATGACAAAATCAACAGTCAACAAGCCAACAGTGAGTCAAGCGGAGGGTAGCTCGCTTGACTCATGACTCCCGATAAAGGGACCATTGTCACGCGAGCCTTGTATTGAAAGCTCGTCATTTGTTGCATTCGCGCGGAAGTAATCACGTGGTTCACAATTAGATACCAGATGGTTGGACCCGATATCAGTGGGGCGAGGGATAATTTATTGACTGGTGGCAATAGGTCTAGTTACAGATAAAAAAGGAATATAAAAACACATTGCTTATGCTTTTGATAACATTAAATGATTTTAAAGGTGTTTCATAAATATGTCTCATTATAATAAGAGTTAAACTATTATACGACATTCGATCATAAATCTCTTATATCGAGTCATTGATGCTTGAATATATTCGTAAAAAGCGAATGGAACTAAAAGTAAAAAATAATACGTATAATATTAGCCATAGTTTTTTAATGTTGATTTATTTGTTGTTTCTAGTTTAAAACTCCATATTAGATTTAATATTAAATTCAACGTATGTTTTCTATAAGTGTTCTTAATTTTATGAGAATAACATGTTTTGCCTTGCTTAGGTATTATAAAAATGTCAAACATTTGATAAAACATTAGCAGGGCGAAACATGTCATTACCATAAAACATAGTTCTCAAAAACAGGCGTTAAAATTCATATTGATTTAATAATAACATGTTTTCCTGGTTACAAAAAGGAATATTATTAAAGAAAAAAAAATCGTTTCTTGAATAATAATGTAAAACTTTTATGTTAGTAATACTCGTACTTATGAAAACATCACTTTCCTATAAGTTTGCTTATATTGAAGGAAGTAATGTAGGTATCTTTTACAACTTAAAAAAAAGACATTTTCCACTATACATTATTAGATATATTTACTTAGGAAAAAAACCCGTATAATATTTTGTTCGGTATGTTCCATATATTCATTATTACGTACAGTGTTTGTTGAATGGATAATACATATTCTTTTTATTGTAAATACACAATAAAAAGGTTTGTTGTTTTATCATTTTATGGCATCAATATAAAAATATAATAAAGAGTTTAAATACGCTGACAGTAAACTTCGTTGTATAATCCATATATAGAAGCTAACGATCTCATTGAACGATAAAAGTTTGTCCTTGTTATGACTTATGTTGCGAAGGATGTAATTGTACGAGTATTATTATCGTAATTTGTTTTATAAAATTAAAGCTGTAATCTCTGGTGCTATATAATCCACAATTCGGAAAAATTAAGACATAAACATTGAAAGTAAGATGAGAAATATAAATCATGTGTAAGGCTAATAATAACATATGGCGTCGAAGCAATAGCAGACACATCAAAAACCTAACTAGTTCCGAGGACTTCTGAGATATAGACACTGATGATGAAAGCAGGCAAGACACCAAGATATCGTGCGAAAAATACCAGAATAAGACATATATGTGGTGCTGGGGATATTATAAGATGAACTAGACAGCGAAAGATGGATTGGTACTGTCATGTCCAAAGAATGGTCATCAACAGACTCTCAAACCCTATGTATTGTACTACATAATCAACCTTACGGCACTCGTCCTCGCGGAAGACCTAGGAATTCACCTTACAGAAGGATCAACACTCCGGAGAGTAGATCGCATGGGTCTATGCAAGGAAGAATAAGAAGAAGAAATAGAATTTGGATGCTGTGATTATTATAGTCGTTACTACGTGAAACTTTTCTTTTCCTGGACAGGTCGTCCTTTTCCAATCGATCCCTCGATCATTTCCTTCAATACATCATACAGGAAACATTCGTGTCGCAAAACATGACCAATCCATCTCTTGCGCCTCTCCGCTATGGTGTTCAACATGTGCCTATTCTCTTCAACTCTGCTGAGAACCTCCTCATTTGTAACGTGGTCCCTCCATGAAACATGTTCAATTCGTGGGTAGGTCCACGCGCTTTGCGCTCTCTTTCGCCCAGGCACCAGGTCTCGCAGCCGTATAGTAAAACACTCCACACCAATGCTTTTATTAGTAGTTTTCGGATGTTAAGGTCTATGTTATTAGACTTGAATATTATAGATATCTCGTTGAAGACTTATTGAAGACTTATTATGAATTATAGATATCTCGTTGAAGAGGGCTGCGTGATGTCCCCTTGGCTGTTCAATCTGTATATGGACAAGTGTATGAAAGAACTTAAAGGTATAAATGCTGGTGCTAAGATGAGTGATCTGTCTGTAAACTGTCTGCTTTACGCGGACGATGCCGTTCTCGTTGCGGATAGTGCGGACGAATTACAAGTCTTGGTGTCGAGAATGTATAAGGTATGCAAGTCAAACGATTTAATGATGAATGTCGGAAAGTCAAAGGTGTTAGTTTTTGAAAGGGAAGAGCATATGACAGTTTGTAATATAAGTGTAAATGAAGAGAACTTGGAACAGGTGAGCAAATTTGTGTATTTAGGTAGCATGTTCACAGCGGATGGCCGAACGGAGAGTGATATTGAAAGAAGGGTTGGTGCGGGTAACAAAGTGAATGGAGCTTTAAAAGTAGTTATTGGAAACAAGAATTTATCAATGAAAGCGAAAATGGCCGTTCACAATGGAGTTCTGGTTCCAACCCTTATGTATGGAAGCGAAGCATGGAACTGGCAGAAGAAAGATGAGAGCAGAATAAATGCGGTAGAGATGAGGTCCCTAAGACGTATGTGTGGTAGAACGATGTACGACAGAATCTCAAATACTGATATTAGGAAGGAGTGTAGAGCGAAAGAAGGTATTATGAACAAAATTATGAAAGGTTCGCTTCGTTGGTTCGGACATATGGAGCGCATGGGTGAAGAAAGAATGGTTAAAAAAGTATACGTTAACAATGTAAATGGAGTAAGGAGTCGAGGTAGACCGAGGAAAACATGGCATGACCAAATTAATCAAATATTAAAAGTTGGTCATGTCAGAAGCCGGAAGAATCGACGTGCGTGTATGACTCGATGTATGAATGTGGAGGAAGCTAGAGAGGTGTGCCAGGATAGAGTAGTGTGGCGGTCCATTCTCTCTGCCTACCCCTGCGGGGAAACGGCGTGATGGTTTTGTTTGTTGTTTGTTGTTTCGTTGAAGACAAGTTTAGCCTGGTGGGTACGACTGTCGACGTGACTATCACTACGTGAAAGTGGATACGACTATCGACGTGACTATCACTACGTGAAAGTGGATACGACTATCGACGTGACTATCTCTACGTGAAAGTGGATACGACTATCGACGTGACTATCACTACGTGAAAGTGGATACGACTATCGGCGTGACTATCACTACGTGAATGTGGATACGACTATCGACGTGACTATCACTACGTGAAAGCGGATACGACTATCGACGTGACTATCACTACGTGAAAGTGGATACGACTATCGACGTGACTATCACTACGTGAAAGTGGATACGACTATCGATGTGACTATCACTACGTGAAAGTGGATACGACTATCGACGTGACTATCACTACGTGAAAGTGGATACGACTATCGACGTGACTATCACTACGTGAAAGTGGATACGACTATCGACGTGACTATCACTACGTGAAAGTAATCTCTATAACCGTGCTATTAGAAGTTGTGTTAATTTTTAAGGTAACCGCTCTTTTGCCTCACAGGAGGAGTAACTTCCTGGAAAGCAGCATACATAGGCCTATATAAATGACGAAGAAGAATAGGATTTTGATAAATGGCACACAATCGTGTGTTCTGTTCAAAATGTTTAAATATGTGATCCAACCATTCCCGATTTAATCTCAGTCCGCCGAGGCGTTTTGCATAAGTTGAGTTAAAATCTTGTTAGCGCGATCGCAGCGAGTCCGGCGCGGCGGAGGGACGCAGCTCCCAGCCCGCCTCGGCCCGGCCCCGGCCCGCCAGAGATGGGCACGGATAGCCGGGTTTATTCTTGCTCCTTGATTAAAACGAAATGGCAGCTAGCTTTATCCTCTTTAATGGACAAACAATGGCGGGCGGGCTCCATTTTCAATACGTTTTAAGTACTTTATATCGGAATATTGGACACGATACAGTGCTTTGTCTCGGCTTGAAATTGTGTTTTTTCCACGTACTCCGTTACATGGTTTCTGTATTGGCGCTCTGTTCGAATTTGCTATAATTTGCGAGGTGACTTAAAAGGGGTTCGTTCGAAATTTTTATCGATGCTTACCCTTCGCGTATTTTAAATTAAATATTTTATTTTAGATTTACCAATTAAGCAATGTACCAATGGCAATAGTTTCAAACAATATTAAAAAATATAAGGTGTTTTTAAATATACATACCGATTGAATACATATTTTATCCACATTTTTTTGTATTCTAAATCTGATACTGGCGTATATTTAACTTACTAGTATCAGTGTTTGATATATTTATTATTCTTCTTCACGTGCCGTATCAGGTCCTCCTGACGTAGGCAATCACTCCGGCGAAGGCTTCTCTATCTTGTGCAACCCGGAACAGCTCCCCCACATGTCTCATCCCAGTCAAGTCTCTTTTGTTTTACAGCCAAGATGTTTGCCTTCTAACAGGACCACGCTGTCCCTCAACTTTCCCATCAGTATTAGTTGGAGCAAACTGTATTTATCTACTCGCAGAATGTGACCCAGATATGAAATCTTACAGACCTTAACGTCCTTTAGCAGTTGTCTACTACAATTGGCTCTCCTCAAATCCTCCAAATTGCTGACGAAATCTGTCCACGGTATGCCAAGCATTCTCCTGTGCAACCACATCTCGAATGCTTCCAACCGGTTCATAGTGTGCACTTTCAGGATCCAAGTCTCCGCCATAGAGTAATACAGACCAGACTTCAACATTTTCTGCCTTAGTTTCAAGTTCAAAAAGTCATTGCAGAATATTGATCTCATTTTGTTGAATGAACTACGGGCTGCTTCGATCCTGCACTTCACTGCCATATCTGGGTCCATAGATGGTGTAATCATATATTTATTATATAATTATAATGTATGTATTATTATAATTAATTATTTTTAATAGATAATATAATATAATATTTTTAGTGGCGACTCTAAAATGGCAATGGGCAGGTCACGTAGCCAAAAGCTCAGATAAAAAGTTGACAAGCAATCTGCTGACTTGGAGACCGTGGACGGCAAAAAGAAGTGCAGGGCGACCGCAACTACGAATGGAGGAGGCCTTTATCAAGGTTTGGACGGGAACAGGCTGGGAAGAAGGAAGAATTAGCTAAGAAAGCTACCTTTCACATGTCATCAGAATCAATATGCTATATACGAGTATGCCCTTTACATCGATTTGGCTCGCACTGTTATGATTAAAGAGCGATTCAAACAAAATAATAATAATATAATATTATTCTTCCTTCTTCCCCAGCCTGTTCCCGTTCACTCCTGGACAAAGGCCTCCTCCATTTGATTCCATGTCACTCTGTCCTGTGCAGACTGCATCCAGGTTATTCCGGCGTGTCTGTTCAGATAATCCTTCCACCGTAGTTGCGGTCGCCCTGCACTTATATTTGCCGTCCACGGTCTCCAAGTCAGCAGTCTTCTTGTCCACTTTTCATCTGAGCTTCTGGCTACGTGACCTGCCCATTGCCATTTTAGAGTCACCACACGGCTCTTTGTATAGCTTTTTGGGTCACTCGTAGTTTCTCGACACTTTGTTTGGACAATGTAACAGTTTCAAGACCATAAGTATCAACTAGCAAAACGCAGGCTTCAAAGATTGTTCGTTTCAAGTTGATCGGTATTTTCCGGTTTTTAAGGATGTAGCTCATGTTTCTGAAAGCTGTCCAGCAATAGTGATATTATAGATATTGCACTAGTGTTGCCAATATCTATAAAAAATATAAATTGTACAATATAAAATATAAAGAGAAGTTACATTAATCATACGAGATTTTTAGGAACGTGAAAACATTTTTAATCAACGACTGTGTATGTATAACATAAATAATACACGTTTGTTATAAATTTAAAACTTGTTTTCGATCGCGAATAGAATTGATGTCAACACATGTTCGAATAATGCCGCTTTCCCGATTCAATACAGAAGCATTCACACATTTGTAATTGTAAATATTCGATTAGCGAAATGCTCTACAGCCGCGTTGCAGGCGTTCTAATGGCGTTCAAATATTTATCATTCCTCCGCAAGCCAAAACGCAGAAACCATATTGATCACGGCTGAAACGATGTTTACGTAGAACATTCACCATTGAAATAGATAACCACAAACGAATTGTAAACTGCCACCACCCGGTGTGAGTAATGCTCTCTATACGCCTAGATTTAACGCTGAATTCAGATTTGTGCTTTATTCAATATTTTATGTACTATATCGAAAAAAAAAAAAAATTATCGGTAAAAACTCTAACGTTCGTACAGACGAAACTGTATTAATATTGCACTACATAATAAAATAACCACGCCTATATCCACCTTTTTGGCCAACAAAAAAACAAATTATAAATCAATGGTGTATAACTTCATATTATTGATTTAAAATCAATGAAAACCTTTGTTTTACAGAGATGTTAATATATTTTTTGGAATCTAATATTTCACCTTGCTTAGGTATAATAAACACTCGATAAAACCCCAGCAGAAACATATCTATCACATTAAATATACTTAAACTTCTAGAAAACAGACGTTTTCATTTACGAGTATATGATATTATATTAAAAAGGAAATATTTGTTTTCTATATTCGCCATAGCTTTGTGCTCTATTTAATATTTCTTTTTTATATACTTTATCACACAAAACTCACTTAGATAATAAATTGCATATTATTTAATAAAAAGAAAAAAAATGTGTTTAATATAAACTAATATTGCATATATCGTTTAAATATAAATTAAATTATTTGGATTTACGCAAGATAACATAAAAATATTCAGTGAATTTCCATTTTTGGTTTAAATTTAACCAAGCGTTAAAATCTGAAACACAAGTTATTAAAATGATTAATTGAATCTCAATTGAGACGAAGATGCAAATTGCAAACATAATACGGTGGTCGAGGTGCTTACAGGACTTATGGTCTGTCATTGGTTGGGTTAAGCGCACGCTTTATGTGATACAACATTCCCCATTCCACCCTTCTTAATTTCTGCTTAATGCTTAAGCCAATCTTCATAGATGGCGCTAGTGTGTAGATTGAAATAAAACATGTGAAGTGTGGTGTTACATAGTAGCATATATACAACTTCCAAAAATTTGTCAGACATGGTGGTCGTAAGAAGTGTGGAATGGGGAATGTTGTATTACATAAAGCGTGCGCTTAACCCAACCAATGATAGGTCATAAGTCCTGTAAGCACCTCGACCAGCATATTCTGTTTCCAATTTGCATCTTCGTCTCTATTGAGATACAATTAATCCTTGAAATGATGACCCGCAATGGGTTAAATCTAGTATTCGTCTACAAGTATTTGTATACATTCAAAATGTTGTAAAAAGAAGTTCTATCCTTAAAACAGTATTGTGCTTAATTTATAATATCGAATTTGATTTTAATTTATACTTATATTACCTAGTACCTATATATGATACAAAAGGTATATATCGTCGGTTCAAAGGTAAAACACATTAAGTGACATTTTAATTTTTTTTTGCAATTTCTTTATCAGACTAGTGAATTCTACGTCAGAAAATAATCACCAAGTATGTTAACTAAAAAATAACAGTTTTTCTTTAATAAAAACACTTGGTGATTATTTTCTGACGTAGAATTCACAAGTCTGATACAGAACTTGCAAAAAAAAAAATTTAAATGTCACTTAATGAGTTTTACCTTTGAACCGACGATATGTTATCTTAAACAATTATTTCAAATGTTTCTAAAAATAATTTTAAAAATATACAAAGTTGAATAAATAGCGTTAAACATAAATAAACTCGTATTAATGATCTCATCTAAAATTAGGAATCGAAAATATTGCCCGTAAACCCACACAAAAAGGCAGAAAACAAGTAAGTAAACATGTAAATACGAAAATATATGTTTACCCAAATAACTTTATATAAAGGTACTCATAAAATGAATAACAATATTTTTCTTTTGATGTGAGTGGGAAGATTTATTTTGTAATTATAATATATTTCAATGTAAATAACAGTATTACTATTTCCATTATGTTAATGCACGCCTCTGCTACTTAAATTCTATTTTATTTCAAGAGTAAACATGACAATGGAACGAGTTATTTTTATTTTAGATTGGAAACATTTTTCTATCAATGTGTTTCAATTAATCTTTCCGTCAGGAAGACCGGCGAGGCTCGCTCTCGTCTCCTTTCTCGTGCTCCTTCCTCGCCCTCAAAGGGAGGGAAGTACGATATTAATCGCATCTCAGTTGTAATTTGACGTTGCAAAGGAACATTTACGGAAACGGAATGATTTTACAGTTGATTTGCCGTTTTGTTGAATTGCGAAAATTCAGTATTACTTATCTAATCAATTAAGCGGCAATCCGAGGGTTGAAATATAATTCGCTTCAGTCTTGATATTGGGTCAATTATAAGCACATACAATTAAAATATAACATTACCCATCAAAAAGCTGATATAATTATATAATTATCACACATAGAGAAACAATTGAATCTAATTATTTTAACAAATATTTATATTATATTTGCATTCACTTTTTAGTATGAACTCACATTTCAATAATTTTTAAAAACCCAACACTTAACTTTAGGAAAACATGGTATTTTCACAGCCCTTTATTACTTCATAATCATGTTTCGGGTGGTACTCATCCTTCTTCAGTGTACAGATTTGATAATTTAATGAACATTTTGGATTTCTAGCGTTTCATTATAATACAGAACACAGAGTTGTGACGAATATAAAAGAACTAAAATACTACAATACTGTCTACAAACATGTTTCGGATGGTACTGCTCCTTCTTCTGTGTACAAATTTTAAAAATTTAGAAGCGTAATAAGGTGTTCTGAAAACACAACCTTTTCTAAAAGTGATTATTTAAGCTTTTTTTCTACTCTGACTTCTCCTTAAAATTCGTCCAAGGTTTTTTAAACGCACGATTATTGATTTTTTTTTTTGGTATTGTTTATATTTGATTTATTTGTTAACGGCACATTTTCATCGAGAATGAATTTTAAATTAGCAATTTATTTAAGTGGTTTATTTGTTCAACTGTATGATATTGTAAGGTGAACAAGTAAATTTAATAATGTCAGTAATACAACTGATTTTTAAAATGAAATTATAATTACACAACCATACCTGTAGCTACAAGTTATTGAATATATTGTTTTCCATGTTTTAATGAGCATTCTGGTATTATACACGTATATTCAAATAAACATATGCCAAGGAATAAAAAGGCTTTAAAGATGCTAGCTTTTAGAAACACACTTTTTCTTATGAATTTTTAAGTATTAAATTTAGTACCTACTCTTTTGTAAAACGAGTATACATTCTCTTGGGAGTGAGTGTGTAGGCACGTCAATCTAACAGAAGTTTTTTTTTTCGAAATTCAAAAGATATTTTTAAAAATTGCAAAGTCAATATCGTTATTTTTTAAGAACACGTGCTAGAAAAATACTGAAAGTAAAGAAAAATTGTATATAAATTATTTAATTTTATTTTTTAAATTTCGAATGACGCAACTGAAATATTTCATACCCTAACCGCAACAGATATTTCACACCTTAATTCGGCATTTTACAGAAAACACAACATAGTTTGTAGAAAATAAATGTATTACTACTATCTATACATATTACTATTATCTATATACTCGTATATAAAACAAAGTCGTGTTAGTTACACCATTTATAACTCAAGAACGGCTGGAACGATTTTGATGATCTTTGATTTGTTGATTTTTCTCCGTCCCGAATAGCAGAATAACTATTCAAACATAAGAAAAAATCTACCCGAGTGTAACCCATCCAGAATATATAATAGTTTATCAGAAAGTAGTGCAACAATGCTACGCGAACAATTTTGATTCGCTTCAATAAAGCAAATCCCTTGCTGCCATGTGAACTACATTCATATCAATGTTATTCAAATACTTTTCATTTTGATTGTTACACATTTATTGCACTCAATTCTTTTTTAATATTCATTTTAACTTAATAGGTAACTGAATTTAATTCGACTTATAAGTTAATACAACATTTATTGATTCTGAGGCGGTACGAAGTTCGCCGGGTCAGCTAGTTATTATTTAAAAAAACACTATGGAATCTATTATTTTTAAATTTATGTGGTTAAAAATACGAACTATTTTTTATCAATTCCAAAGTATATTTTATTCTTTACTTTCAAATGTTGTTTATACAATTCTTTGGATTTAAGTTGTATTTTTTTTAAATGTGTGATTTTTACATTAGTGTCTAACAATAAGTGTTACTTTATGTGAACACAAGGCAACGAACACATTTTTCTTTTTGCATGCGCGCTTAATGTTATGTGAATAAAATAATATTCAAATTTACGCGTCAGCTAATCTCCACGCTTTTCTTAAAAGTAAGACGTCCTGAAAGCGTATAAAAAAATTACCACGTCGCAAGATAAAAGTGACATCAGCGAAATGACGTCGTTTCCATGTGATTTATTAAATCATGCGATAAGTGAGATGCATTCATCTAAGGCAGTGACAAAATATAACCGAGCGGAACACTGACGGCTCAATAAATTATCTCCGAGGATGATAGGCCCGTAATACTCATAAAAGAAAACTATTTTACCCCTATCTGTGGTAAGTAGTACTTAATTATATGTGTTTATTAATTTTCTTACATATATTAAATTATCTTTCACATATATTTTTATTCTCGTTTAACCCAAATATAAAAGAAGGATACATTATAACCAATTTAAATACAAAATAACGTATAAAACAATAAAGTTATTTTTCGGGTATTAGTTTAAGAGAGACAAGGCTTTTACACCAGTGAATTTGGCTTCGATCCTTGACACAAAAGCATTTTTCATGGTGCCAGTGAGTTTTCACCCTAGTTGAAAAGAGAAAATGTTAGAACGTCTTGAAAAAAATATCAGTTAAAGATAAATTTTTATTCGGTCTCATCCAGTATTTTTTTTAAATTAGAATGACCAAAAAACATTAAATTCGTTACTACATTAAGACAGGTTTTTAGTTATAAGGGTTTAAAAAAAGTTCATGTTGATATATCCCAAAAAATACTATTTACGTTAAAAAACCGGGTGGCGGTCTAGGGGATGTAGTAACTGGCTTCTGCTCCAGGGGACTTGATTTCAGGCCTGAACACGACTTGATTCTCTTTTTCATGTTGGTGAGCTGTTTGCTGCTAACGATAGTGATTGTATAATATTTTCTAATACCATTGATTTAAATGCAAGGTAAGGAGTTTTATTGAATGGAATAAATATTGAATATTTATGAACCCGGCTTATCTCGCATAATACAAGTAAATTTTTATAAGTAAATATATTTTTTATAAGCAAAGTAACGATATTTACAATAAAAACAAATTCAAAATATGTTGATGCTGGCAAACTCAGGCTAGCTCAGTCGAAAAATCGATAAGCGACTCATGAACTTAAACAAAACGCGCCAGTTTCTTTTCAAATCCTTATAAAGTTAACGCAAAATATGCAAAAGCAAAAAAGTTTATATTTGAAGGCACATTGACTCCTTGTCCCTTATGAAAGGCAGCCCTTGCCGGCGCCATTTAGACTTTGTTTGCCTTTATCTGGTGAGCGGAGTTATCAACCAACATCTTAGCGCTTGTCGTCCTGAAGAAAAGCGATAATCATTAGCTAATGAAACACACAAAAAAGCAACTTGGTTAGGCTCCAAGGATAAGTTGAATAATTGTATTTCCAGTCGAACAGTAAAGTCTTTTTCTTATTTTATTTACGGATAATTTAACTGTAATTAAGTTAGGAAACTAAAGCCCTTGGTTTTGCCATTTCTTTATTTGACTTAAAATAATGATTTTCCCTAAGCCTAATGCGAGTAGATAAAGGAGAGTTGTTATTGTATTTACGAAATAAAATTTTCTGTTATTCATTGAATAGGGTATTAGGAATGTATAATAATATTTATTTTTATGGGTTATCTCTTTTTACCGCTAGCGTATTAATTTAAATCAATATTTAGAGGCGTTCTAATATTTTACGATTGGTGGAAATTAAAATAACTTTTCACGTTTCTTAGATAATAAATGCATCAAGTAGTGAAGATACTAGGGTCCAAATAAAACGGATCGGAAATAATATAAAAAATATGAACGGATCACGATACAGTTCACTGCTAATAATGTAAAATATTCCAAAGGAGTTAGCATAGCAGATGTATGGAAAATACTTTATACCTACCCACCTACCCCTCGCCAACCTATGCAGTTTTTGCCCGGGATCGCTCTCACTTGCCTTTCACTTCTACAGTGAAATAACTCTGGACGAAAATACGACATCTTCACCCTCATCCTAGCGATCTCCGGATTAAAATACGCGATTTGTATTATTTGTCTCGAAATAACACCGCGATAAGAACGCGAACTGCAACGCGGCGAAATGCAAGCGTGACAAGGACAGTAGCGGCGAAGGTGTAATGGATATTTGACGGGCGGGAGGGAGAAAATATGCTTTTGCGGTCGCCTCTGGAAGCGGTACCCGCCGGGGTGGGGGTTAATTCGGCTCGGGAAGGATAACGCCGCCAGTCCGATGGCGAACACGGCGCGAGAGAGTTTGGTGGACCGGTGTCAGAGGCAATCTCCCACCGCGAGAGCGGGTGACAGCCGGCGCGCGCGCACCGCCCGTGCGCTCCAATAGCGGCAACGGCCGGCTTAGCGAGTCGCGTGCGCGTGAGGCAACTTCAGCCTGACATTACGAGGGATTTCCCTTGACAAATAAATACTCGATCTTATTTTTAAAACTTCGAAAGTATCTCATTAGCTAATAACTGCTTACAAACCATCAAAGTAACATTAAACTTTTGTGAAAGTTTTTTAAACTTATTTCCGCATAAAACTATAATATATTAATCGTGTTAAATGTTGTATTAAATTTGAATAATTTCATTCACACGTTCCGCTTTGCAAATTGCATTCAATTCAGTGTGATACTCAGTAAGTGCATCAAATCAAGTGCACTGCATTAAACCCTAATCATCTTGTTAACACTGGGGATCTTGGAGTTGACAACAAAGTTGGTATTGTCCTCGCTCGGGTCCGATGTCTTCTTAATCTCCGATCTGACGAAGGACACTTATCTCGTTGGGCTTCGTCTTGAATTAGATTGGATAAACACAGCGTAGGAGTCGAGCTCGATCCTCAATTAGAGTTAGATGATGTTTAGATGGATTAAGTCGACTTCTGGAGTGACATTATAATTTGTGGGATAGAATTAATGGATTTCCTATTCACGTGATTGCGAATCGTCAATTAAACTTTATAAATTTACAACTTAAGCTTAATTTTGTTTGATTTTTCAATTTTAATCAATGATATTTTTAATGATGGTAATTGGGGATCATAATAAAAACAGTTGTTAAAATAAAAATAGTTTTTTTAAACAAGCTTTAAACAAATAAATTGAAATCAGAAAAAAATATGAAACGCATTTTAAATATTAAATTACTCCTATACGCATTTTAAATATTAAATTTCAAGTTATTATCATTATTATTTTTTTAAACATATTTTTTTCAACGTTTATACACTGATTTAAAAACCTGCTATCTTTACTTTTTGAATGAACGTAAAATATAACATGTTTAAATGTATTATTTGAAATCAAGCATTTTATAAATTTTAAATGTTGAGTATCTCTTCCTTTGTACCTTTAACACAACATATTCCGTTATGTTGTAATATGAAGCAATACCGCTGTGTATGTAAATACCGAGGGGGCGTCTTCCCTCTTTCTCTGAGCCACTTTGAAAGGGTTAATGAGATGAAAATTATTATGGTTGATAAATAATATTACAGAATATATTACGTTTTGTTCAACATTTCACATTTTAAGGCCAATTTCTTCGTTACTGGTGTTGAATTTTATCATTTATTTTAAAATAGCAAAACTTTATATTCACAATTTGTTTTTAAAAATGTATCAATAATAAATCGTTTATGCAAAACACTGTGGATGAATTATGCTTCCCTTATGTACAAAACTGTCTCCTCATTTATTTTTGGAATTTAACAAATTCGATATTTTAAATATAAAAAAATAATCCTTTCATTTTTTTACATTACTTTTAACAAAATCATTTACAAAAATATATTTCATAATTTTAAATTATTTTAGATATTTTGGTCTTCAAAAAAAAGTTATCGAAACCGGTTAAAAGAGTATTATTTTTAAAATGGGCGTTTTCAAAAATGGGCGTGTCTTATGTGTCAACGGTAACTGGTGGAAATTTATTTTTATTTATTATAATGAAATGAAATATTTTATTTCATTTTTTAATTTTTAATTTTATTTAAAAAAATGTTTTTGTAATTTATTTTATTTTATTATAAATAATATATCACAAACAAATTAAATTAATCTAAAGAATCCATTTTATATTAATTTAGACATTTTTAGCATCTTGCTACTAGGTATGAACTATTTTTTGACTTTATATGTTACTTGTTCTATCGAATACCAAAAATTTCATTTGTAAGAAAAGTGTCGCTTTGAATAATTTAAACTGTTTCTTGTTCACAGACGTGTTTTAAATTATACGTGGTTTTTGATAGGATTTTAAGATAGTAAAATCGTAATTCATAACTTTGTCTCATCAATGTAATGTTTTTTTTATTAAACAACTAATATACTTCAACCATATTTAAAAAATATGATTTTTAATTATGTTCTCGAATCCTTAATCAAATGTATTTTCATTTATATTTTCTGTATATTAATGACATTTATATTTATTTCTGTTAAGTACATTTGAATATTTTTCTGTTTAATGCATATAAGTACATCTACACTATTATATTTACAATCATTGGAATTGAATGCGTTAAATGATAATAAATTTGATATTTACCTCACTAACATATTTAATTTGGGGTTGAGACACTGAAATTATTATACCACTCCAGACGTTTTCCATCTTGACGGAAGTTATCAATACATCTAAAGTTCTCTACTAATTGTGTAACGAGAAAACAAATTAACAGTTGACGTCACCCATCCTACAACGTCTACACCATTAATTGTATAATTAAAAATGATTAAGTCCAGGCTGAATGGATTACGTGTGTCACTACTTGAACCCCACAGATTCGAATTTCAAATATCAAGCATAGAAATGTCCGTTAACTATACAAGTATCGAATACTTAACATATCTAAAATTCGCTTATGAATTTCAACGCTTCATACGAAATAATTTGCCTCCATTAAATTCAAACTAAGACAGAGGATGTTAAGGTGTTATGTGTGGTCTGTTATGTTATATGGGTGTGAGACATGGACATTAAAAGTAATTACAATGAACCGGTTAGAGGCATTTGAAATGTGGCTTCACCGAAGAATGTTCAGGATCCTATGGACAGACAGAGTGACGAACACAGAAGTCCTGAATCGTGCAGGAGTAAATAGAGAGCTGCAAACATTGATCAAAGTCTGCAAGATTTCATATCTGGGTCACGTTCTACGTGGAGAAAAATATCACCTTCTGCATCTAATTTTGAAGGGAAAAATAGAGGGCCGAAGGGGGGCAGGGAGAAGGCAGACCTCTTGGCTGCGCTATGTGAGGGAATGGACGGGAATCGGAACTGTGGAGGAACTATTCCGGACAGTGCGGGATAGGGAAGAGTTTACCAGAGTGATCGCCAACGTCGGGGGGACCTGACAGGGCACTTTAAGAAGAAAAAAAATCAAATTTTTCTTATCTTATTCAAGTGCCCTGTTGGGTCCCCCCAACGTTGGCGTTCACCTCCGCGAACCTGTCCCTGATTTGCACCGCTCGGAACAGCTCCTCTACCTTTCGGATGCCGGTCCACTCCCTCACATTTCGCAGCCAGAACATTTGTCTTCTACCAGGCCCTCGGCGTCCCTCAATTTTCCCCTGCAATATCAGTTGGAGAAGGTGGTACTTTTCCCCACCTAGATGTGAAATCTTTCGAAAAAATTCATCACAATTCAATTCAAATTAATCACAATAATTATTATTTTATTATTGTTTTCTATAATTTAGTAATATAAAAACTAGCATTGTCAAAATATATTCGGAAAACAAATGTTGCATTTGTTATACTCAAATATTTTCAGAAATTACGTAATTTTGATAATCATTGCTTTTCATAATTTTTTTAATTAAATTGTTCACCGTTAATAACTATACGCTGCAAATATTTTAGGTGATGATCACTCCGATCACAATATGAGTGTAAACAATTTACAATCAGATTAAAATTGAAAATAATATTCTTTGATATACACGCAACTTCAAGGCACTTATTTATTGGTACTGATCAGGCGCCGACATCGATACTATTCGATTAATAACCCAACCCTACAAGTGGTTGAAAACATGTGTAATGAACAAACACTCAAGTCCGTATTGGAATTCGTTTAGGAAATTGCGTGTTTCGTGAACATATATTTCCTTTTTCAGACAATTAACGAACATCGAACATGTGATCAACTCAAAGTGATTCCGAGGAAAGTTAAGAACTAAACAATGCTTCAAGAAGGACATATATTGGCTAACGAGAAATTAAATGCGAAAGACTTATAACTTCTCATACACCGACAGTGATTTCATGTGTACATTATGGGACGAATCAGCATTTGGATATTTGGCGTTGCAGTTCTAATCAATTTCAGTAAGTATTTTTAACTATTTAACCCTTAACGTACCGTGTTCAAAACAAAACGCTCGCTCCCATGTGGTCAATTCAGTTTACCGCTAACTTCATCTAAATATCAAGCATATGACTCGATGAATCAAAATTTAATTTATGTCATCTTGTAGGGAATTTCATTAGGAATAGATCGATATCTATAACATACATGGATTATTTGAAAAACATATCATTATTAATTTTTTTCTGGAACCATGCGATTTCTGATATGGAATGCGTCACAGCATATGAGCAACTGACACCAAGTATGAACTTGTCTCGCCCCGCCGCGCCGCGCCGCGGCCGTGGCGCTATAATTTTACGTATGATAAAGGCACCCAGGCAAAATGTATGGTACGTTCAAGACAACGAGTACGTATTAATATTTGTCCCTTTTGGTAAAGTGTTAATATTTTCACAGTTCTGATATTATTAAGTTGCGTGCTGCGTTTCCGTCCACAGTCGGTATTATTACGTACCTATGAGAAAAGGCCAAACATATAATTTATAATACGTTCAAAACAGCGAGTAAGTATTTGTCACTTTTGATAAAGTTGTAAATATTAGCAAAACAAATTCTACCTTAACACGAATGAAGGTGAGGGCAGTCTTAAATTTTTTTTTTTTTTGGGATGAAGGAAGTAATTTTTTGCTTTTTTTTTATTACGAAATATTGAGAACACTTCAATGGAGGATTACAATTTTTTTTATAATATTAGGGTCCATAGGTTTTAAGAAAATCAACTTTAAATTGGCAGTGGAAACTCAATTGACCACATGGCAACGCGACGGTTAAGTACAACAAATGAGAGAGTCTTAAAAAATGTGTTCAATTGTTTTCCAGTTTAATTTTACTGAATTAGATTTATGTGGCCTAAACGCCGTTCAATGGCCCTCGTGGCAGGGTAACAACAATTATGATTGCCACACCGAAGGTCCCGGGATAGAATCCCAACGATGACATTGATAAAAAAAATCCCCCATTGTCTTTGATCTATAGTAATTCACGTGACAATAAAAATGCCGTTAGACTAGCTACCTATTACATGGCATGGAAATCAAAACCTTAAAAAAATATATACAGTAATTGATTTCAAATAAACTAGTTTGTTTTATACAAAAATGTGGAAAGCATTGAGAAACTACCACATTGAAAAGGCCCAAAGGATATCTCAAGAACCAACAAAAAATGTTTAAAGACTTTATTGCAAACCAATCTCTAGTATTGAAACATAAAATAGTTTTACGTAGCACAAGTCAAACGAAATTTTAAGTTCTATATAAAACGTTAATGTATATTTATTATTTGATAACAAGGCATTAGTTGGTGGTTGGGCATATTTAACACTTAATTAAACACTTTTGTACTTGGTATACAACCACTTTATTTGTGACGATGCACAATGGGGCAGGATTCAGATTTCTCATACAATAACCCAAAAAATAAAAATTATGATTCATTAAACGCTTTGTTATTATATGATGACTCAGATATATTTAGCATATGATCACGAGCAGATAGACAAGCTAGACTGTGACACGTTCGCTCTAGCACCCCTCAATCGGAGCCGATTACTCGTAGAGGTTACACGTCCGTTATTTCAAGTCAGCGCAACACCTAGTTTCTAACATTTCTTTAGTTGTATTATTGATAAAAAATTTAAAGTTTTAGTATGGAACCTTACACGTCAGGTATGTATCCTCTTTTTCGATTTAAATTAATTGTAATTACGGCTTGTTTTAAATGTAAAAAAATTAAACCGATTTCGCATTAAAATGATACAGAGGTTTTTGTAATATTAAAAAAACATTTAGAGATTTAGTATAGAATCCCGATGAATTCCGCAAGTATTTTAATTGATTTATAATAAGTAATTGTTGTACTTTATTGATATGATGTTATTTTTTGCCACTTTTTGCACCTTTTTATAATAACAGCACATTTCGAATAACCAAAAATGAAAAAAAAATACACCAATTTTGTATCTTATTCTGTTTTTCCTTTTCTCGCATACCTAGGTACCAGCTCCAGCACTTTGTTCATGACAAAGCATCAATTAATAACGCTTATGAAGAGTTTCGGAAAAGAAAAATTGGAGGATCAGATTGATTTCCTGCAAAAAGAAATCATAAAACGGACAGGGTGTGTTGATGAGTTAGGAAAAAGTGTTACGTGTGTTAAAAAATTTATTCGGTTTAAATTTGATTATAAATCATGATGGAAATCAGCTCACTGGATAAAAGAAAGATTTCTCGATGTTAATAAAACGTGGCTTGATACATCCGTTTCTTTCATTCGCGCTACAAAAACATGTGGCGGTCGCCCGATGATTCCTTTTGAGGAGAGTACAGAAAGGGTGAAGCGGCAAAAGACGGTTAATCTGAGGAATTATGCATCTCTGCCAGACTTACTCTACGCAACACAAATGGAACTTAGAACTGCATGACAGGCAGATGCCTCAAAGTTGGTTCGAGGTATTTTATCTGTTCCAACAGGTTCAGGTAAATCTCATCAAACTTCCAGGGAGTCTTTTGGAAACGTGTTCATGTCAGCAGAATATGCTTTAGCACTTTTAATAGAAGCAGACTTGCCTCCACATCAGTATAACGCTATTAAGTTGAAATCTAAAAACTTATATCCTTCGTATAAAACTGTACAGGCCTAAAAAGACGATGTTATCCAGAGCCAGAAAATATACATGTCACGGATACTTTGGTATATGTTGATTTGCAGATCATGCTTAATCTCACGATTGAGCGTTTAATTATCACCCATCAAGATGTTGTTTTTACACTCAAACCCAAAGAATTAAATAATATGATATTATATTCCAAATGGGGAGTTGATGGAAGTTCGGGGCACAGTTCACATAAACAGGCTTTTTTGACGCAGATGCCGATGATGCAGCGGTTTTTATCACATCATTTGCCCCCTTACGCCTAGTGTCTGGTGCCAAAATTATTTGGCAAAATCCAAGACCTGGTTCAACGAGGTATTGCAGACCTCTGAAAATAGAATTTATTAAGGAATGCACAGCAGTACCTTTGGAAGAGAAACGAAGGGTAGATGAAGAAATAAAAATATTACCACAACCATAGTCAGACTAGATGGGCGCGTTATCGTAATCAAACATCATTTAATATTCGCAATGATTGATGGCAAAGTATGTAATGCTATCACACATACTTCTTCTACCCAAAAATGTTACATACGTGGTGCCACATCTAAACAATTGAATTACAATATATAGATGCATTGCTAACAAGATAAATAAAAACAGAAAATTTAGAATTCGGCATTCGGTCTTGCACGGATGGATACGCTTTTTTGAGTGTCTTCTCCATTTGACGTACAAACTGCCTATAAAAGCTCGAGGGACAGACAAGAAAATTGTTGAAGAAACTAAGAAAAAAATTCAAGCTCAGTTCAAAGAAAAACTAGGTTTGATCGTGGACAAACCAAGCCGGGCTTTGGTAACACAAACGATGGAAATACTGCCAGGCGCTTTTTTTTAAATGCAGAGGTGTCTGCAGAAATAACCAATTTAGATGTAGAATTAATAAGAAAAATGCACACCATTTTAATAGTTATATCATGTGGTCATGAAACTAGTGTGGAAAAATACCGGGAGTATGCGTTACATACAGCCAGATATTTTGAAGAAAAATATCCGTGGTGTAATATGCCACCCACACTTCACGAATATTTAATACACGGACCTGAAATAATAAAAACGTCAATATTGCCGATAGGTCAATTAACCGAAGAAGCGCAGGAAGCACGTAACAAAGATTTTAAAAAGTTTAGGGAGTACCACTCGAGGAAATCCAGCAGAACGAATTCAAACACGGATATTTTAAATTTTCTTTTACTCTCATCAGATCCTTTAATAACTAGTAAGAGGAAATTACCGAAAGAGAAACTAACTAGATTCCCCAAAGACGTTTTGGATCTGATAATACCTCCATCTACAGGGTCCTCCAGCCAAAGCGAAAATGATGAATCCGATGACAATGATGGTGTCTCAGAAATATCTGATAACGAGTAAAAAAAATATTGGTGTGTATTTATGAAGGGTAAAATCTACGTTCTTTAAAGAAACGTATATATTATGTAAAACTAAGCTGCATTTTACGTTATTAAAAATAATAAAAAATGACTTTAACGAGCATATAAAAGTAAGACAGTATTTGA
Source organism: Lepidostoma basale (assembly GCA_022606425.2). Taxonomy (NCBI): domain Eukaryota; kingdom Metazoa; phylum Arthropoda; class Insecta; order Trichoptera; family Lepidostomatidae; genus Lepidostoma; species Lepidostoma basale. The sequence goes on from JAHDVF020000431.1 coordinate 97,117, forward strand.
CACATATTTCATTGTTATTGGAAAAATAAAGTGTTAATATTCATGACATTGTCTCTTATTTTCATTAACCTACCTAATTACATTAAATCCTTTGATTTATAGCTATATATATAGCTTCTATGAGTTAATGACACGTTTTCATATTTTGGCCCCACTGTGCGATGGGGGCCTACCGGTTTTGCTCTATGTGAGCTTCTTCAGGACTTTACACATACTGAAACTTAAAACTAAAAACTTCCCAAACTTACCCCTTCCCCTCCCTCCTCTACACTTAATAACTGATTATGTACATCCCTTCCTCTATCTCCCACCCCCTCTCTTTCTAAATTAGCCACCTCTTCCCGATGTAATTTGTATCTCGATGTTTAGTTTTCAGTTTCAGTATGTGTAAAGCCCTGAAGAAGCTCGCATAGAGCGAAACCGGTAGGCCCTCATCCTTACAAATAATATGGTTGTATACCAAGTACAAAAAGTGTTCAATTAAGTGTTAAAGAATATTTATTCGTTTCAATAAATTTAATCTAAATAATGATTAACATATGAATAAAACATGTTTTAAACCTTCATCCAGATTATAATCTATAATCGCGTTCACTTTGTGTTGTAGATTCAAATAAGATTATTTTTTATAAAACCACATCGTTTTACACAGCACTTTAATACACCTACACATTTATGTTCATCGACCTCATCCACCGCAGAAAGACGTAGTGAAGGAAGTAAAATATTGTGAAAATAGAACGTTTCTAAAAGATTATTCAAACGTTTTGTTGAAAGTTGTGTTATGTTTTTAAAACAAATAAATAAAAAATTTGCTCTAAAATAATAATTCTTCTTGTTCATTTATATTCCTCGTGACTGAGGGTTGTATCCATCCCGTAAACTATCTACCATGGCTTGTCACCAGTCATTCTCCAGGCTGCAACTATTGAGAGGCCCGTCAGTGCCGTTATTTGATCAAACCAGCGCGCAGCGGCTCTATATGACTATATGGCTACGTGACCAACATATTTTAACGCTCTCTGAAAATACATTTGTGAGTCTTTAAGGCCGTGCCACACTGTTCGAAAAAAGCTCTCCACAAGGGTGACCTTGGTGGAATGTGGAGCCCCACATGTGGAATGCGTGTTTACAACAATTTACAACACGCATACTATGCGTATCCATCCACAAAGGTTGTTGAAGGTCAAACGAATTTTGGTTTCAAACAAGTGTCTACACAGTTTTGAACCCCGGTGGAGATCGATGTGGAGAGCTTGTTTAAAGCAGTGTTGCACGGCTTTTGCCTTGATGCCGAGCTGGTCAAGAATCAAATGGTTCATTAAAATACTTCATTTAACAAATTTAAGATCAAGTATGTATTAACGTTCACATTGTTATATAAGACTGACGAAATAAAATACAGATCATTCACTTCTCCGTTTCAAAGAATTAAATTAGGAAATATATGGATTTTTCTATTGAATTTTATATTTGGCCAACATCTAACTTTACTTTACGGTTATATAACCCAATCAGTGCCCGGACCGGTCTCCCGGCAGAGCACTTTGCGGACTATATTGAGTTACATGATGTGTCCATACAGCTGAAGGAGAAAAAAAAGAGAAAACCAAAGGCAGAAATAGGATTCTTCTAGCGAAATTTCGCTGCATTTCGCTAATTGAAACTTTTTGAAACGCGCTCTGAAATAATTAATTTCGTTTGATCCTGATTGCTTTGTTTGATCGAAATTTTATAAAACTAGCATTATTACGAGTTATTGATGTATATTTCATTTGATATTTGTATTACGAATTCAACTTAATACATCAACAATACACGCCTTAATTATGCATGACAAATACCAAATAGAAGTTTTAATTTGTTTTTATTATGGATAGTTAAATATTAGTTTATGGTTATTAACCTTAAAAAAAGTAAATTATTCGCAAATAATATAAAATATAATGAATATCGACCGACGAACTTCATGGCAGAGTGGTAAGAGCTCTGACTTCCATACAGAAGGTCCCGGGTTCGATTCCCGGCGATGGCAGTGTGATTGTCACACTGTCTTTGGTCTGGTGTAGAATTCACGTGACAATAAAATGACGATAGATTGGCTACCTATCACATGTCACGAGAATCAATATAATAGCTAAAAAAAAAATTGTATAGAGTAATTGGATTCAAACGACCTGTTGTATACCTACGTAAAAAAATTCAAAAAAAATATATGCCTTTGGTACCTCGAATCTTCTAAAAAAAACTGCATTTTTTATATTTATTTATAGTCTACAAGTTTATGAATTATCTTTTAAATGCAAGTAATAAAACAACAAAGGAGAACTAAAACGGTGCAAGTACATTAAGTCAAAAACTTCACTTACATGAAGTATAACTGAGTATATGTTTAAATATAAAGGAATTTTTTATTTTAGTCAAAATATTCTATTTAAAGAAAACAATATATAATTTTCTTTCAAGCAATCTCTGATCTCGCATTCATATGGTTTCGAAAAATAAAGCCAATCATTTTTCTCTTTTAGTTATCTACCGATTTGATTACGTTTCTGAAAACACGGAAACCAAATTAACTCAAGCCATAATAATAAAATAAAAAATCTGGTTTCTAGTAAAATAACTTACTGCATATAACTTAATAATTATATTTATGCTAGGTTATTTTTCTTAAGATTCTGTTCCAAATTCAAATTCTTACTATTAAGAAAATATTCTTTATCATTATAAACATATTAAACAAAAGTGAAGAATAATTATTATTCTTGTACTATCATGTCTATAAACCCTCTACAATTCTAAAGCTGTTCTCTGACCATGCCTTTCAAAATAAGTTAAACCGTTTTTTTTTAATTACGCTTTGGTTCAAATAATATTAAATAATTGTATTTTAGTACAGTAAGTATTAAATATAAAATGTATTGTTCCTGTATTGTAGTGATACTTTAAAACTCTCAACAATTTAAAAATTTAAAGAAATATAAGGGCTGTACACCTCAGACAATACAATTTTAATCAACGAACTGATAAGAGCAGTAGCGCTTTACGGTGTCGCCAGCAACCATATTTCTAAAGCAAGTAAAATAGGATAAAATAAATGACCGTTGTATATATATGTGTGTTTAATTATGTCTTAAAATATTCACTGATTATAAACTAATCAAAAGGCGAATCCCTATCGCTATAACTACGAAGCGTGTCGAGAAAAATAATATTAAATTTATATATTATATTAATTATGATATTCCAGTGTTAACGTCGAGAGTATATATGGAAAAAAATCCTTTGAAATGTAATAAAAAATTTAAAATATCAGACCTTGTATGTTCAGAAAAATGTGTATTGATAGAACGCCCTGTTTGACAAATTGCAATCTCTCAAACTCCATTTTATATATTCAACAATTTTTTTAATTTATCTATTTTATGTTTTGAATTTTTTAAAATTAGATACGATATTATTTTTGGTGTGGAAGGAAATATGAAAGCCTTTATTTTGATTTCTCAGAAACACGTCATTTTAAACACTGAATTAATTTTCTGATTTTAGTAATAGAACGTCTACATATTCATTCTACAATTCATTACATATTTAAACATAGTATTCATAAATTCAACTAGTTCCAGGTAATGCATTCCTTTGTAATTGGGTTTATCCCTTAATTGATTTTAAAAATGTATTGGGTCAAATCAATAACCGTATTTACCGTATTCTGCTACTTTATCTAGCATAAAAAAACAAGAATGCGTTTGATTTTCGCTACATTTGATAATGACTTAGACAGGCGAACATGTCATTTACATAAATTATTATAAAACTTCTAGGAAACAGAAGATTTTATTTGTAAATGTATCTTTTTAAAATAAGTAGGTATCTTTATAATATGTATCACCGAAGAAGGACCGGTTGTCCGAAACATGTCTGATATGTAATTTTTTGATGATAAATTTGAAAAGACAGATTTCATTCCTATTAATCATTCAATGTCAATTTAATATATGTTTATATGTATAATTTTTTCTGTATAGGCGTACGTAGTTGAACTCCTTCTTAACGGCTCTAACGATTTTGATTTAAAAAATTCGGTATTTGAGAGAGTCCCTGGATGGTTTAGATTCACAATTAGACCCGGTAAGTTACCGTTAAAATCTTCTGGGAAGTTCATGAATGATTGACCTTCTGAGAATAAATCATAGTTATTTTGGTTTTCAATAGCTAGCGCTGATGTCGAATTGTTTGTTTAATGTCAAATTCTGTGTAATTTAGTATATAGTTTATCGAAAATTCGAATATCGAAAATAACATTTTCTGAACCAGCTGAAAGCGGGCAAGCCAACGTTCGCACAGGACAACGTCTGTCGAGTCCGCTAGTATATACATAAAAATGTATAAAACAACGATTACATGCAAAATAATAATATAAAGTGAAAAATATGAGGGTAAATTCGACCACACTAGAGTTTCTCAACCCTTAAAGTAATACTCAATCTTTATTAAAAATAATAAATCTCGGTCACGGGGATCGTACAAGTTTTGAAACTAAAAAGAAAAAATGTTGCCGTGTGCCAGTGACGAATTTGACCAAGTTTGTTCAAAAAATGCCACATTGAGAAACCGAAAGGCTAACAAGTTCCGCACTTTTATAGTTTTCCCTTTATGACAGCTGGCTTAGGAAGTTTGCGGGTACTTTGGGGTTTCAACAAAGCAAAAACTAGAACCGTATCGATACAGTTTATATTCCCGCAACACGTCCGACGAACTCCCGTGGCTACAATTAATAAAAATCTCGTTATGAGAAAACCGATTAAAAATGTTTTTATTTTTATTTTTAAATAAATAATTTAGCTGTGTCACTTTAAAATACATATTCCAAAAACGCCCGATAATTTAAACAGTCGTACAACTTAAAATAGACATCTGCGTTACTAAAAAGATTGATCATAGCATTATGTGTTATATTATTTTTATTTTGTTATATTATTTTGATATATTTTGTAATATAATATAACACATAATGTTCTGATTAATCTAGATTGTTCATATCATTATGTGTTATATTATTTTTATTTTGTTACATTATTTTGATAACACATGTTCTGATTTATCAATATTGATCATAGCATTATGTGTTATAATATTTTTATTTTGTCATATTATTTTGCAATATTTTGTAAGATAACACATAATGTTCTGATTAATCAAGATTGGTCATATCATTATGAGTTATATAATATTATTTTATTTTATATCATTGTATTTTATATTATTTGTTTTAGATTTATTTTATGGACGTTGGACGATCGAAGTGTGCGCGGGTGAAGCCTATTATTGGCGATGAGGTTCGCAACCCATCACACCGCGTCTCCCGCGGGGGGAAAAGAGAAGGATGGAGTGCCGCATCGGTTTAAGTGTGCCAGTACATTATTTCTGCCTACCCCTTCGGGGAGACGGCGTGATGGTTAGTAAGTTAGTTAGTTAACAAATTAATATATTTCCTTTTTAACGTGTTTATCACAACGCTATCAAAGAAATAATCCTTCACAAATATAAATTTATCTAAGTGTTTGTTTAGTCTTTATAGTCAGGTAATAGTGGAACCCAGCCTGCATCGCTCAGGGTGCACTAGACTGGTCCCCTATGGAGGGAAAGAGAAAGCGAGGCAGACCTAGAGCCACCTGGAGAAGAACCCTGCAGGACGAGGTTAAGGCAGCAGGCCTCACTTGGGATGATGTTAGGCATCAGGCATGCGATAGAGTCGGGTGGAGAAGGTTCCTTGAGGCCCTATGCACCATGGAGGTGTGACAGGATAAACAGAAGAAGAAGAAGAATAGTGTCAAAGTGTTAATGTTTGCAAAGAGCTTTTGGCATAAAACCTTGCAAGGCAATCCTTTTTCAATTGGTGATTTCCAAGTAAATTTGGACAAAACACATATGTAAAAACCAAAGCTAGTGATTTTACATAAATAAAAGGTTTATGGAAACGATAAACTGGTAACTTTGAACTCTAATACATTTCCTAATGTAAGCTTATGTTATATCGCATACTGACTGAGATAACTCATTTCACAATCGATCAGAAGTTTAGAATTTTGTATTTAACGTTTACTGATTTCAAACAATGAACAATTACATACGCATTTATTAAATAACATAGAATAAGGAGGCCATTAAGAGTAAGATGAGAATCTATGAAACATGCGTAAGACCAATAACAATATAAGGTGTCGAAGCAAGGGCAGATACAGTAAGGACCAAACAAGTTTTGAGGACTTCCGAGATGAAGACACTGAGGACGATAACAGGCAAGACGCTGAGAGATATATGAGGTTGAGAATATTAAACGATGGGACGATACCGAAAAAGGGACTGGTACGGGCATGTTCAAAGAATGGACACCACCAGACTCTCCTATATTGTACTACATAATCAACCTCGTGGGACTCGTCTTCGAAGAAGACCTCCTAAAAGATGGAAGGACAGCTGAAAGTATACCTCACAGGAGGAGCAACACTCTAGAGAACAGATCACATAGGTCTACCACAGGGAAGAAGAAGAAGAAGAATAAGACCAAAAATAACAAATGGCGTGGAAGCAAGGTCAGACATAGTCAGGACCTTATTAATTTTGAGGACTTTCAAAATGAGGGTATTCGGGATAAAAGCAGACAAGACACAGAGAGATCGCGTGAGGAACACTTGAATAAGAGAGATAATTAAGACTGATGATATAATAAGATGTAGTAGACAATGAAAGAGGGACTCGTATGGTCATGTCCAAAAAATGAACACCACCAAACACCTTTTTATTGCACTACATAATCAACCTCACGGGACTCGTCCTAGTGAAAGATCTCGTAAACAGCTGGGAATCCACTTCGCAGAAGGAGAAACCCACTGGAGAACAGACCACATAGGATCAGCAGAGGATTAGAAGAGGATTCTATGACTCGAAAGTGGTTCTGTGATATGGAGTCCTCACGAGGCGAGATATTCCGTTATGCTGGAGAGTGTTCAGAAAAAATTTCTGAGGTATCTCTACATGAGGGAGTATGGTAGCTATCCTTGGCTCTATCCCACGGCATTTCTTTGGGAATGCTCGGAACCAATTCTCTACAGCTTCGAAGAGATGGACATCTAATTACCCATTTCTTTAGATTAATTAGGGATACTTCGAGAACTCGGCCGTACTGGAGGGTGTTCGGCTTTTTGTCCCCGATAGATATCTCCGACAGCGACAGCACAGATTGTTTACCTACCGGCCGCCAGAACCAATCTGCCTCTGGTGACACCGGTGGGAAGAGCAATTAGTCTGCTGAACGCGGTCTCCTCGGAGATCGACGTCTTTCATGTTAGTGAAAGTACGTTTAGAAGGCAAATACTCTTAATTCTGGAGAGTATCCTGTCTTCCTAATGTTGAACCATCTCTTATGCGTTTCTGGTAGAATACTATATATAATACTCGTATATTATATTATTTTACCTGTTCTCAATAGGTGCCTTAAAAATAAATTTTGTAATGTCAGTTGATGAAATAAACTGATTTGATTTGATTTAAATAGTACACAATTTCAAAGACGTTACTATGGGATCTGTATTACCATCCAATCAAAATTGTTCGTGTTCGTAACATCTCTTGGCAATTTAAAACTAACTAACTAACCATCATGCCAACACCTCGAAGGGGTAGGCAGAAAAAGTGGACTGACACACTGTTATTTTCTGACACACTTCTCTTGATTATCAACATTCGTATATCGTGTCATGCACGCACGTCGATTTCTCCGACTTCTCGCGTGGTCGACCTTCAATATTTTATTTGTTTGATCGTGACACGGTTTCCTAGTCCCGTAAACATATTTAATACATACATTCTTTCTTAGTAATTAGCATGTATATATTTAACAATTAATGTAAATCATGTGTGTATCTTTATCTGGTACAAGCGCAAGTAATCACATGAATAATGGGGTAAGCATAATTAATGAGTAAAAACAAATATTTTGTCTTGAGCAAAATCTGAATAGAGTACCCTACGGCAAGTAATATACTCGTACATCGAGCTTAAGAAAGAGACTATCAGCCGTAATCGGCTAATTTAGGCATTGTAGAACGTCGTTTGTGTCGCACGACAATAAATGACAGAGACGACGCTCTACAAAGAGGAAGTTAGCCTTTTTTGGGCGACAGTCTCTTTCTCAATACCGACGAGTATTAATTATCACCGAATACTGAAGTGACCATTAATTAGTACTTTAGGGTAAATTTTCAAGTAATTTTAGATTTTGGTAATATATTGTAGGCGAATCATTTCGGTCAATCAACCCAGTTCTATTCGTCGTTAATCGACAAGATATAAATAAGAATATTAAAAAAATATAAATAAAAAGTGTTTTCATTGTGTTTGTAGTGAATCCAATAAAATATACTAGTAAAACGAAAAAGTAGTTTTTTTTTAAAATATATATATTATATGGGAATTGCGTCTTACGCCTACCTAAGACATTATCAAATATCATTTGATAATCCCTTAGCTAGGTGAAATATGTCATTCGCATGAAGTGTAATTAACTGACAAACTAACTAACTAACCATCACGCCATCTCCCCGAAGGGAATTACACTTAAAGAAAACAGACGCTTTCATTCATAACTAACTAACTAACCATCACGCCGTCTCCCCGAATGGGTATGCAGAGAGAATGGACTACCACATTTTTTTCCTGACACACTTCTCTCGCTTCCTCAACATTCATACATCGTGTCATGCACGCGCGTCGATTTCTCTGACTCCTCACATGGCCGATATTCAATATTTGATTTATTTGATCGTGCCACGTTTTCCTCGATCTTCCTCTATTTCTGGTTCCATTTACATCATTAACATATAATTCTTTTACCATTCTTTCTTCATTCATTTTTTCCATATGTCCAAACCATCTTAATGATCCTTTCATTATTTTGTTCATGCCACCATCATTCGCACCGCATTCACTTCTTATATTTTCATTCGACACTCTAGCATACACAGAGTATTCACACATTCATATGCATTAAATAATATGGTGTTTTATATAGATGTTCGAGAAACAAGAAATAAATAAGTTATTTTTTGTTTCTTGAACAATGACGTATAACTCCATATTTAATTAATACGAATAAAAACGTATTTTTTCTAGAAGATTACTTTTACATTTATGATATCATGCGAATCGTGTCATAAACATATAATAATACATAAAAAAAATAGACGTTTCCATGCGTATTACTTATCTAAATAAAAGTAAATAATAAAAAAGAAACATAGCAATATGTTAATTTTTACAGTAACGTTTTGTGATGTAAATACCCCAAGGACGAACGGTATCTACCGTATTCATGTATAAAATATAAAATGTACAAATTAAAGTGTTGACTTACAAAATATAATACCCGAAATAAAACGTGAAAATAGTACAAGTGTAAAAAAAAAACTCGTGTGTGAATACAAATGTAACTGTTATATTATATATAACGTACCTACTACGTTTGGTTCTAGGTATAACATATTTGATTTCTACGTCTGAGCAGAATTCCTAATAAGGGACTAACATTCTTTTATAAACAACCCAAAATCCCAAATCCGGTTTAGTATAAGATCATTTTTTAAACAGATTTATTTGGATATAAAGGGAGCTTTATTTAGTCTAAAGCACCAAATTTTGTTTCTATTTGATAAAATAATAAACAGTACTAATGATACGGGGGCAAATACATTTAGATTTTTTTATGAGATAAAAACATTATGTACTTATTTATATTATGCACAATGGTGTTCTTGTACAGATCCTTACGTTTGGAAGCGAAGCATGGGACTGGCAAGATAATGATAAAAGTAGAATAAATTCAGTAGAAATGAGATATCCTAGACAAACGTGTGGTAAAATCGCGTATGATAGAGTGTAGAATGGAAATATATAAAGTAAATTGGGTGCGAATGAATGTTTAATAAACAAAATACTGAAAGGATCATTTAGACTGTTTGGATACATGGAAATAATGAACAAAGAAAGAATGTTAAAAAAGTATGTGCTTACTAGAAATAGAGGAAAAGCGGAAAGCATGGTACGATCAAATAAATCAAATATTGAATGTCGGTCACGTGAGGAGTTGGAGAAATCGACGTACGTGCATGACACGATGTTTGAATGTTGAGGAAGCAAGAGAAATGTGTCAGGAATGAAAAGTGTGGCAGTCCACCTACCAGTTAATACAACCTAAGCTTCGGGGAGACGGTGTGTTGCTTAGTTAGTTAAATATATTATATTAACTTGAATAAATGTATAATTTTTTTATAAAAATATTAAAAAATCTTTATTTTATATTTTATTACAGTAATATTAGATAACATGTTTAATTTTTAGGATTTGTTTATACTATAATATATCATTAAACTTGCTGAAATATATTTTACCTCTAAATATTTTATAATAATACTCGTACTAGAGAATTACATATCTTATCTCGTATTACAAGTCGAATTGAGTAATGCCTTAGTAAATCCAAAATGGTACTCTTTTAATATTATAAAACATCCAGAAAGCCTACGCTTTTCTTAATACGAAACAAAAATCTTTACGTTTAAGTAAGGACCTTGTATGAACATAAATACAAATAGGTATATCCTTGTTAATGTTCATAAAAGAACTTGTATAAATATGAGCAAGAATATATGAAAACGCGTTATTACGTCCTTACATATGAAATTGGCGTTTTGCCGTACTGGCAACTTTGATCTCAAATATCTTCTCTTTGGTTAGGAATTCCAAATTCAAATTTATACAGCTATTTACTCAAGTATTTGTGTTTCGAAAATTATAATTCATTTGTTTTTTCCTCAATTGTTTTTTTTCTTTGCGTCACTCAGTTTACAAAATGGAAAACTTGAAATATCGCGTTATTTACGAGTACGAGTTCCACCGTGGCACCAGTGCTGCAGAAACGGCTCGAAGGATTAATGATGTGTATGGCGACGGTGCCGCAAAAGAAGACATAGTGCGTTTTTGGTTCCAACGTTTTCGTTCTGGAAATTTCGACCTGCAGAACAAGCCCCGTGGACAACCGGAGACCAAAGTTGATAATGAAGAATTGAAGGCTATTGTGGAAGCGGATCCATCGCAAACCACGTCCGAGTGAGGTGCAGACTGCGGTGTTAGTGAGTTTGAAAAAGCTTGAAAGGTGGGTACCTCACGAATTGAGTGAAGCAAATCAATAAACGCTCGTTGACTGCTGCGTTGCATTACTCAACCGGCACAATAATGAAAGGATTTTGAATCGAATCATTACCTGTGATGAAAAGTGGATCCTGTATGATAATCGGAAGCGCTCATCGCAATGGTTGAACCCTGCCGAATCAGCCAAACCATGTCCCAAGCGAAAATTGACTTCAAAAAAGTTACTTGTGAGCGTTTGGTGGACTAGTGCTGGTGTCGTTCACTACAGCTTTCTTAAATCTGGCCAGACGATTACGGCAGATGTCTATTGTCAGCAACTGCAAACCATGATGGAAAAGCTAGCTGCTAAACAACCGAGGCTGGTTAATCGCTCTAGGCCACTGCTGCTTCATGATAACGCTAGATCACACACTGCACAACAGACGGCTACCAAATTAGAAGAGCTTCAATTGGAATGTTTAAGACATCCACCGTACTCTCCGGACCTTGCCCCAACAGATTACTATTTTTTGCGAAATTTGGATAACTTCTTGCGAGGGAAAAAAATTCAACTCCAATGGGGCAGTCCAAACCGACTTCAAAGATTTTATTGATTCCCGTCCGAATGGTTTTTTTAGTAAAGGAATCGATGAACTACCCATGAGATGGCAAAAGTGCATAGATAGCAATGGTACATACTTTGATTAAATAAATATATTATATTTAAAAAAAATCAACATTATGTTCCTCCCATACAAAACGCCAACTTCATATGTAAGGACCTAATATTAGCGCCGATAAAGAGTTAAAAAAAAAAGAGAAGGATGGAGTGCCGCATTGATTATAATAGTGTGGCAGTCCATCCTGTCATGCACGCACGTCGATTTCTCCGAATCCTCACGTGACCGACATTCAATATTTGATTGATTTGATCGTGCCACGTCTTCCTCGGCCTTCCTCTATTTCTAGCTTCCATCACGCCATTTACATATACCTTCACATACCTTCACTCATTCTTTCCATGTGTCCAAACCATTTTAATGACCCTTTCCTTATTTTGTTCATAACACTTTCATTCGCACCAAATTTAATTCTTATACTTGCATTTGTCACTCTATATTTGTCATTCTACTTTCATCCTTCTTTTGCCAGTTCCATGCTTCACTTCCATACATAAGGGTCGGCACAAGAACACCATTATGCACTGCCATCTTAGCTTTTTTGGATAGGCTTTTGATCAAAGTACTAATTTTTATTACACTCAATTAATCCATTATTATATTTTGGTTAGTGTGATCACACTTTTTTTCTCTAAGTTTATTTATCTGGATAGTTTATTTCGGTATCGCAATGATGGAGGCACACAGTGGCGTGCCTAGGGTTAACCAGTAAGGCAAGCCCATCCGATTTTTTAAGTATTTTATGTAATATAAATTGACAATCAAACGAAAAAGTATTCTAAGGGTGTATGCTTTTTTCACTGTTGTTAGTCTACAAAACTTACAGAAGGTATATTATGACTGGTCAGAATTTATAAACACATTTTAGTCATGACATACCCTCAACTAAATTTAGAATATGTGCATTGCACTAAATATAAATCGCCTTTGGACAAAACTCCTCAAAATTTTTTGTTGAACTCCATTTTGTATGCCGAACATCACGCTGGCTCCGTCATAACTTTAAGCAACTATTTTTTTTGTGCAGTTATGATAATTTACGAAGTCCAAGATAATCTTTGCAAATACATATTTTTCTTCTTTTATTTAGGGACGAGTGAAAATCGCGATAAAATCACTTAGATTTGGGGGGTTTGATTCAAAATTCCTTACGCAAGCCGGGCTTTTGGGCTTCTATGGGAGTACCGCCACTGGAGGCACAATACCTCCAGAGCATGTTGAGAACGGTAATTGAAAATTGTATAATAAAAAAAACTGTTTTTGTATTCAAATTGTATATTGACATTGTAAAATAACTGCTAGTATAACTATGTCTGTGCGAAAGAATAATATTTGTAACAAAGGAAATTTACATTTCATGCTCAGTATATTATCTTTATTGGCATATAATTCATGATTTAATACCGTATCACGTTTTCCCCTAGATCTATCACGATAAATTGATTTAGTGTTTACAAAATTGAGTAATCAAATACGCGGAAGCGTAATTTTTCATAAAAACAAAGACGAGGAATTAAAATCCCCATGACTAATTTGGTGGGAGCCTCGTACCGTCCCACCCCTCGCACACGCGAGGATCACGTCATGTTTGAGAGTGAGGGATGATTTATGTGTGCTTCGTCCTGATTCATTTTTATCTCCTCGTCATTTTGAACGATCCCATTTTTAATCTATATATTTAATCGGATACCCGCTTGAAAGGGACACCTCCTGTCTTTTGACGCTTTTGAAGGCCATAATGGTAAATTTAACGAGAACAAGGCAAATATTATCCATCAAAAATCGTTCAGTATTTCCTACAAATCCACCTTTTGACCGGGATACCTTTTATTTTAAATATAATTATGTGCAATTTTCCTAGTAAATATTTCACTAGAAATAATTTTATGTTATAATGTTATTTTGAGATAAACATAAAATTTAAACCTATCAAAAAAGCTAGAATGGCAGTGCACAATGATGTTCTTCTACCGACCCTTATGTATGGGAGCGAAGCATGGAACTGGCAAAAGAAGGATGAAAGTAGAACAAATGCAGTAGAAATGAGATCTCTTTAACGAATGTGTGAATACTCTGTGTATGATAGGAGTGTCGAATGAAAATATAAGAAGTGAATGCGGTGCGAATGATGGTGTTATGAACAAAATAATGAAAGGATCATTAAGATGGTTTGGACATATGGAAAGAATGAATGAAGAAAGAATGGTAAGAAAATTATATGTTAACGATGTAAATGGAACCAGAAATAGGGAAAGACCGAGGAAAACGTGGCACGATCAAATAAATCAAATATTGAATGTCGGCTATGTGAAGAGTCAGAGAAATCGACGCGCGTGCATGTTACGATGTATGAATGTTGAGGAATCGAGAGAAATAGGAAATAAAAGTATGGCATTCCATTCTTTCTGCCTATCCCTTTGGGGAGACGGCGTGATGGTTAGTTAGCTAGTTTTTTATAAAATTAAAAAAAAAAAACTTCGAAATTTCGTAACACGTTTTACAGTTTTTACAACAATGTTTCGGACCACAGGGGTCCTTAGTGTAATAAACAAGAAATAAATACTGAACCTATAAATGAAGTTAATTGAAAATTTGTAGAAGAAAATCGTTGTAAACAGGTACATTTTATCTAAAAAAAATCTTTATTTAAAGTACACTATGGACATCTGAGATCCAAAACCTGTTTATGATAAGTTTTTAAAAGTGTTTAAAATTTAGTTTTTCACAAAAGTTATTCGAATGTAAATCCACGATACAAAGTGATGGCGGATATTGAAGAAATAAATATTTAAGTTAATTACTGTTTATAATTAATACAAAAGAAAACGTATGTTTTCTAGAATTTTTTTAATCTTTATTAGAATGATATTTTCCGGCTTGCTAAAATTATTATTAAAATTTATTTACTTTTTCTTTTGAGTAATGTAGAACTCCTTCAGCGATTTTAATAATAAAACAAAACTTTCGACTCGAAGTTTTATTATTATTATATTATATTATTATTATGACATTTAATAATTTGCTAGTAAGAATGACATGGCACTCTCATTTAATTTTATAAAACGAAAATGATTATTTTAATCAATCTAAAATTCTAAATGTATTATTTATGTGAATTATAAACACAATTGCTTTTCTTTTATGCGAAGTACTACATTTGCGGTGTGGCATTGTAAAAATATTTTAAAACACTTTTATACCACTTTCTTTCATTTTATCGATCCAACCATTTCAACGTCCCGCCGGAGCTTCGTCAGGGCTATGGAAACAAACATTTTTGTAACCTTAATGAATCTCTAGCAGAAGCGGAATCGGTTGCTTCGATAAAAAATATTAAAATATAATAGTGTTTTAAATTAGATTTTTTGTTTTGAATTTTCTTTTTGCTATTCTATTCAGATTGTGTTTAAATAAATGACTTTAAATATAAATGAAATATAAGTGGGAATCTGGTGTAGATAGAGACATAACTTGAAAGGGGGTACCTCGGGTTTATCGTTTAGCAGGTGGTCCCATAAAGGCAAAGGCCAATATTTCCTATTACTCGATTTTCCACCCCATAAAGCGCAGAGTCGTGCCCCTCCGAATGCTTCTTTATTGCCCCAAGGATATAATCGAACTCATACTTTATCGTGAAAAAATGTTAACTGGAAAACTCTTGTTTCAGACGTCCAAATAAAATTTGTTCTTGATTTTTCTTTCGCGCGTTATTTTGTAATGTTACCATCGAAAACATTCAGTCATTGTATAAAGAAAAATTTTAAGCAACGGCTACTTAGGTTGGTTTGAAAAAAACTCTAAAAATTACACGTTATATTTAATTTATAAATTACACATTCGTATAATTTGCAATTTGTTACGGCACAAGTTTTCAATGAAGTAAGTTTAAGTTAAAAGAAGAAAGCAAGAAAATTCTTGTCTCTTATGGGTGAGGTGAGAATTTTAATACAATTCGATAAAATTTAGAGATAAATATAATTAAAAATTAAATGAAACGGCAAAGAAACATTTCTTTATTCCTCTGATCGAGCAAAAAAATCATAGTAATTAAAATTTACCAAAAAACACGGAGAAATGTTTTAATTGACGAGTTTATTTGAATTAAAATATTTACATACAGTTTCTCCAATTTTAGATTGTATTATGTATTATGTATTGCATATTTCGAAACTGCATCTCCTGAAAATGCTTTCATCGGGAGAATGATGTAAATAAAAACATGATTATATAAAATAAACAACCATAGTAATAAGAAAACTACGATTTCAAAAATTCAAATAATGATTATTATATATTTATGTAGGAAATAATAACCTTATAATGACACTATCGTTCTAAAAAAACGTTTTTATTTATTTACCAAAGACTTAACAGTGCATGGTAAGTAATATGTAATTTAATAAAGAGTATAAAAATAAACATAAACATTTAATGGTAACTATCGTTTTAAAATAATTGTTATTAATCGCAGTTTTAATTACATATTTTTTTGTAATTCAAAATAAGTATTATAATTTTCTTATCATTATGATTTAAAAGTAATTTTATAATAAGGTATTTTTTACAGGGGTCTGTTAACAAAACCCTTGGCATAAGCACCCTCTTAAAATTTCAACGCCTCAGATTAAACGTCTCTACAGAAGCTTCCACAAGCTTCCTTCAAAATTTATGTGTTTTTATCAACGATAATTTACATCGTAATTTGCATGATCTTACTGAGTTTTTTAATATATTTTTTCTATATTATAACATAGAAATAAAGAAAAATTTTGCTTTTCGTTCAATAGTGTATAAAAATGTGATTTTACAAGCAGATACTAATTTAGTTTTAAAATACTAACACCGAGGTTTTCAATCGTTGATATTAAATACATTTTACAATCTTCAATATGAGTACAAAATATCTGATTATTGTGAAGAAGGAATCTGGTCGTGTCCAAGCTTAAACCTAAGATCCCTGGATCAGGAGCAAAGCGTTCTATTCCCTAGTTCACCACACGATAATTGAATGATCTTTTAAGCTTTGTATCTTCTTCTTCAGGCCAAAGGCCTTCTCCATTCGCTTCCATGTCACTCTGTCTTGTGCAGACTGCATTTAAGTTATTCCGGCGTGTCTGTTCAGATCATCCTCCCACCGTAGTTGTGGTCGCCCTGCACTACTATTTGCCGTCCGCGATCTCCAGCAGGCTTCTTGTCCATTTTTCATCTGAGCTTCTAGCTACGTGACCTACCCTTTGCCATTTTAGAGTCGCCACCCGGTGGATGATGTCAGTGACCTTTGTTTTTTCTCTCACCGTATCGTTTCTGACTCTGTCTCTTGACTCTATACCAAGCGGGTTTAGACTCAAGAAGCTTTGTATCAGAAAACTTTATTATAATGTAAACACAAACATTTGTAAATATTGAAAGTTACATAAACACTTAAAAATATTTATTAATTATTTATCGGGTGGTGGTCTAGGGGATAGAACGCTTGGCTCCAGATCCAGGGGACATGGGTTCAAGCCTGGGCACGACCAGATTCTTTTTTCATAATGATGAGCTATTTTCTGCTCACATTGAAGATTGTAAAATAAATTCTAATATCATTGATTTAAATCCTTGGTATTAGTTTGAAAAAAAAAAAAAAAACATAATATCACAATTGATTATATTTCTTTCATTGATTGTATCAGTTGATTGTAACACCTGACGATGCTCACATCTGTAAGCGAAACAGCTGTCACGACAATTTCGAAAGAAATATAATCAATTGTTATATTCTATAACAGTGTTTATATTTAAACAGTTAATAATGTTGAAATATCAAAGTGTCTCCGCCAAAAGAAAGGATTATCTAAAAATATTTATTTAGCATAAGTGGTCAGTGTTGACAGATTTTTAAATTAATGTATTATATAAGACATAAAAAAGTATAAAATCGGGGCTGAAAAGACTTTCACGCAATTCTTTCATATAAAAATATGAAAATATTGTTGTGTTAAGAATTATGCAAACTCTTTAAGCGCTGTATACAGAGTGGTCATTCGACAAAATGGCTGCTTCCGTGATTCTCCGCACCACAAAGCATCTAGAACATCCTTTCATATGAAATGCAAATCACCACCGGGGCGCTTATAATATAAACGAATAATGAATAAATTTTCACGGAAACATTATCGCGGCCATTCTTATTTAAAAGGAAACAAAGAAAAATGGAAAATCCTGCCCAGTGGCTGCAAACGTTATTATACTATATTTACATGCAGATTATAACAATTTTTTTTTACTAACTAGAGAAAAATCTCCTACGTGAGAATTAATACATTTTTCATATGATATCAAATGGTGCATACACTATCTACATCAGATTCATCTCAAAATACGAGTACTATCTCGTACCTTTCTATATAAAAAGATCTTTTCATGGGTGTATGAAGCTTCTGGGCTCTAAGTTACTCAGCAGGAATACCAAACTTTTAATATATAAGACCATCATAAGACCGATAGTCACCTATGGCTGTGAAACATGGTCTCTAACGCAGAAAAAGGAAGGCAGGCTGGCAGTTTTTGAAAGGAAAATACTGAGAACAATTTTGGACCCACACTGGAGGATGGTACTTACAGAATTAAAAGAAACCTTAAACTTGAAGAACTAATTAACCAGGAAACAGAGATTCTGAAAGTTTCAACCCCTACGGTGGGCTGGCCATGTGGAAAAAATTCCAGAGGGTAGATCACCACAAATTATATCCAGATGGGTGCCTCGCGAAAAGAGACCATGAGGCAGACCGAAGAAAAGATGGGCGAATTGCGTGGAAGAATATTGGGTGAAAATGGAAGGAGCTGGGTAATGGAGAGAGATAGCCAGAGACAGAAGTCAGTGGAGGAACGTTGTGGAGGAAGCCAAATCCCACACCGGGATGTAGCGCCGAGAAATGAATTAATGAATGTGTGTGTGTGAATGTCCTATAATATTTGTTCATAGCAACTAAATTAATTTATTTATATATTATTAATAATTGATTTTCAATTTTTTTAATTTTGCGATTTTAACGAGAGGTGTTGAAATATAGAAAATCGGAATATAATTTAATAACAATATTGTTATTCCTTTATTATTTATTTAATATTTTTATGGAATAACATTTTATACTAATATAAGAGGATGGAGGTCACCTCCGAAACATGTTGTGTTTGATATGTTTATTCTATAATTAATAAAATTGAAATAAAAAGTGTAATGTAATTCAATTCAACCCAACCTTCAATATCATAGAAATATTTTGTAAAATGGAGAAGATTTAACAACAAACAAAATAACGTATTTCCAAAAGTGCAGAGTAAAATAGTGATGCGTTTTTAATCTAACATTCAAAACAAACACATATACATATATTCTGTAAAATAGCGTATGTAATTACGTATGTGCTGTAATTAAGGCATGTCAGTACTTCATGGGGTATGTTTAAATATGGTATATTGAGCTAATGGTTCTAAAATGTGGTGTGAGACATTAGGTACCTATTAATAATTTAATGTTAAGTTTTTGACTTTTCATTTACCGTAGACGTTTTCAAGCTGCAAGGCTGAATTATATTGTTGGTACGTAACTTTGAAATACACACAACCTTTTCTCTTCTTGCTTTAAATTATAAATATAAAACAATGTATAAATAACAACATTTTTATTTTCGATATTTGTTTTTTCTTGATTCATAGTCCCAATTGTAAAGACATAAAAATATAATGTATTTAAATTAATATGCAATATAAACGAAAAATAATTATAAAGGAGTGTGTAACGTATAATTTTAAATATGAAAGCAAAAAAAAAATATATACAAAATATCTTTATTATTATATATTTAGTGTGTTTCCACTTATGTTTATCATCGACCGGTTTCGACAGCTTGCTGTTTTCTGACCAGTTTTCATTAATTAAAATGAACTTCTTTCTACCAAGAAAATTCAATTACAAGTATTAAGTATAATTTTCAATTTTTTTTTAATAACACTTATTTATATAATACAAATATACATTCTAAACAATAAATAAATTAAAGTCATCTGAATCGATCCCAAGATTGATTTATACGCTATAAAAGTTAATTACTACTTGCTTAAGGTAGTGCGTATTTTCTAAAGTGCCGTGTGTTAATAAATATTATCGACCGCCACTGGTAGATACAGGTATTACAGATAAGTCGGCATGTGAAAACTGTTGAAACAAACTAAAAAAAAATTCGGTTAAACCAAATGGCTTAGAGATTTCACGTAACCATTTTCTATGTAAAATGTTAAAGTATTTACCATCATTGTGACGCAGACAAAATTATTCAAACCTTTTACCGTATAGAAAAGCCGAATAGTTTATATTCACGCATTCATAAAACTGTATTAGATGGCGGCTTATGTTGGACATTCCTTTTTATAACAAAGAATAAAATAGGAGTATTCGTCTCACTATCGCTATATAGACAGACACGCGAACGGAATTCTTTATGAACTGCAGTGGCATTGGCGTACCTCTCGGATGTTATCTCTGTGAAAGCCACAATTGTGCTACTTCTTCATAAATCGTTTGCCACATATTTGAGGATCGTGATCCTTGGATAAATAGATCATTTTTATACTCGTATATCATTATATTATCAATTTGTTCCTATCTTGCTGTATTAATCGCTGACAGTAGAGACAATTTGCAAGTCTTAGTGTCAAGGATTTATAAGGCGTGCAAAAAGAGTGACCTGGTGATGAATGTGTCTAAATCTAAAGTGATGGTTTTCGAGAAAGAAGGATGTATGACGATTTGTGATATGAGTGCGATGGACGAGAAATTGGAACAAGTTACCGAATTTACGTATCTGGGAAGCATGTTTACAAGAGACGGAAAAATGGAGAAAGACATCGAAAGAAGGGTTGGTGCTGGAAATAAAATAAATGGCGCACTCAAAGTCATTACTGCAAATAGAAATATATCCACAGAAGCAAAAATGGCAGTTCACAATGGAGTTCTAGTGCCAACCCTCATTTATGGAAGTGAAGCTTGGAGCTGGCAAAAGAAGGATGAAATCAGGGTAAACGCCGTAGAAATGAAATCATTAAGAAGAATGTGCGGGAAAACGTTGTATGATAGAAATAAGAGAGAAATGTAAAGCAGATGACGGCATCATGGACAAAATTAAGAGAAGAATGGTCAAAAAGTTGTACACAAGCAGCGTGAGTGGAAGAAGAAGACGAGGACAACCAAGGAAACATGGTATGACCAAATTAATCGATTACTAAAAAGCCGGCCACATTCGAAGTCGGAATAATTGACGTGCGTGCATGGTACGATGTATGAATGTAGAGGAAGCCCGAGAGGTATGCCAGGAGAGAGCATTGTGGCGATCCATCCTCTCTGCCTACCCCTCCGGTGAAATGGGGTGATGGTTAGTTAGTTAAGTTAGTTATGTTCCTATCGTTCGATGCTACATAATTCATACGGTAAATCTCAATTCAAAGCTACTTCATTCGCCGAATGTGGAATAGTCGTCGAATAGTGGTGGATGGTGGTGGTGACAAGTGACGTGCCAGTTTATTCCAGTTGATACCTTCACGCGAGCAATTGCATATGTTGTGTTCGGCACTTATTCCAGTCATTTTTTTATGCTTTGATGTTTAATTAACGATGAAACAATTTTTATATATTGTACAATTACGTAAGTTTTGTCTTTTGAAAAATTTAATAAATGTTATTAAATCAAAAGTGAGGAGTCAGAGGAATCGACGTGCGTGCATGACACGATGTGTAAATATTGAAGAAGCAAGATAAGTATGTCAAAAAATAACAATGTGATGAAATTAAAATAATTTTTTTGTAAACCAATAGTGATAATCTTAACTTGAAACTTCGTCAAAGAATGAAAAAATGTTATATATGGTATATTTTACTATATGGCTGCGAAACCTGGACACTGAAAGTGAATGTAATGAACCTGTTGGAAGCGTTCGAGATGTGGATATACCGCAGAATCTCCGTATACCGTGGACCGATAGAGTCAGTAATGCAGACATACTACACAGAGCCAGAGCCAATAGAGAGCTGTTGTCGAGTGTGAAAATCAGAGAGGGTTCATATTTGGGTCATGTACTAAGGAGAGTACCACCTCCTTTGACTTATATTAATGGGTAAAGTGGAGGGACGTCGGGGAGTTGGTATAAGGCAGATGTCCTGGCTGCGGAACATCAAAGAGTGGGCAGGAATAACAAGAGTTCAGAACCTGTTCCAAGTGCCTTTGCTGCAGTGATCGCCAAGGTTGGGGGGACCTGACACGGCACCGAAAGAAGAAGAAGACGTAAAACAAGAAAACGTTAATGTTGCAAATCTTTGGCGCCTTAAATAGAGGGTAAAATTGAAACATGCGCGCGCACCCTGTTACGAAAATGCGACATGATGAAGTTAGTAATCGATAATAAATATCAACCGGACATTTCCCACGTACCCAACTCACAAATTCCAAAACATATCATGAAACGAGACGTAAATGAAATTAGTTATAAAGTGTTAAATGGTACCAACGAACTTTCACATTTTAGTGGGATAATTTCTAATATGTTGCGCAATTTAATAGTAACAAAAACTTTTAAATAAGAAGAAAAAACTTGTGTCAAATATTTGAGTGCAATACTTTGACAATAAGTAATACAAATCACAGTTTTTCAAGTAACATGATGATGTTAACTATCGATGATAACTAAATAATATATAATATGTTTTATTTCTATTTTTTATTTTATATTTACTTTGTACATACAACACTAATCTTAAAAAAATATATATATAGACGTGTTTCGGACAAACAGTCCTCTTGAAACAGACGTTTTGTCCAAAACATGTCTATATAATTTTTTTTTTTTAATATCAGTGTTGTATATACAAAGTGTATAAAAAAGAAAAATAGAAATAAACATCATAATAACATAAAGTATGGCGTATACAGAAGAAATAATATACGTTTTTTTTAAATTGCGTAGTAAAATAATTCACTACACATCAGTGACAAAACTTGTGTTAAAAAACATAACATTTTGTTTTTTCTTTTGTGACGCCAAAGAAGTATAACTTCTCACCTGGATATATATTATATATAATTACGTTTTTATTTTATTTCAATTAATGTTGATTGAATCCATAAGATACTCGTGCATGAATATATTTCCATAATCCCACTTTTATATGTTTCTTCAAAATTTCACACGTATGATAATTTTTTGCTCTCGCGAAATGTCAATCTTTATTGTAATAAATCACCTGAACGTGCTACTGATAGAGATTGATATTATTTTGTTCAATGTGTATATATTTTTTTGCATCATAAACTTACATGTACTCCAGTATAAAACTTCCTTCAATAATTAATGTATGGGGTATGTCAACAATATCAATGTGAATATTATGAATATACGTGTATCTTAATACAAATGAAAAATAGAAAATAAAATAAAATATTGTTCATATATTTATAAAATCTATATAGAATGATGGTAATAAATTGATTAAATGATACGTATAAAAACTTAATTTTATAACTAACTATCTAACCATCAGACCGTATCCTTGGAAATAAAGACAGAGAAGATGGACCGCCATACCGTTCTGTCCTGCCATACCTCTCGAGATTCTTCTATTTATACATCGTAACATGCACGCTCGTCGATTTTTTCGACTTCGAATGTTCCTTTCTTTCCACTCACACTGCATATTACAGCATTTTAACCATTCCTCTGTCATCCGTTCGGTTCATACGACCAAACCATCTCAGGGTTACATATCAAACATAATCTTAATATTGATTTAATCGAGTGACAATGAACATTAAAATTATAATAAGCAATTGTTGGTTGTTGTTTAACCCTATTAACGAAACAAACATAATGTTACACTTTTCATTATATTATTGATTAAAATTTGTTCAATTTAAAATTTAAATATTAATCTGATTAAACTGATCATATTTGTAAACAATTTTATATTATAATATTTTAGAAATCTTTATAATAATACTGAGGAATGACCGGGTTGTCCGAAACATGTCTGATATTTAATTTGATTTTTTTAAAGTTAGTGTTGTACTCGTATATACAAAGTATAAATAAAATACAAATAAAACATCTGCAACACAAAGTATGGCGAACATAGAAGAAAAAATAATAATAGGTTTTTTGTTTTCGTTTTAAAAACAGAAATATTATAATATATTTTCAATGTTTCATAACATAAATTTTATTATAATACATACTCTAATGATTTTACTGATATCTATAGATGAAAGTTCATAAACTAAATAGATATTATTTAATTTTATGATTCATTTGGCAAAATCTAGTCTATATAACGACATAAAAAAAAACATTATTTATTTTTGCAAAATATTTAGTTAAATTTCACTCGTTATACTGACTTCGCTTTGTTTCAGCAGATTTACCTGGTAATCTTGCTGTTTTACATTCATTACTTGTAATATGACACCCGGAAAATAATATCAACATTAATACTAGTTTATTTAAAGATCAAACCTGTCAGTTTTCCATTACGAAAACTGAAACAATAGTCCATGGCGTCATTTAAACAAATTAACA
Source organism: Lepidostoma basale (assembly GCA_022606425.2). Classification (NCBI taxonomy): domain Eukaryota; kingdom Metazoa; phylum Arthropoda; class Insecta; order Trichoptera; family Lepidostomatidae; genus Lepidostoma; species Lepidostoma basale. The sequence goes on from JAHDVF020000431.1 coordinate 121,587, forward strand.
ATGGAATGATTTAAGTACGTCAATGCTCTTGGGGTTGACAGGGAAACAGTCTTTGGTATATTCTCCGGTTCATATTTTTAGTGCTTCCATTTATGTGCCTAAAATGGAGTGACATACATAAAATAAGAAATATCGTTTTGAGAACAATTTCGTTTCTCAGATATCGGATAAAAGCCCCAAGACGTGTCGGTCATATTGAGGAAAATTGAGGGAGACTATTGCTATTTCACGACTTCACATACAATGGTTTCTTTCCCTTTTTGTATTGAATTTCATAAGCCTTAAACTCTATCCTTTCTAGTAAGTAATGAACCATGTGTAAACAAATATATGCTTGGTTTTAGGCGTAATGGAGAACCGATCTGTCTAAATAACAAAATACGAATAGCACAACACTAGTATAAACCTTAAGTGTACAACACTCGTATAACCGTTAAGTGCAGATCTTCAAAGCAAATACTCTAATTAAATTATTATATTTTCTAATTCTCTCGTCCTTCCGACGTTAACTATCACTTGAGAGAAGACATCTGTGTCCCGGACCAAACTTCAAATGATTTCTTTTGTGATGACCTGAAGAATTGATATCCAGAGTGTTTTCGCCGTACTTTCACTGGTTACCTTCTCTTAACCGGGTGAATTCAGTCTTAAGCCAGCAGCAGTCCATGAGCTAGGCTTAACTTCCTTAACTTTAGAATTAAAAGAACAGAGCTGTTAATGTTACACATTAATTTATTGTAAAAAAAAAACTTACTAACCATCACGCCGTCTTCCCGAAGGGGTAGGCAGAAATAATGGACAGCCACACTTTTCTTTCCTGACATATTTCTCTCGTTTCCTCAACATTCATACATCGTGTCATGCACGCGCGTCGATTTCTCTGACTCCTCACATAGCCGACATTCAATATTTGATTTATTTACATCTTCGTCTCTATTGAGATACAATTAATTCTTAAACTAACTAAGCTTAGATCTTGGCCTGCAACCGTAAGCTGTATCTTTGGCGTCACAATACCGTGACCCACCTTAGCTTAGGGAAGGTAACCCCCTCAGAATCCCCAGAGAAAGCAACGGGAAACCATTCTAGTAACACTTTCTAGGGAATGTGGCGAGAAATCATTCTTTAGAGTGATCGCCAACATCGCGAGGATCTGACACGGCTTAACAGTGTTTCGAAATAAACAAAAAATTGTTTCTCTTTCACCACACGCTATTCTGGCATTTGCTTTATACTAATTTAACTATCGCCACGTAATTGAATTATTCATTAAAGTTCTAAATATTTTTATTCATACAAGTTGAACAAACACGAGATATACTAGATTTTTTAGACAGATATGCAAAATAGAGTTTTGTGTTAGAAATCTAATGGTTTTAAATTAAAAAAGATAATAAAATGCATAGGTATCACATAATTTATTCTTTCTTGAACAATGATGCAAAACTCCTTATTGAATTTTTAGTATTGATATATCAATGAATACATTAAGTTGGTTTTGGCACATGGAAAGAATGAATGAGAGAAAATAATAATGACAGTATTGAAAAATCAATTAATAGATTAATGTAGTTTTGGTATATGGAAAGAACGAATGGTAAAGACATGGTATGGATTAACTACGTTAACGAAACAGTAAATAGAGGAAAACCGAAGAAAACTTGGAACGATATTAAATATTGAATATCGGCCACGTGAAGAGTCTGAGATATCGATATGCATTCATGACACGTTGTATGAATGTTAAAAAAAAACTTATTGTTTCTTGAACAATGATGTACAACTCCATATTAAATAATTAATACAAATGATAACGTCAGTTTTCTAGAAGTTTCATTATATTTTATGGGAATGACATGTTTCGCCCTTCTAAACCATTATCAAATGTCATTTTATAATGCTTTAAAAGGCCGAAACATGTCATTCCCATAAAATATAATAAAACTTCTAGAAAACTGACGTTTTCATTCGTTTTAATTAGTTAAAAATGAATGTTCACCCAGTGCGGCGTGGCGTTTAATTATTTCTGCCTACCCCTTCGTAGAGACGATGTGATGATTTGAACATAAGTTAATTAAGCATTGATGAAATCATAACTTTTAATATTAGTATTATTTTAATGTTTATCGTATCACATTAGATATTAGACAGTACATCAGCAAGGTGAAACAAGTCACTCCTATAAAATTTCAAGAATATATTTTTATTATTTCAATAATTACGTGAAACTAATTTGTAAGAATATAATTTTGATAAATATGTTTGTATTCTAGAAGTTACATTGTATTACATGAGAGCGAAATGTTTCGCCATGGTTTTACTATTTATATGGTACATGTCACTTAGAAACTAGGTCTGTTTAAATCAATTATATACTAAAAATTATATAAATGATTTTAACTTTTATGATTGATCAAATGTTATATGTGGTATGTTCTACTATATAGCTGCGAAACCTGGACTCTGAAAGTGAATGTAATGAACCGGTTGGAAGCGTTCGAGACGTGGATATACCGCAGAATGCTCCGTATACCGTGGATCGATAGGGTCAGTAATGTAGACGTACTACAGAGAGCCAGAGCCAATAGTTGTTGTCGAGTGTGAAAATTAGAAAGGTCTCATATTTGAGTCATGTGCTAAGGGGAGAAAAATACCACCTCCTTCGACTTATATTAATGGGTAAAGTGGAGGGACGTCGGGGTGTTGGAAGAAGGCAGCTGTCCTGGCCGCAGAAAATCAAAGAGTGGCAGGAATAACAAGAGTTCAGAACCTGTTCCAAGTAGCGTAGGATAGAGATGCTTTTGCTGCAGTGATCGCCAATGTTGGGGGGACCTGGCACGACACCGAAAGAAGAAGAATATACTAAAAATGAAACATGTCAAAAACTAAAGCATTCGACGCCTGCTTGATACGCTATATGAATGTGGAATAAACATTCTCTCCTTTGTTGTATTTTTCTCGGTAAAATAATATTTGACTGCATTTTCATCGCATTATGATTCATTATTCAAAGAGTTATTACGAATATATATCTAAAAAGTATATTTAAAAAAAATACTTTGACACAATACACCACGAAAACGTCTATTTGATTTTGGAATGATTTTAATGCGGTGATGGGTGATGACTTATGACAGGTGAAGAGTGACGAATCCAGCGACCAATCACGGCCTCCACCGATGCGTGTTTCCGGTCCGCAAAATTTGAATAAAGAACTAATTCCATATGATACGCTCTGCCGAATGCGCGAACGAATCGCACGTACAGATATATTTATCATTACATTTCATAAAGTTCATTTCGAATGACAAACTCTATTTTACAATTCACTGGAAAGTTAATTGGTCGTACATTTTTTATTAATTCAAACCTCGAGCTCATAAAACACGGCGTTCACTAATTTAAACCTAGTTTCAGATCACTAATTTAAACCTATACATCATCCCGATTAATTAAATATTTGTGTAATCATTTCAAACATTCGATGAATATTCGACAGATAACATTCGATATATAACATGTTCATGTTAAGGTGTTATATGTGGTCTGTTTTGTTATATGGGTGTGAGACATGGACATTAAAAGTAAACACAATGAACCGGTTAAAGGTATTTGAAATGTGGCTTTACCGAAGAATGTTCAGAATTCCAGGGACAGACAGAGTGACGAACACAGAAGTCCTGAATCGTGCAGGAGTAAATAGAGAGCCGATGACATTGATCAAAGTCCGCAAGATTTCATATCTGGGCCACGTTCTACGAGGAGAAAAATATCGCCTGCTGCATCTAATTTTGAAGGGAAAAATAGAGGGCCGCAGGGGGCAGGGAGAGGGCAGATCTCGTGGCTGCGTATTGTGAGGGAATGGACGAGAATCGGAACTGTGGAGGAGCTATTCCGGACAGCGAAGTATAGGAAAGAGTTTACCAGAGTGATCGCCAACGTCGGGGGGACATGACAGGGCACTTTAATAAGAAGATATAACATTAAAAAAATAAAGTATATTTTAGAAAACATCTAATTGATAAAATAAGAGTTAATACGAAATAAAATATCATTATCTAAAAGTTTTATTATATTTGATGGGAATTCCCAATTAACTCACTTACCATCACGCGGTATCTCCGAACGGTTAGGTTAAAAGAATGGACCAGCACACTTCCTCATATACTTTTAATTCAACGACATTCATGCATCGTGTCTTGCACGCACGGCGATTTCTCTGACACCTCACGTAGCCGACATTTAACATTTGATTGATTTAATCATGCCACGTTTTCCTTGGTATTCTTCTATGAATTGTTCCGTTTACAACGTTATCAAGAACTTTATTTATCATTCACCAATTCCATGTGTTTAAATCATTATTCATTATTACGTTTAAAAAACATTTAAATTCACTCTGATTTCACTACTTGCATAATATTTGCATTTTAGACTAATTCATTCGAGCACTTTACCATACATTCGTCTCAGAGATCTCATTTCTAATGCATTTATTCTACTTTTATCGATTTGATGAATCCACATTTTTCTCTGTCTTTATGTTCCGTTTATATTATTAAGGTATACTTCCTGAACCTTTCATTCTTCTTTCATTCATGCCATGTGCCCAAAACATCTAATTACCCTTTCATTATTTTGTTCATAACACTTTCATTCACACGGCATTCACTTTTTATATTTGCATATGGCAATAACGTTTTTTTTTTAATTAGAGGTTTAAAGTTTTCGAAAGGGATCGATTTGAATTCCGAATAATTTTATTTTAATTTTACAATTAAGTTCTTCTTACAATGAATAGTTTAAAATAATTCGAGATTAATACAATTATTTTTGGTGATAACGGCGTTTAAATTCTTATAATAAACATAATTATAGAATTCCATAGTATTGACGCATTAGTTTATACATAGTTCCGATTTCGGCACTCTGAATTGTGTAAAATTTAATCATTCAAATTATGAAGAGTTTATAGGATTACAGCGCTTGTAAAATGGGTCCATATAATTTTGTGTGATGAAATCGATTAATATGCAGCTTAATAATGGGCTTAAACATTTATTATAATGTACAGATTCATATGTATATTTTTCATATTAGGATTTGATTTGATTATATGCTCTAAGTATTTGATGTTTCTTGTACAATGATGTAAAACTCCATAGTAAATGGTTAATACTAATAATAATAATAATAATAAAAATAATAATGGTCGACCTTCGTGGCTGAGTGGTAAGAGCTCCGACTTCCATTCTCAAGGTCCCGGGTTCGATTCCCGGCGATGGCAGTGTGATTGTCACACTGTCATTGGTCTGGTGTAGAATTCACGTGACAATAAAATGGCGATATATTGGCTACCTATCACATGTCATGAGAATCAATAAAATAGCTAAAATAAATTGTATACAGTAATTGGGTTCAAGCGACCTGTTGTATACAAGGAGAAAAAAAAACGCTATTTTCTAGAAGTTTAGACAAGCGAACTGACGTTTTCATTCGTATTAATTACTCTAAGTAAGTATGCTGGATAAATGATAAGAAACATTACAGCAAAAATAATCCCCAGATACAATATATATTAATGAGCAAAATTTTAAACACTACACATTAGCTTAAGAGTCATAAATTATTTCACACAGCTTACGACGGTAGCGCATTTTTTAATTAAATAATTACGTAGCATCGTATAAAAGAATTTTGAAAACAACCCCCACGCAAAAGTCCTTCCATTATCTTTAATTTTCAGCCATATTGAATTTTCCTTAAAGTTGCGTGACATCATACTTTTGTAATTAATGTTCGTTACTTATTGTGGTTGTGAATAAACGATACCGTTTTAGGCATTAAGAAATACTATGCGAGATTTATGTCGAGCACTTCATTCCTCGTTGTAATTGCGTAAGTAATAAAGTTTAATACACAAGATACACTTTTAATATTTTACACTTAATTTACCCTGTTAATCATCTTTACACAGCCAATTAATTTAGACCTTCCGTAAAAAAGTTTAAGGTAATAGCTTTGTACTGAATAGCATCTAAATTTAATCTTGAAGGCTGGAAAAGCCTTTTTTTAAACTGAAATGGCGATTGATACCTTCATATTTTTACCTTGTACATTCTTCCCTTTTATCGTTTTATTAACTAGGAAAATATAAAGCATTTTATTACCGTAAGTTTTGATATAACTCATTTCTAGCAAAATATTTTAAGAAAATTATTCAAAATAAAACATCGAACAATTTAGAAAATCCAATGTGATATGTGATAAATATAATAACAACGAGACGTATAGATGATGTAGCAAGATAATAAGATGCCAAGTTAGATCAGACATAACGACCTTCGTGGCAGAGTGGTTAGTGCTTTTGACTACCACACCGAAGTTCGATTCCCGGCAATGGCTGTGTGATTGTCACACTGTCTATGGTCTGGTGAAAAAATTAACGTGACAATAAAATTCCAATAGATTTGCTACCTATCACATGTTATGATAATCAATATAACAGCTATACCCTTTACATCGATTTGGCTCGTAATGTAATAATGTAAAGTGCAATTTAAAATAATAATAATATAATAATATTCGGGAGATGCCTATTGGTGGCGATGAGGTTCGCAACCCATCACACCGCGTCTCCCGCGGAGCGAAAAGAGAAGGATGGAGTGCCGCATCAGTAAAAGTGTGACAGTCCATTCTTTCTGCCTACCCTTTCGGGGAGACGGCGTGATGGTTAGTTAGTTAGTTAGCTTAATATTCATAAATTATAGAGGTGAGAAATAGATATAAGATATTGATATGAGACAAAGAGATAATTAAGACATAGAGAACATTGAGATGAGAGACATAGAGAACATTGAGATAAGAGACATAGAGAACATTGAGATGAGACATAGAGATAAACAAACGGATGTGACATATAAATTAAATAATTAGTTAGTTAGTTATAAATTAAATAATTAGTTAGTTAGTTTAATATTCATAAATTATAGAGGTGAGAAATAGATATAAGATATCGATATGAGACAAAGAGATAATTTATTAAGACATAGAGAACATTGAGATGAGAGACATAGAGAACATTGAGATAAGAGACATAGAGAACATTGAGATGAGACATAGAGATAAACAAACGGATGTGACATATAAATTAAATATAGAGAAGACAATAGAGATAAGAGATATAAATGAGACAAGGATATAAATAAACTTAGGAATATTCTATTATACATAATTTATGTATTTAAATAAATAACAGTGGAATTATTGACGTCAGCTTGTTATTTTTTTTTTAATTTATGTTATTTTTGTCAAAAAATACATGTGTAACCATTTTTCTTTTCGTTAATTATTTTCATGACTATAATTCTTAATAATTTATAACGTAGAGCGCCATTAGCAATTTCCTTCTAAAATGTAGCCTTAAAAGAGGATTTTAATAAAAATGAAAACCTCGCACACGCATTATATAAACGTACCCATATCTGTAAAATATGTTCACTTGTTTCAATAATAATGTGTTCCTAAATTTTCCGAAAGAGCTTCCCAGCCATTACTTGGCCGCAAACAAGCAATAAAGAAACGGTGTTTCGTTTTGGGGTCTAGGACGATAATTCCATTAAATTTTATGGAATTACTCAGAGAGCAAATAACTATTTGAGGAGGTATTAACACCCTAATTGGCAATATAAAAACAACAACACTCTGGTTAACGGAACCGGAGAATCTTAAATCTTCCTACTTAATCTAGACGCACAATTCAGGAGAGCTACTACAACTTCCTATACATTGCCTTAACGCGGCTGTAATCATAATTTTGTTCCCCCTATTTAACAACATTTTTAGGGGGCGTAATCATACTAATTAGTTTACAATTATTTGCTTCACACATTCCGGATCAGCTCTGTTTTTTAATGCAAATTAAAAATCAGTCGGTAGCAACATGTTGTTTGTGATCCAGGAAAAAAAACGTTTAGCTACTATTTTTCAACCGAAGCTTCGTAGATCGTTGCAGTTTCCATCTTCAGGGTAGTTTAAATCAAATCAAATCAGTTTATTAGTATATTATTAGTTTATTATTAGAAGAAGAAGAAGAATATAATTTCTTGTTGTTTTCGCAATAATGAAGTCAATACTTTATTCAAAGCCTGCCGAAATGACTTGTTTCGAAGTCTCTTTTATGAAAAAAAAATCCGTATAAAAACAAATATAACAAATATGGTATGTATGATTATTTTTAATTGGAAACATTGATATAATAGATAAAATTAAACAATTATAGTAAATATTAATATGAGAAAAAGAAAGCAATAAAATCTAGGTTGAAAACAATGAGATTTAGTTAATATCTACCAACTTTACAATCATGAAACTAAAACGTAAGTAAATTAAGTAAGTAAATTAAAACCATTAAATGGATAAAAAAAAAAATAAGAATAACGGTAGGCTTTCACTCTTAAAAGAAATATAATAATCAAGTCATTGCATTTTCTCAATGACAGGTGATATCAACTTTTAAAAAAGACATTTTCTATCAATGAAGCGGAATTGATACTGCTGGTATACATACAAGACACTTTGATTTAAAGTTGACAAGAATATTATATGATCTGTTGATATAAAGCATAATGCTTTCAATTCATGGCGTGTGAGTTTAATATTTATATAGTCATTACATACGGATCCAATTTAATAAAATTTCGTTAGAAACATCGATATATGTATAAACAAACATATGTATATCGCAAGAATATTTTTAAGGTTTTGTAAGGAAAAATGGTGGTACAGTATTTTTAAGAGTTTATGTTTTTAAAATATTTTTGCTAAAACTATAGATTTACATGACACCAAACACGATGGTGTATATTAACCTAATTTTAACGGTAAAGACAATTTTGAGGAAGTTTTTCCGCTTCACCTGATTAAAAATTTCAGTAATATAATTGTATGCATAAATATTTATAATCTTGGCAGTATTTTCATTCAATACTTTCAACACGTTAATTTTAGTATCTGCTGTTCCTTGAAAAATTATGTAAACTCCGTATTATGTAAACAATATCAATGAAAATGCTTGTTTTATAGAAATTTCAATTAATTTTGTGATTTATTGTTTCTTGGACAATGATGTAAAACTCCATATCAAATAATTAATACGAATGAAAACGTCATTTTTATAGAAGTTGTATTATATTTTATGTTGTGCCCTTCTAAGGCATTATAAAATGTTTGATAATGCCTTAGAAGGGCGAAACATGTCATTCCCATAAAATATAATAAAACTTCTAGAAAACTGACAATTTTATTCGTATTCATTAATTTTCACATATACATTACATTGATAATTACAAACTTCGCATTGCTACGGCATAATCAAATGTTCAGTATTTATTTTCAATTTTAAATGTTTATCGTACAATGATATAAAACAGCATATTTGGTTTTTCTATATTATATTTTCTACGAATTATATTTTATCAGATTTAAATATTTTGTCTCGAAAGAGCATTACCATATGTAAAAATACTGTCTAAAAAACATAATATGTTATCATATTTACCGTTTACTTTTTTGTTCGATAGTTTATTTTCATTGAAATTTAATACATATACATATGTTATTAAATCAATTGATTTTTATTGGAGCGTCAATTTTACTCCCTTTCATTCGAGTCCCATTCTCTACTCGGGTATCTGATTGAGGAGTTCCTGAAAGCGATAGTCAAATTCTGTTACACATTCATTGTTAGAGAAGATCTACAAGTGAATAACACACCCAACTAACTTGTTCATCAGCGACCTGATAGTCCTTTGATCATATCATCATTTGCAAATCAATTCTGTTTGCGATGGTAATTCAAATACATGCCATTAATATGAAGATACGAAGATATTAACGAAATTCGCAGAAATATATCAATACCCTACCCTAGCTTCAATCCAAGAGTGGTTTGCAGCAAAGTTTAACATTTTTGCTGGTTCTTGGGATTCCATTTTGGCTTTTAAATGTGGTAGTTAGTATTTTTCTTCTTTCGGTGCCGTGTCAGGTCCCTCCAACGTTGGCGATCACTGCAACAAAGGCATCTCTATCCTGCGCCACTTGGAACAGGTTCTGAACTCTTGTTATTCCTGTCAACTCTTTGATGTTACGCAGCCAGGACAGCTGCATTCTACCAACTCCCTGACGTCCCTCCACTTTACCCATTAATATCAGTCGAAGAAGGTGGTATTTTTCTCCCCTTAGCACATGACATAATTTTCACACTCGACAACAGATCTCTATTGGCTCTGGCTCTCTCAGTACGTCTGCAGTACTGACCCTATCGGTCCACGGTATACATAGCATTCTGCGGTATATCCACATCTCGAACGCTTCCAACCGGTTCATTACATTCACATTCAAAGTCCACATTTGTATACAGCAGGTTATTTGAATTCAGTTACTGCATACATCTTTTTAGCTATTGATTCTCCTGGCATGTGAAAGGTAGCTAATCTATCGCTATTTAATGAATTCTACACCAAACCAAAGACAGTGTAACAATCACACTGCCATCGCCGGGAATCGAACCCGGGTCCATCGGGATGGCGGTCAGAGCTCGTGCCACTCTGCCACGAAGGTCGTCGTCATTAATATCAAGCGGTAAATATGTTTGTTCCTGATAGATAATATTCGACAGCACCAACATAAATTATTTTACCTACCGGCCTGCGAACGAACCTGCCTCTGGTGACTCCGGTGGGAAGAGCAATCAATCTGCTGAACATTATCTTCTCGAAGATCGCCGTCTTTCGTATAAGTGAAAGAACGTTCAGAAACAAATGCCCTTGACTTTAAAAAGTATATTGTCTTGCTAAAGTAGAACCATCTCTCATGCGTTCCTGGAATTTTACCTATTTTCATATACGAGTATATGACTTAAACTTTAAATATGTCTGTAACGTAATATGGGAAAATAAACTGATTATTTGAAATAATGAAAACAAATAAATATGATAATTTTTTTTTTATTATTATGTATTTAGTGTGCTTCCACTTGTGTTTATGATCGACCGGTTTCGGCAGCTTGCTGCCATCTTCCAGAAGATGGCAGTAAGTTGCCGAAACCGGCCGAACATAAACACAAATGGAAGCACACTAAATACATAATAATACAGAAAATTTTATAATTTTCATTTTATTTTCATTATTTAAAATTAACTTCTACCAAGAAATTTCAATTAATAACATCAATTATATGATTTGATTTGATTTAATATTCATATTTTTTGCACGATATTAAAAACAATTTGCATGTCGTAAGTATATCTTGATTAACATAATCACATCAATCACGCTGATATAAGTAGAAATGTTTTGAGTTACATTAAGTATTTTATATAAATTATATTATAGTATTTTATATAAACTACTTTATTTTTTTAACCTTTTTCCCTTATTTTGTTACTTTATAATATAACGGAAAGATTAACAAAATGCATTTTTAATCACTTATATAATTAATGGTTGATTAATAGTTCAACATAAATTTTTTATATAATTATTTCATAATCTATCATGATCCAAAGAAGTAAGAAAATGTTCATCAGTTCCAAAATAAGCGCGAAGTCTGTTTGCAATATTTCGAATTATTATTAGACATTTATATTACATTGCGAAATGTTCATTAACAGGAATGATTAAGCCGACTTGAAAAGTTTTAATATTTAATATACAAATACGTAAACGTAAAACATAATTTTGATGTTTCAGCTTAAGTGATATGGTGTGAAAATTTATCGTTTTGCCACCACTCGCCTTCAAACTCAGACAAGAAATAATTTAAGTGAAAAGGTCCTTACAGCCTGCGTGTTCAATGTGATAATCAAATGGGCAGAGTCTCAGTATATACAAATAAGGGCAAACTTGTCCCGAATCGCACCAATAAATTCGAATAACGGACCCTAGAGAACCCTGCGGGCTCCGACCCTCCACTCTCTTAATTATTGCGGAAAATAAACGCGGGTCGGATACTGGGAGTTATTTTATCGAGGACGTTAATTATGTTAGTAGGTATTAGAAACTTGAGATTTTTTTAACGCTGATCTTGAGAAATTTTTACTACACACGCGTTCACTTATGAAGTACACCACGACAAGAGTAAATACGCATAAAGGTCCATTTACACTGGACAGTGACCATAACACCACTGTAACGTCACAGATTTAGCCTTGAATCTCATCGACTCGTTATCACAAATGCTATAATAAAATAGCCGTCGGAATAGTTAATAAGAGACGCGCAGACGTAAAAGTGATATCCTCCCGACGGCGATTTCATTACAGTTATTTTACGAGTTAGTAAGATTCAAGGCAATGTTGGTGACGTTACGGTGCATTTACGGTCACTATCTAGTGAAAATTGACCTTAACCCGACCTTCTGTAAATTGTTGAAAACATTTAAAAAAATTATTAACTTAAAACGTTTTGACACCATTTTATTCCACGAAGACGTTTTTTTTATATAAATTAAAACTCTGTTTGTTTCCACTTTTGAGTTTGTTTTTCTAGACATGATTCGAAGGTTTAACACCTTCATCATCGGGGAAATGGTATGACCCAGATTTGCATCATAATAAAAAAATAATTCCGTGGAATTTCACTTTTTGAGCGCCTAAGTTTATCAAAAATCAATGTTTTTAAGTTTAATATTTAATTTTTAAATTTAAGCATGTTATTTTGTCAATATGTTTCAAATGTATTATAAACAGGGGTCGGCAGTCGAAGTGTTACCAATTAAAAATTCTGTAATTTTGTCAATTTTGATTTTTTTCATTTAAAAACTTCAGTATATCATAAAAACATTTCGAATTTTTTAAATAATATGTTTTTGTTCAATTTAACCACCTTTAGCGCGGATAATAGCATTGGGTCTGTCCAAGAAGGCTTTACACGCTGCACGAATGTGGGCTGATGGTATTTTGTCCCATTCTCGGCGAAGAGCAATCTTTAAGGCGTCAACCGTCTCATATTTTTTAACTGATACTTTGGGCTCTAGAATGGACTGTATGGAAAAGTCCATTGGGTATAAGTCCGGGAATATGGAGGCCACTGTTGTGATGAAATTAAGCTGGGAACTTTATCTTGTAAAAAACGTTGGGTTTCACGGGTTTTATGGGATGGTGCCGAATCTTGTTGAAACGTCCAATGGTTTCTGCTGATTTTTTTACGTGCCCAAGGTAACAATGCATCATTTAAAATCTTTTCACGGTAGATTTGTTGATTTATCTTTACGCCCTGTTCAATGAAAACGAGTGGTGAGCGTCCTGTGGCAGTTACCGCGGCCCAAACCATCACTGATGCAGGCGCTTGCTTTTGCAGAGCAATTCGAGGGTCAAAATTGTCTTTTGATTTCCATTGTAACCATACACGATCGTTTTGTTTGTTTACATATTGCTGAACCGTAAAAAAAAATTCATCAGAGAAGACCAAATTTTCTAGCTCGCCACCAACGTGCAAGTGTATTAACACCTTTGCTCTTGCAAGGCGAACTGCCTTTTGTGTAGACGTTAAATCTTGCACTTTTTGTATGTTGTAGGGCTTCAATTGTAGTTCATTTTTTAATATGCGTTTCATGCTACGAGCAGACACATTGTGATTTTTCGCCAATTCAACTGCGCTTTGTCATGAATTACGTTTAAATTCTGGCCTTCACCTTTCGAACCATTTCTGTCGATGTTGCAGTTTTAGAATGTCCACCTCCATGGCGTTTTTTTTATGCTACCAGTATCATTATAACGTGAAATGGTCCGATACACAAACATTTTGTTCACATGTAAATGTCGTAGCTCAAACAATGGCTGGTGGCAATTTTCCAGCCAAATACCGAGCAATAACACTGTTGAGTTTGAATTCCATTTCGATAACTTTTTTTAACTGAGACGTAAAACGATATGCTTCTGTAGAATTGTTAACAATATAACAGACTAACACGTATCAAAACATGGGCGCACTGTCGTAAGCCGTTTGGTTACTACAGCAGCATGAAGTTGGTAACACTTCGAGCGCCTACCCCTGTATAACACAGTTATAGCGAGAAAGATATATTTTCCAATACTAATTTTTTTATATGAAGGTATATTTTAAAAGAGAAATATACACATAGAATGAAATTTTAAAGGTTTATCATGCTAGAAGTCGGAGGAATCGACATATGTGTATGACTCGTTGTATGAATGTGGAGTAATCTAGAGGGGTGTGTGGCCGTCCATTCTCTCTGCCTACCGCTATGGGGCAACGGCGTGATGTTTTGTTGTTGTTGTTGTATTATAAGTATATACATTTTGAATTTTCATATAAAGCAATCACTTTGTGGTAGATATTTTAAATTAGTATTTGTGGTAGGTATTAGATATTTTAAACTTATAGATAAAACTTTATATTTAATCACGGTATGGTTATTATAATTGATGCCAACTAGTTTTGCTTGTACCTAAGCTTCATCAGGGCATTATAATAACAGTCATTAAACTGCCCTAATGAAGCTTGGGTACAAGTGAAACTAGTTGGCCTCAATTATAATAACCACCACGTGGTTAAATACTAAGTCTTCTTCTTCTTCCTTATTGTATACCTACGAGTATGTGGTCTGTTCCCCAGAGTGTTGCTCCTCCTGTGAGGTAAATTCCCAGCTGTCCTTCCATCTTTTAGGAGGTCTTCCACGAGGACGAGTCCCATGAGGCTGATTATGCAATGCAATATAGGGTAGTCTGGTGGTGTCCATTCTTTGAACATGACCGTACCAGTTCCTTTTTAGCTGTCTGTTCCATTTTATAATATCCTTAACCTCACAAATCTATCTTATTCTGGTGTTCCACACGCGATCTCTCAGTGTCGTGCCTGTCCTTAGTGTATTCATTTCGGAAGTCCTAAAAACTTGTTTAACCAAGTGTTTTATTGTTTTATATTTATAAAAATAATTTAAATTTATTGAACACTTGTTATATTAGAACCAAGATTATTAAACTTTTGAAACTCAATAATTTAGGTTGATACATTTTATGTCGGACCAAAACTGTAATCCGGTAGTACATTTCCAACCAAACTTTGAGGATGGATTGATTTATTAGTCGAGTTGAGAGACTCAATCGCTTAGTGTCAAATTATCAATTTTATTACCATTCATTTTGTTTCATTACGGTTCAATAATCTCGGATTGGATAATCCGCAAGTCATTTAAATAAATGTGCCCCCGTCACAGCTACCGATTCGTATTTCGCTGCGAAAAAATTACGAGTTTTGTATGGAGGACAACGTTTTTTAAGTGAAATTGTTATTTGACGATTTATTATGCTGTTTCCGATACTAATTTATCAAAAGAAGCGTAAAGGAAAATACTTTTAGTCCTGGAATTGTGGATCATAATACTACTAGATGTCATTTCAATGAATATTTCGTGTATTTAAAATTAATTAAACATTTGGATTGGATATAGAAAAAAATACTAATTGATTTATTATTATCTACCATTTTGTAGACACAGTTTATATGTTAACGATGTAAACGGAACAAGAAATAGGGAAAGACCATCAAAATTGCACAATGGGCCATGGAAAGATCCATGTTGGATATTTCACTTAGAGACCATATTATATGATGTAGGGATACACATTGCGAGGGTAAAGTGGCAGTGAGCTGGTCATGTGTGTCGACGAGATGGTGGAAGATGGAGCCAGAAAACTGAATGGAGGACTGAACTTACTGAATGGACGCCAAAGTTGGGCCGGAAAAGTGTCGGGAGACAGCCAATAAGGTTGAGGGATGATATTTGGCGGACGGCAGGAAGGGCCTGGAAAACACTGGCGAGAGACCGAGAGAGATGGCGTGGGGGTAGAGAGGCTTACAACGTCCAGTAGTGGATGGAGACAAACTCATTAAGATAATGTTTGTAGCACCGCCAAGGATCAAATTCGTCATTATTTTAGTATTGCTAGTCTTAATACGGAGTCCAACTTTTGTTGTCTCTTCCGTAAGCTATTTCAGCATGGATCTTTGGATATCAATACGGTGCTATTGCCAGACTGGTAGACCAGGAGGAGTGGAGATCTCGTGAATATAAAAGAAGCAGAATAAGACACCCCACACCATTGTCTAAGGATATTAGAGAAATTGCTGGTGATTGGATGCGAAGGGCACAAGATACGAGTATGTGCAGAAGTATGGGGGAAGGCCTATGTTCAGCAGTGGACGAAATGGGTTGTTTGGAGATAGGCCCACACTTAACCATTTATAAAAATCTTCAATTGCTGTTTTCTCACCTTTTCATTATAAATGAGTATCTTTGATAACACTTTATCAACAAACTACTTTATCTTCCTATATATGAATCTAAACTGTCTCTACTAATATCAAAATATTTAACAAAAGAACTGCTGAATCTGAATGTTAAGTTTTTTTATACAGATCCATATTTATTATAATAATCAATAATTATTCCTAACGTATGGAAGCGAAGCATGGAACTGGCAGAAGAAGGATGAGAGCAGAATGAATGCAGTTGAAATGAGGTCCTTAAGACGTATGTGTGGTAAAACGATATACGACAGAATCACAAATGCTGATTTAAGAAAGGAATATCGAGCGGAAGAAGGTATTATGAACAAAATTATGAAAGAATCGCTGCGTTGGTTCGGACATATGGAGCGCATGGATGGAGAAATAATGTTTAAGAAAGTATACGTAAATTATGTAAATGGAGTACGAAGTCGAGGCAGACTGAGGAAAACATGGCATGACCAAATTAATCAAATTTTAAAGGTTGGTAATGTTAGAAATCGGAAAAATCGACGTACGTGTATGACTCGCTGTATGAATGTGGAGGAACTAGAGAGGTGTCCCAGGATAGAGTAGTGTGGCGGTCCATTCTCTCTGCCTACCCCTGTGGCAGTGGCGGTACTCCCATAGAAGCCCAGAAGCCCGACTTGCGTAAGAAATTTTGAATCAAAACCTCTTCTGGCTTACAGAGGTTCAACAATTGTGGCTATTCATCCTTACGTCTGATGGGAACATTGATGGAAGGTGATTTGGTGGGTTGTTGGTTTATGGGGGGCATGATTACTTAGATTTGGGGGGTTTGATTCAAAATTTCTTACGCAAGCCGGGCTTTCGGGCTTCTGTGGGAGTACCGCCACTGCCCTGCGGGGAAACGGCGTGATGCTTTGTGTTTATTTAATAAAATTGTTCATATGTCCAGGAGTAAACAGTTTACAACCGCTGGTATAAAGTTCTTAATAGTCAATATATAACTTTGAGGCAGACGTCTAGCCAACTTATTTGTATATACGAGTATAAAACGGATATCTACATACTACTAAGAATAAACTTTACTAGCTTACAAATGATCTTACCGTGTATTGCTTGTCAGTTTGATTGTTCTAATCAGGTGGCAAGATTTCGTACGATACAGTCGGAGTTTATATATATCATACAATATACTATAATATGAATGTATTGATTTGGTATACTTCAAGTGTTATCAGCATAACTTTCCACCTCGCGTATCGTATACCTAACTTATAGTCTATTTAATTACGTATTTTCAACGGTTGAACATTAGAACGCACCTGATTATAAATAGATACTTCGACATAAATTTTAAATAATGAAAAAAAATATGTAGAAAATATATTAATTATTATATATTTAGTAAGCTTCCACTTGTTTTATCGTCGACCGGTTTTGGCAGCTTGCTGCAATCTTCTGGAAATCAGAAGATCTGGGGTCCAGAAGATGGCAGCAAGCTGCCGAAAACGGTCGAAGGTAAACACAAGTAGAAGCACACTAATTATATAATAAAAAAAGAAATTTGTGTAATTTTTTTTTTGTTTTCATTATTAAAAATGAATTTCTACCAAGAAATTTCAATTAAAAATATGAATTTTAAATTGTTAAACCATACTTTTTTGACGACATTGTTTATTTCCATTGTAATGTGCTTTTCTTTCCAAAAAATAATTAATTTTTATTATAATATCTGTTTCCTAAAAGTTTTTATATATTTTATGATATATTTCACTTGACTGGATCATTATACGGGTATAATACAATGCTGCAGGAATCGAATGCTAATTATTGTTAACGTTATATTAAGTCACATTAAACACCTCGAGTATCTTATTCTGCTCTATTAGCTAAGGTATATAAACAGTTACTCTCTTGATTCTCGCTACATGGCAAGGCGAAACATGTTATTTATGCTGAAACTTCTAGAAAATAGACTTTTTTTTAATATTTAAAGCAGAGTCTTACATTCGGATGAAATTGTTGACACCACACTCTTTGGTATACTAGTTGCGATTTTTTAAATTTAATTTGATTTTATACTTGTGATTCCAGCAACTTTGTAATCACAAAAAATCATTTTTTATTATTTAAATTAAAAATTTATCCAAAAATACTAATTTATCATGATATAAGTTCTTGTCTTTAAATATGCGATTTTTTTGGCTAATCCTAAAACTAATGAATAAAAAATATACGAGTATTAATAAATTCGTGAAATCAACAGGAAAATTTTAAATATCATTAACATACCAACAATTTTCTTTTTTCTTCTGGTGCATTAGGTCTCCCCTACATTGGTCTTCCCCACGATCACTGCAGCGAATGCATCTCCTTCCTGCGCCGCTTAGAACAGGTTCTGAAGTCTGCTCATTCCTGTCTATTCTCCCTTGTTATTCCACCTACAATAGTCAAAATGTATTCCCATGAGTTAATGTTAATTTTTATAAATAAGAATTATAAATAAATCTTATCAAATGTTGTCACATATGAAAGAAACAGAAAATCGTCTTATAAATGTGAATTTCCTGCATTTTAAGAAGGCATACATTATGTACATATTTAAACTCTTAAATAATAATATACGCTGTAAATACAATCATTATTCAACATTCCGAAAACAAAGAGTAAAATTCTAAATCATCTTAAATTAACAATAAATGATTTGATCATAGTATTTTAAATTATACTAATTAAATGTTGCCACATTTGAAAGAAACAAGACAGTCGTATTATAAATGTGAATTTCATTCAATTAATCTTAATCACCATACAAGAAACATTTTTTTTAATTACAGGCATTGCAGAAGGCATAAATTATGTAAACATTAAAAGACATACATAGTTCAAAAAGCAAACGGAATGAAAAAATGATTTAAGATTTCCATGTCTATTTTAATTACGGAATTGAATGACGACATGAAGCTATTGCTGTAAGAACTATAATCTTTTTATAAATATTTATTATGTAAAAATAGCACTACCTGGCACCTATTACAGCAGTGGCAAATATTATATATTATATCCAGGGAATAATCCATTGACACAATAAAGTTAATAGAAGGATAATTTAGTTATTATATTAATTGACGAATAAATACTTAATTATGCCTATTTATAACTTAAATTACATGAGCTAGTAATAACATAATAAAAAGTTATGGGAATAAATTAAAGAAATAAAATATTATGAACTACATCATGTATTCTTAAATAAACTGGTTACACAATAAAATTAAAATATATTTTCTTCTTCAACTTTTTATGTTATTACAATTTTTATAATCAACATTTTTTTTAAACTTGAAGCATTGCTGACCAATAATGGAAATTCCCATCATGATTAATCTTATTAACTATATATAAAAATGAACGTTTATCCGTCTGTCCTCTCAATTTTCTCAAAAATTACTTTACCGATTTCACTAAAAATACCAGTTTGTTCTTATTAGTATCGGAAGGTTTAGAGAGTTGAAAACAAATATGTTAAACTGTTGATACACGCATATTAAAATTGGCATGAAAAACATTACACTTTTGACCAAAATTAGTATAAAAAACTATACACCCCCAAGAACATCATATCATAGATATACCACTCTAGTAATTAATAAATATAAACATTATTTTTTACACTTTTATCATGTTTCAAAAGTTGTATACCTTCATCATCATATAATTTTTTTATTGTTCTCTTGATAATGAAGATATAAAAGCTAGAAAAAAAAAATAGAAAAATAATCTGTAAAATGAAAAAAAAAAATCATTTAACTTAGAGATTAATCGACTGACACATTGCATTAACATATTATTCATACAAGTTGTAGTTAAATAATTTTTTAAAAACTTATGTAACATTTCAGATATCTGGTATATATAAACCCATTACAGCATTTTTATTTTTAGCATATATATTTTAAAATAAACCTTTTTAGTTCTGAACGATTCGAAATTCGTACAACACTTAAACATTTCTATTTATCCTCATCCCAGTTCGTCCTCTCCAAAGGCTCCTTTTTCTTTGGTTAGGTCTGTTTTCCGGGAATATTTCTCGGGCGTATCGCCACATACATTTTTTATTAAGACCGTAGTTCGGGGAGTACTCTGTTCCTTTGCCCTAACTGAAGTCTGTAATTTCAGCAATTTTAAATATTGATTCGATGTTCTTACGTTTAAGAAACATTTGCCCACGAAATAGCCGACAAATTACTTTTTAATATTGATCACCTGACGATGCTAATATTGTTAGCGAAACAACTGTCACGACAATTAAAAAAAAACAATTTTGATATTCTAAAACAGGGTTTTAATTAAACAGATAATTATGTTGAAATATCTAAGTGTTTCCGCTAAAATAAAGGATTATCTAATTTTTAAATTATAATTACATAGTATACATTTTGTTTGTGAATATATTTATATTTTAACAGAATAATTTGTCACACTGTCAGAATCAAACATCTCTTAAGAGTAGCAGAAATGAGAACATTGCGACCTATGGTGTGGAAAATTCTTAGAGATAGGATCGCAACTGAAGAAATTCGCAAATCCTGCAAAATTGAAGACATAACGATTCTGGATCACATCGAGAGAATAGATTCAGCAAGAATTCCTAAGATCGTAATGCGCGAGACTCCAGAGGGCCATCGACCACCAGGATGACCACCAAAGAGATAGAGAGAAGGCTGGTCGTCTTCATCACAGGAAGAAATTTAATATCCTGCATAAACAGATCTCAAGACCCACAATCAGAAGAAGAAGAAGAATTATTTAAGCCAAGAAAACAATATGCTATTTTTTTAAACATTTAATGTTTTTTCTATAACTTTATCTTCCTACAAAGGGCAAAGGTTACAACTATTTTACATATTATGTAATTTTATGCCTTTTCGAAAAGTATCCATCCTCGTGTATAAAGTTTTTAAAAGTTATTCGATTAAAAACTTAAATATAGGGAGAGAGAAAAAAATATATCTAAGTGAAATTGAAACCAACGAAAATTTAACCTCTTGAAGTGTACATTAAACACACGTAAATTTACTTGGGATTATACGATTAGATTTTATTTTTAATGTTGAAGGATGAAATTATTTCCACGTAAATGTATCTCGAGATGCCGACCGAATGTTTGCTTAAGAAAGGGGAATTTTCGCTTAAACTATGTACACCAGCGCTAAATTAAACGAAAGTCGCACCACTTTCCCGCGGAGCTTTGAGCGTTTACGAGAAGTCGATTTACCAAATTCCGACTATCTCAACATTCCGTTATTCGTAGCATCAGTTAGTTATATGAAGTAAAATCATCTTTAAGTTTTCAGAAAATTATGTGTTTCCCGTGATAGCGAGAAAAATAACCACGAACTTGTCAGGCTACAGTCTATCGTGAACGTCAACAACGATCTCCAAATTATTCAGGTCATTTAAATTCATATCAAACTACAAAACTTTGCTCTATAGTCAATGTTTGTTAGAAAAGCTGCAAAAAAAATTTCGTCGAGTATAACGATTCATCTCTCCATTACATACGACCCAATTTATAGCTGCTTCTTGATGATTGAGGTATTAGTTTTGTATAACTCCATTATTAATTTATAATAATAAACACGATTGTTTAGTGGCTTTACCTAGATTTTATTTATATAAATTGTTTATAATTCTCCGCCAGATAATGATCAAATGCTATGTGTGGTCTGTTTTATTGTATGGATGTGAAACATGGGCCTTGAAAGTCAACTCAACAAACATACTGGAAGCATTTGAAATGTGGCTCTATCGCCGAATGCTTAGAATTCCCTGAACAGACATGGTTACGAATTCCGAAGTCCTGAGGCGAGCTAGAGTTTACAGGGAACTGTTATCAACTATCAAGGTTTGAAAGATTTCACATCTGGGTCACATACTGCGTGGGGAAAAGTACCATCTTTTCCAACTGATATTGGAAGGGAAAATGGAGGGACGCCGAGGGCCCAGTAGGAGACAAATGTCCTGGCTGCGAAACGTGAGGGAGTGGAACGGCATCCGAAGTATTCCGAGCGGCGTAGGACAGGGACAGGTTCGCCGAGGTGATCGCCAACGTTGGGGGAACCCAAAAGGGCACTTGAAGAAGAAAAAGAATAATGATTCACCACAAATCAGTGCTTCATACGAAAGTATAATAAAATAAAATAATTTAGTTTAGATAAAAATCAGGATAATTGTTGCTATGGCTATTAATATAATAATAAACTCTCTTTTTATCGACAAATGGAAAAGTTCAACTAGGAAGATTGTTAAGCTATCGTGTTTATGTTCAAATAATAAAAATGTCTAATGCGATACAATGATTTCATAACTGTTAATGAAAAAACTTTGTTTTTATATCACAATTGTATTTATTTTACGACAGCTGTTTCATCAACCAATGTTGACATCATCAGGTGTTACAATAATTATATATATTGTAACACCTGATGATGTCAACATTGGTTGATGAAACAGCTGTCGTAAAATAAATACAATTGTGATATAAAAACAAAGTTTTTTCATTAACAGTTATAAAATGTTAAAGTATCCTAGTGTTTCGGCCAAAACAATGGACAATGATTTCATTTTATACTAGACTAATGGTAAGAGATTTCTCAATATTTAATTAATAAAAGTGTGTTTTCCGGACCCACGTTGCCGGATAATCAAGTTTAAACTGTAATTATAATCCTGAGATGAAATGCTAATCACCTGCAAGATGGTGTGACATTATTTTCAAACCGCAACTCCATTTTATATGAGGCGGATCTAATTATTACATACACACAGGGCGCGTGGAGGGCCTCCTCGGCTTAAACGAAATATTATGAAACGTGAAGTGGTTGTTTTAATGTTTCATATATTAATTCACACAACAGCCATAGCCCTTTATCCACTTTGAGGGCTAATACGCTGTATTTCGTAACGTTTATGGAAATTGTTTCAAATTTAATATGGAGAGATACGCGGCATTTATCATTTGAGTTAAGTTTTTAATGCGAGTTCATTTTTACTTAATTTGTTTATTGTGAAAACTGCTATAAAGGGCGGTTACATTTAATAAATTCTCATATATAATTATTATAGACATTAGCGTGAATGGTGAAAATTTGGAGCAAGTAGATGAGTTCGTGTATTTAGGTAGTATGTTTACAAGAGATGGGCGAGTGGAGAGGGATATTAAAAGAAGGGTTGGGGCAGGCAACAAAGTGAATGGTGCCCTTTAAGTTGTCATCGCAAACAAAAACCTATCCAAAAAAACAAGAATGGCAGTGCACAATGGTGTTCTTCTACCGACCCTTATGTATGGAAGCGAAGCATGGAACTGGCAAAAGAAAGATGAAAGAAGGATAAATGCAGTAGAAATGAGATCTCTTAGACGAATGTGCGGATACTCTGTGTGTGATAGAGTGTCGAATGAAAATATAAGAAGTGAATGCGGTGCGAATGATGGCGTTATATATAATTTAATCGTGTCGAGTGTAAAATCGAAAAAACATATTTAAAAACTAAACTAAATAACCATCACGCCATCCTCAGAAGGGACAGGCAGAAATAATGTCACGCTACATTTTTATTTGCTGACATATTTCTCCCACTTTATCAACATTCATACATCGTGTCATGCACGCACGTCGATTTCTTCGACTCCTCGCTTGGCCGACATTCAATATTTGATTTATTTGATCGTGTCACGTTATCCTCAGTCTTCCTATATTTCTAGTTCCTCCATTTACATCGCTAACATACACTTTTTACCGTTCTTTCTTCATCCAATTAATTGCATGAGTCCAAACCATCTTAATTATTCGTTCATTTTTTTACCTCGTATATTTGGGAGAAAAATGTATATTTAAAAAAAAAAAAAAATTATCTTGATACAAAAAAAATTGTTTTGTATGTTCAATACAAGTTTCGCCCTATTAAGATATCGGCATCTATGTCTGAATTTCATTCTTGTTACCAAACTTAAGTATGAGAGTGAAGCTTGGAATTGGCAAAATAAGGATATCTTTTGGACGAAGTGTGATAAATCTGTTTATAATAGATAGTCAAATGCAAATAGTCCGAATGAAAGCATTATGAACAAAATAAGAAGATATGGAAGAGAGAATGGTAAAGAATATATACAGGAAATTCGGAGACTGTAGAAACCGTGACACGAATCAAATCCATCAAACATGAAATGTCGGGTAAATAGACGTGCGTTTATGACACGATTCGTGAATGTTGAGGAAGCTAGGCAAGTAAGTAAGGCACGGTTTACTTTCTTTCCCTTTTAACGAGTGATTTTCGTATGTGTCTGTTTTATTTTACATAATTATATCGTATTATATTACATAATTTTTTTCAATTTTATTCCTAACGAGAATTGAACATGATAATGATTTTTTTTTAGCTTTAACGATAAATTAAATCACACCAAAACACCTTAATAAAAAAAATGTTAAACTCTTACATTAGTTTGAGAGCTATACGAGTATGTCTTATTCCTTGATCGGGTAAGCGGTCTTTAATTCGGCAATTAAGTCACGTTTGTAATGTAAATTCAATTGCTCCCAAACATTAGTTGGATAAATAATAACACGACAGTTAGCTGTGATTTAGTGCCCAACTTTTGCTGGTCATTAAGCTAGAAAATATATGTTTTGGCCATGCATCCAGACCGGAGCGCCATGAATACCCATTGAATACCAAATGGCTAATAAGAAGCTCGTGGGAATGTTTGTTTTTGGACCGTTATTATTAATTGTTTTAATCAAAATCTAATTTAGAAAGACAATTAATTCAATGAAGAACGCCGCTGCCCATCTGAAGGGTTTATTGAATACACTTAAATTCTATATTCGCAATATTAATTAGGTTTTGGGTTTCCAGTGGATTTTATTAGCAAAATAATTTCAGATTATGCATTGGAATGGCAAAAAAACGCCGAATTTCATTTATCGTGTTTTATAAGACAACCGATTTGCCCGATATTCGTGGGCTATAATATGTACTTATAAACATTATCACTTTGTTTATCTTGTATTTTTTATGTACTCTTCTGATTTTATTTTTACAACTAACTATCATGTCGTCTCCCTGAAGAGGTAGGCAGAATAAATGGAAAACCACACTTTTGTTTCCTGATATACTTCTCTCGCTTAATATTATATGTAGATCACGTAAGAGGTAGGATAAATCGAGAAATCAAAGCGCATACATAACACGATGTATTGATGTAGAGGAATCGAGAGACGTATAAAATACAATAAATGCAATTTAAAATATAAGAAATTTTAGCTTTCTGGGTATAGGCTCACTATCGTGAACAATTCTATATACTGAGGGATGCGATTTAGAAGGATTATTGACCTGCCAATGGATATGACTATAGTAATCAAATGTTATTGCTTTAAACCAGAGGTACCTTAACTTTTTTGTCCCGTAGACCCCTTGCCAATTTCTTTAATTTTGTGCAGGCCCCCTGCTTTCGTAATATTGATTTTTTTACAAATTCGCCATTACATTTCTACAAAATCAGACCAATAGAAAAATGAATCTGGAAATCGTTGTCGACCTTTTTTGTGCTCATTCGTGAAAATCGGATTTTCCGATTTCCGATTTTTCCGATTTTCACAAATAAGCAAAAGAAGAAAAAAGGTCGACAACGAATTCTGCCTTTTTTCACGTATTTTTTTCGATGTCGACCTTTTTTTTCCTCATTTGTAAAATTTTTATTTCAATATTCAGCTTCAATTTAGTTGAACCATCTCGTAGACCCCTTATTTACATCTCATAGACCCCCAATTTGCAGGTCTAAATCGACCCCTGGGGGTCGATATACACCCTTTTGGGACCCACTGGTTTAAACAATAAGAAAAGAAATAAGAATTTTAATCTTATTTGTGATCTAAACGAAGCTCATTAAAATTCAAATGGTCACTACGTTTGGTCTTGAAAAGACATCATCAAATTGTGATAATTAACATTTTAAAAGTGCCACCTGATAAAGCGAAACATGTCAACAAAAAAAATGTAATTAAAGTGCTCTGCAAACATGGCTTGGGATATATAATCTTTAACATAATTATGCTAATTTAAATATTGGCTTTCTCACAGAAGTTGCCCGGGGGCTTATTTCAAAAGTTTTTTTTAAACACATGTGTACTTTAATTACTAAGATATTTAAAAGTTAAAAAAAAATTCTTACACCATAAATTCGCGTTTCCAATGATACTTCGTTTTTTAGATTTGATGGTGCGATTCGGCATATTTCGGGTTATTTGAACATTGTCGAAATGTATTTAATATGCATGTCTTTGATTTTTAATGAAGGATCCTTTTCTTCTACCAATCTTTGAACTCAATGGACTCGGCAACGTGATATTTTAACTGTTCATTAATATTACGTGAAGATACAGAAGTACTTGAAGCGTAACAAAACTAAAATTAAGCACTCAATTTATATGTTACGATGATATAAAGGCAAGAATAAAAAAATACTTATATATTTGTATCTACATAAAAACTCAAACAAGGAAAGGTGTCAAACAAAGTTGCGTAATGTCCCCGTGGTTATTTAATCTGTATATGGACAATTGTATGAGAGAGCTGGAAGGGTTGGATATAGGTGCCAAAATGAGCGGAGTGTCAGTAAGCTGTCTCTTGTATGCGGATGACGCTGTCCTACTTGCTGACAACGAGCATGAACTACAAGTCCTGGTGAATTGTATGTATGAGGTATGCATGCGAAATGATTTGATGATGAATGTTAATAAGTCCAAGGTAATGATTTTTGAAAAGGAAGAAACCACGACAGTCTGCAACATTAGCGTGAATGGTGAAAACTTGGAGCAAGTATTTGAGTTTGTGTATTTAGGTAGTATGTTTATAAGAGATGGGAGAGTGGAGAGGGATATTGAAAGAAGGGTTGGGGCAGGCAACAATGTGAATGGTGCACTTAAAGTTGTCATCGCAAACAAAAACCTATCCAAAAAAGCTAGAATGGCAGTGCACAATGGTGTTCTTCTACCGACCCTTATGTATGGAAGCGAAGCATGGAACTGGCAAAGCAAGGATGAAAGTAGAATAAATGCAGTAGAAATGAGATCTCTTAGACGAATGTGTGGATATTCTGTGTATGATAGAGTGTCGAATGAAAATATAAGAAGTGAATGCGGTGCGAATGATGGTGTCATGAACAAAATAATGAAAGGATCATTAAGATGGTTTGGACATATGGAAAGAATGAATGAAGAAAGAATGGTAAAAAATTATATGTTAATGATGTAAATGGTACCAGAAATAGAGGAAGACCAAGGAAAACGTGGCACGATCAAATAAATCAAATATTGAATGTCGGCCATGTGAGGAGTCAGAGAAATCGACGCGCGTGCATGACACGATGTATGAATGTTGAGGAAGCGAGAGAAATATGTCAGGAAAGAAAGGTGTGGCAGTCCATTCTTTCTGCCTACCCCTTCGGGGAGACGGCGTGATGGTTAGTTAGTTAGTTAGTTACATAAAAACTCAATAGTTTAATTTGCATCTGTCTGCTTTTGGAGTGTGTATAATACAAATGTAAATATTATATATGAATTTTTAAAATGAAATATTCTGAAAACGTTTTATCTTTTATTTGAACAACCAAAACCTTAGTTCACTGAGAAAGGATAAACGTTTGTCTAAGAGATTATTGTTAGAACAAAAAATATTATATTCTCACAAGTATTATGAAATTTAACATATAATGAATGTATGCTCTTTTCATTTTTTTTCTATTTAACTGAGCCATAGCAACGTGTGGCCGGCTACAGCTAGTTTTATATATTTTGTGCTTAATAATTATTTCAATCACTCAAAATCGATATTAAGCTTCATGTATTGAATTAGTTTGATCCAAGAAATCTTCCGTTGGTGCTTAAATATTATTCCTAGTTGTCTATCAGCCATTATCAGATGGGCGGACGCCGGATATAAACTAATATCAATTGACGTTGTTCACCAAAGTGTAATCAATTCCAAGCAATCGGGAATACAGTGAACTGTGTGTTTGGTCGGGGTGGGGTAGTTCGCGTTTCATTTCAGAGTATGTTGGCATTCGAAGAGAAGAAGGATACCACTTGATATTGGGAAGCTTGGAATTTAAAAATGGCCACCAACGAATATAAGTAAAATCTAATCAAGATTTTCTTCTTCTTCTTCTTCTTCTTCTTCCTCAGCCTATTCCCGTCCACTCCTGGATAAAGGCCTCCTCCATTTACTTCCATGTCATGCTGTCCTGTGCAGACTGCATCCAGGTTATTCCGACATGTCTGTTTAGATCATTCTTCCACCGTAGTTGCGGTCACCCTGCACTTCTCTTCGCCGTCCACGGTCTCCAAGTCAGCAGTCTTCTTGTCCACTTTTCATCTGGGCTTCTGGCTACGTGACCCGCCCATTTCCATTTTAGAGTCGCCACCCGGTGGATGATGTCAGTTACCTTTGTTTTTTCTCTCACCGTATCGTTTCTGACTCTGTCTCTTAGGCTTATTCCTAACATGGCTCTTTCCATGGCTCTTTGGGTCACTCGCAGTTTCTCTCGATCAGATTTTAATCTAATTCATTCGCACTTCTTAAAAACTACTACTGCATTCATTATTATGGTTACTTGTAGCGAATTTATCACATACGAGTATAAACATTTTTAAGTTTTATGAATATAGACACCTATGATAGAATACCGAACGAGGAAAATTACATATAGTAGAATACCGAACAATGAAATAGAGAAGATATGGAAAGCATATGATTGCATATTAAGGGGTTAGGGGCAGTCAGAGGTGTGAAAAAACAAGTATTTTCATTACTTTTTTTGTCAGTATATTCATTTATTTTATAAAACCAACAATATTAAATTATTATATAATGTTTTAACTTGATTTAACAAAAACTTTAAAGAAAAATTGTATATGAAGTTATTGCCATATTTGTTGGACCCTGTTCCATAACTGGTGCTTTGCGGTGACCATTATTACTTCTTACAGGTTCATCTAAAATCATTCAAATAAAAATATATAATTTTAAAAGTTAATCTAGTGCCTTATCGAAGCTTTTTTATTTTGAATATAAACAAAATGCTGGCACCGATCATTTACTTACGGATTTTCAAGGAAAAATGCAACAATTAATTGTGTATAAAAAATCTAAGTTTTTTAAAAAAAGAAAAATCCTTCATACAAGCACTAGATTAATTATTAAATTAATTGAATGATTTTAGATGAACCTGTAAGAAGTTACAGTGGTCACCGCATTATGTAACAGGGTCCAACAGATATGGCGATAACTTCATATAAAATTTATATAGTTTTTTTTTTCAAATTTAAGTCAAATGAAGTTAAAACAGTATGTAATAATTTTGTATTGTTGACTTTATATTGCGGTAAATTAAATTAAGGTACATTTTTTATTATTTAAAATATTAGTTTTTTTTCACACATCTGACTGCCCCTAACCCCTTTAGTAAAATTAAAAAATGATCACTTAGATGATTTGGACATATGGAAGTAATAAAAAAGAGGAAGGGATAAAAAATATTTACACAAGAAGTGTTATTGGTATAAGAAGACGAGAACGGCCGAGGAAAACATGGCATGACCAAATTAATTACTGAAAGGCGGCCGCATTTGAAGTCGGAAAAATCGACGAGCGTGGGTGTTACAAATGAATATAGTAGATGCTCGAGTGGTATATGTCAGGATAGAGCAGTGTGGCGGTTGATTCTCTCTGTACACCCCTCCGGGGATACAGCACCATGGTTAGTTGAAAGCCTTACTTTATTCACTAAAACACTCATAATAAAACACATACGAACAACAAACCATTAGGCTATTTCCCGGAGCGCATAAACAGAGAGAGTGGACCGATACACTACTATATCCTGACACACTTATCTACCTTCCTCCACATTTATGTAGCAAGTTCGATTCTATCGACTTAACAGGCTAACGCCTACCTGACCTTTAAAATTGTATTAACTTGGTCATACCATGTAATCCATTATCATCGTTAACGTATCCTTTTTAAGCCGTTCTACCTTCATACATGATTTCCATATATCAAAACCAACGAGGTGATCCTTTCATAATTTTGTTAAAAAAACATATTTAACTAACTAACCATCACGCCGTATCTCCGAAAGTGTAAGCTGAAAGAATGGACTGCCACGCTTTAACCAATGCGGCATTCCATCCTTATCTTTTCGCCCCCGCGAGTGATGGGTTGCGAACCTCATCGCCACCGATAGGCATCTCCCGCGCCCCCTTCGATCGTCCAATGTTCATAAACTAAATCTAAAACAAATAATATAAAATAAAATAACAAAATAAAAATAATTTAACACATGAAAATAATTAAATAAAACGATGTTTTTAATCACTTTTGTAATTATTTCGACAGCCAGACAAAAGTGCAAGTAGTTATTAAAAAAATGTCGTTTTATTTTTCAAAAACATAATTAAATATCATTATTAAAATAATAATTAAATAAAATGATGTTTTTACTAATTACTTCCACTTTTGTAATTATTTCTACAGCCAGACAAAAGTGCAAGTACTTATTAAAAAAAAGTGTTTTTTTTTAATATTACATAAAATGAACTTTCATCCAGAGATTTCATTAAAATTATTAGATTATCTTAAAAAAACTATTATTTTATTGTTGCCAACCGCTTAAAATAATACAGTAAAATTATAATGTAAACTTTTTACTGTTTCGTTCGCACATATTGAAATCGCATTAAATTTAGGTTATGCTCCATCTAGTTACTTCTTAAATTTTCGCCAGGAGCTAACAGCTAGACTATCATTACACACAGCGAAAGTTTGACGAGTTGGTCAAACTACAATCCAACTTGGATCGGCGGTGGTTTTGAGGTAATACGACCCGCTAAACGCCTTCGCTTTGGTTAGTCGTATAATGTTCTGCCTCCTAACTCTGAAACGCCATTGCAAAAATCGGTATTAGCAAAATTTAAATTGTTAATACGCGGAACAAAGTTGGTAAAATGAAAAATTTTGAGGAGGGAGTTTTTAGAATATTATGTAAGAAAGATTTTGAAGCCGTTTTTAAAGTTTCTTGAAATTCGGTTGTGTAGTAAAATATCACAAGGTGATAGGCACGGAAAGGCTTGAAATCAACGTGGACGGCAACAGAATTGAGAATGTTCAAGAATATACATACCTGGGACACAATATTCGATTGGGCCGAGATAACCAAACCGCAGAGCTATAAATAAGAATTGGACTAAGCTGGCCTGCTTTCGGAAACATGGGTTACATCCTTAAAAACCTGAAAATACCGATCAATCTGAAACAAAAAGTCTATTAAGCCTGCGTTCTGCTAGTTGGTTCTTATAGTCTTAAAACTGTTACATTGTCCAAACAAAGTGCCGAGAAACTACGAGTGACCGAAAGAGCCATGGAAAGAGCCGTGTTAGGAATAAGCCTAAGAGACAGAGTCAGAAACGATTCGGTGAGAGAAAAAACAAAGGTCACTGACATCATCCGCCGGGTGGCGACTCTAAAATGGTAACGGGCAGGTTAGCCAGAAGCTCAGATGAAAAATGGACAAGAAGACTGCTGACTTGAAGACCGTGGACGGCAAAGAGAAGTGCAGGGCGACCGCACTTTATACCACTTTATATCGTTACAATTAACCGGTTTCGCTTCCGCTGAAGCTTCATCAGGGTTACGAAAGACACAGTGTCTTTTGTAAATTAATCATTAATTAATCAAATTTTAAAGGTCGACCACATTACAAGTCGGAAAAATCGACGAGCACATATGTCTCGTATGAGTGTGAAGGAAACCAAGTTTGTGTGTAAGAATAGAAAAGTATGGTGGTCCATTTTCTCTGTCTACCCCTGCGGTAAAACGGCGAGACAGTATATTTGTTTGTTTGTAAAACTATTAAACAGCTTCATGTTTTTACATAAATACTCTTTTAAAAAGCATCTATTCTTTTTAAAATTGGAACTCTTTTGATTTATGCCGTAGGTCGTAACCGAAGCCACGGATCGGTTCCATTAAAAATAAAGATCCCGCCTTTTTTGACTCTCACGTGTTTCGCGAATCCGTGATTTTTCGATTCCCTGTATCCCACAAGGAAAATAAGAAATCAATTGAATAAGTCAAACTTGGTTTCAAGCCAAATGTTGCCATGTTTTGGAGAAGACGTAAAATTACTACTATTTAGAGTATATAGATAAAATATTTATTGTTTCATGAACAATGATTATAAACTCCATATAAATCATTAGTACGAATGCCAATCTCTATTTTCTACAAGTTTTATTATATTAAAGTTTATGAAAATGACATGTACAACTTTCTAAGGCATTATCAATTGTCCTTTGATAATTTGAGATATTATCAAATGTCCTTTGAGATTTAATAATGCATTAGAAAGGCGAAACATATCATTCCTATTAACTATAACAAAACTTGTAGAAAACAGACTTGTATTCATATGGATTAAGAATATAACGATTAGGAGAAAGATAACATACTAGGAAGACCAAGAAAAGCATGGCATGACCAAATTAATAAAATTTTAAAGGTCGGGAATGTTAGAAGTCTGAAGGATCGACGTGGGTGTATTAGGGGGGAAATGTCGTGGTGTTTTGTTGTTGTTGATGTTGTTATTGCTACTTATTGTGTCGCGGAATGTAAGGATGTTTACAAACATATTGATGGTTACGTGTATTAACTTAGACACGTGACCTAGAAACAGGTATTTTAGAATGTTGGCAAGAATCTCTAATATTTAGTAAGGCAATTTATATTTCAAAGTTATACTCTAAGATCGACGTCTCTTAATCTTTCATACATTTAGTTAGTCTACATTTATCGCTGAAATTGATATGAAATTTACGTATTATGTTTTACATATACAAATTGTATTTTTCATATTATATAAGTACCTTCTTGTGAGTATTCATTATATTTCAAACGTATTTAATTTGGCTTAAACTCGTTGTTTCAGGGATAGATTATGTTTGATTAATTATTAAGCTTCTCTTTATATTCGCCATACTTTGTGTTGTTATGATGCTTTATTCCTCCATTTCTTTTTATAGGCTTTGTATATACAACACTTACATTAAATAATAATAAAATTACATAGACATGTTTCGGACAACCAGTCCTTCTTCAGTGATAATTATAATATCACTGAAGAAAGACTGGTTGTCCGAAACAAGTATACGAAATATTTTTATTTTTTAATATAAGTATTGTATATACAAAGTATATAAAAAAGAAAAATAGAAATAAATTGTTAAGCTGTTTTGAAAATGACAACATATCTGATGACCTTCATGACCAAGTGGTAAGTACTTTGACTGCCACACCGAGGGTCTCGAGTTCGATTCCCGGCGATGTCAGTGTGATCTGGTGTAGAATTTACCTGACAATAAAATAGCAATAGATTAGGTACCTATCACATGTCACGAGAACCAATATACCCTTTACATCGATTTGGCTCGCGCTGTAATGATGTAAAGAGCTAATTAACAAAATAAGGATAATAGTAATCTATCTAGAAAAATACAAAATAAAAATGTTTAGTTATAAAATTTATACTTGAATTAGCTTTCCTTCGATAATTCATCGATACTGGTAGTTAGTTGGTTTCTTTGTTCATGTTTATTTTATTAACCTAATAAAGTTCTTAATGTTTCATTAGAAGGAGAATTGATATTGTTATAAAAATTTAATTGAATTATGAATAACTGCTTAGATAAGAATGTTCAAATATTTAAATATTGATTTAAATCAATCAACAATCCTCGGAGATCGACGTCTTTCATATTAGTGAAGGTACGTTCAGGGGACAAATACACAGAAAGTATATTGTCTTCCTAATGTTGAACCATCTGTGATGCTTTCCTGGTATTATTTTGTATTTATATAATATTTTACCGGTACTCAATAGATGCCTTAAACATGCATACAGTTTGTTATGTCTTTTGAGTAAATAAACTGATTTGATTTGATTTGATCAGTTTATTCTACGATAGTGTATCTGTAAGATTTTTCGAAATTCAATGTTTCACGTGTTCTTAAAATATTTACTTTTGTTTCCCTTTTATCTATAGATATGACCGGTTTCAGCAGTTCGTTACCATCTTTTTTTTTAATTTTTCACGAGCTATTTTTACTTAATAATATCGGAATGATATTTGAAAACACAAACATTTTTCTTATATAGAATATCACAAGCTATTTTTACTTCAGTTAGTTTTAAAAATCGATTAATTTCTCTCTGATTAGTTATCTTAGCATGACTTTTGAACAAATCATTTATTTAATTATTAAAAGTAGAACAATAGACAAAAGAATGAATTTAAATATAGAAGAATAAAAATCCGATAAAGATCTTCAATTTATTTGTAATGATGCGTAATCTGAACTCTGACATCTATCCAGGATATAACATTGAACCCGGTGCCGTTAACCGTGTTCCCTGGTAAGTGGTTACAAAATGAGTTGCAATCGGAAGAGCTGAGCGCTAGAAAATTGTGGATTTTTATCGCATACTCACGGAATCTCCGATATCTTCTATCAGTCTGGGACCGAGTGGCTGAGTCAGGCACCTGCCAGCTAATGCTCCGAGCACTAACGCTAAGATAGGGCCTATAAAATTAAGTCAAAAGGTTTCCTCACGTAATGTGCCGGACCTCCTCTGCGCTCCCGGCCCGCAAATGACCAGCTATTGATTAAACATTACGTTGTGCCGGGGTGTATTAAAAGTACCAATTGAAATATTAAATGATGTTCCGGAGCCATAACGGTACCCGGCGGCATTATGGTATCCGGAAATAAAAAAAATTAATGCGAATGTTATGTTACCTTTTATTAATACATTTTTCAATAGGTCACATTACGCTCGAGCCTGTATACGCGCAGGCACCCCAATATTTCGTTTCGTATATTTCGTATATTATTTTATGCATCAAATTTAAACATAATAAATAATAACTTAATAATAAATAATAAATAATAATAGTGTTAAAGTGCCGAGAAACTGCGAGTGACCCAAAGAGCCATGGAAAGAGCCATGTTAGGAATAAGCCTAAGAGACAGAGTCAGAAACGATACGGTGAGAGAAAAAACAAAGGTAACTGACATCATCCACCGGGTGGCGACTCTAAAATGGCAATGGGCGGGTCACGTAGCCAGAAGCTCGATGAAAAATGGACAAGAAGACTGCTGACTTGGAGACCGTGGACGGCGAAGAGAAGTGCAGGGCGACCGCAACTACGGTGGAAGGATGATCTAAACAGACACGTCGGAATAACCTGGATGCAGTCTGCACAGGACAGAATAACGTGGAAGCAAATGGAGGAGGCCTTTGTCCAGGAGTGGACCGCGATAAGCTGAAGAAGAAGAAGAAACAATAACTTAAGTAACTAATCATCAGGCCGTCTCCCGAAGGGGTAGGCAGAAAGAATGTACTGACACACTTTTCTTTCCTCACATACTTCTCCTGCTTCCTCAACAATCATACATCGTCTCATGCACGCACGTCGATCTCTCCGACTCCTTACGGGACCGACATTCAACATTTAATTTATTTAATATTTTTCCTCGACTGACTGGTTCCATTACACCATTACATCGTTAACATATACTTTTTTACTTATTTTCATCACTTATTCATTCCATGTTTCCAAACCATCTTATTGTTCCTTTCATTACTTTGTTCATAACATAATTTTTCGCACCCCATTCACTTCTCATATTTTTATTTAACACTTATTTCACATTTATTTGATAATTGTATAAATATATTCTCAATAAAAATTCTAATTCTTCCACTTATGATTACAATAACCTCTCTAGAAAAATCTAAAGTGTAATCCTTAGTACATGCAATTTTCTGACTATATTTAGAATATATAACTAACTAACCATCACGCCGTCTCCCCGAAGTGTTTTATCCTGGCATACTTCTCTCACTTCCTCAACTTTTATATATCGTGTCATGCCCGCACGTCATTTTTTCTCTTAAACTCCTCATGTGGCCGACAATTAATATTTGATTAATTTAATCGTCTTGTTATTAGAATATTCATTTATTTATTATTGATGAAAATGTTGTTTTTTTCAAAAAGTTTTACTATATTTCATTGAAGGAACTTGTTTTACCTTGCTTAAACGTTATCAATTTTGTCTGCAATGAAATCACTAATATTTTTTAGTTCATTAAATTTAGCAAGGCGGAAAATGTCACTCCCATATATTATATAATAAAACCTCTAGAAACCAGGCGTTTTTATAAACATTTTCTTAATACGAATGAAAACGTCAGTTTTCTAGAAGTTTTATTATATTTTATGGTAATGACATGTTTTGCCCTTCTAAGGCATTATCACTTCTAGAAAACTGACGTTTTCATTCTTATTAATTATTTAATATGAAGTTTTATATCATTGTTCAAGAAACAATAAAACTTAATATGGTTTTACATCATTGTTCAAGAATCCATTCATATTTTAAAAAATTGTTATAAAATTGAAAATTAATCGTGTAGATTAGCGGAATATTTATGTTGGGTTGATTACTTATAAACTAATGGAAATCTTAACCGATTTGCTAAAATTGTATTTAATTGCATTCCAGGTAACTACAGCAAACAGTTTAACGATGTATTAACATGTAACTGGCATTGATCAAAACCATCAAGTTAAGCCTTCTATTATATTTTCTATACTAACATCAATTTAATCGAACAAGATCAAATAATGTAACTTTCAATTACATACATCTAATGCAACTTAATATATGAAACAAAAATTTGTAATCTAAATAATTAATTATGATATCTAAATCAAATATTACTAGCCACAAAAACTATTAATATTTTTGGTCAAAATAATTTACTTTTCTTTTACAGCAAAATATTATTCCACCATTGTTAAAGCATAGCTTGATTCTAATCTTAACTGCTTCATATTGATTTTCTATCAATTCCACAGCAAAGTGACCACCGTTCTTCGTTGTAAATAAATAATAAAGAAAACATTTTAGGCGACTACAATCCACGTATAAAGTTGATGCTAAAACGTGTTTAAACGGGATTCATTTTTGAAAAAAAAGTTTACAGTTTCTTAATAAAATTTAAAGAGTTTTTAAAATTAACAAAACATTTTGGTGTATTATAAGTCCGCCCAAAATTATTTATATTTTTTAAATAATTTGTATTTTATGTATTCAATATTAATTAATCAACTGTAATTCGGATTTTGAATTTAATATTTATTCCATTCACCACAAAACTGTTGGTTAAAATATGAAAGAAAAGATCAAAATATTCAAAACCCAAACGAAACACAAATATTAAAATTATTATTTTAAGAGTGTTACTTCTTTATTCACTTCCACTTTGTGTTGTGGAATTACATTTGAATAACATCTTAAAAACATTGTATTTTCACAACACTTTTTTACACTTTTCACAAACATGTTTCGTGACACAGTAGCTTTCTTCAGAGTAAAATTTTAAGAAATTTATGTTGAAATTTCTACACTGAGAAAGGGCTTCTGTGTCCCGGAACATGTTTGTGAAAAGTGCAAAAACAAATTTGGGAAAATACAAGGTTCATAAAAAGTTATTCCAATTAAGATTATTACGTCACGTAATTAGCACAAATCAACAGGCGCATGGAAAACATCACTTTGTTTTATGAGTATTTTGAAGCCAATCAAACGATTTAACCGAAATCTCTTGATAGAAGTTCATATAAAATAATAATAAAAAAACGATGTATTTTAATGAATACTTTCTCTTTTGGTTTTATTTCAATAGCGACAGGTTTTGTCAATCTGGATGGCATCGACAGACTGGATGCCAGCCATTTTGGTAAAATCTGTCGCTATGGAAATAAAAACAAGAGTAGAAGTAGAACGTAAATTTTATATTACAAACGACAAATGCATCAAATGATAAAAGATAAAATCAAATGCGAAACATCCTGTGTTTGATTAAAAAGCATAAACGTGTTTATGGCATAATGTTTACCCTGTAGCTTCCACTGCAGAGAAATGAATAAAACATAACCCCATGGCCGGGAAGGGTGTAGCAAGCTTTACATGTAGCCCCAATGACCGAGGCAACCCTTGCGAAATTGTTCATTTTGTTTCTCCAAAAACCTATAATTATTCGATGCAGTGACTCGGAACGGTGTAAAAGAAGATTATTGTGGTTAGAGGGCATTAATTAACATTATTTTGCATTTTGTCCCTCTTTTGTTTGAAGTCTACAATTTGATATTTATATGCGGAAAACTTGGCACGAAACTACCAAATTTTAATAACTATTCTAATACAGTCTCCAAGGACTACTTTTAGTATGAATAATAAATGTAAGTACCTGCTTTTACAAGCGGCTAGAAATAAATTTTTCACAAAATATATTATAGTGAAATAAACATATTTTAAGGATTAATTGTATCTCAATAGAGACGAAGATGTTAATTATTTGGAAACAGAACATGGTAGTCGAGGCGTTAACAGGACTTATGCCTGTCATTGGTTGGGTTAAACGATCACTTATGTTTAACAACATTCACCATTCTGCCATTCTTACGACACCACGTCTGACAAATTTTTGGAACTTGTATATTTGTTCATATTTTTTTAATAACTTCACTGTTGGTAGTAAAAAAAAATAAATAAAATAAACATTAATTGAATAAGCATATATTCATAAAAAAAGGATCCTTTGTTGTTTTTGACAAATAGAATGAATGGACGAGAGAAGAATGGTTGGTGGAATCATAAGGTACAAAAAAAGTTCTTACATTTTCTTTACCTCAAATATTACGTTTATTGCCCGTGGCTATACCCAATTGATTTCTTCTATGCTGAACTACAAATCATTAGAAGTCGAATTTTATATTTCATATATTTTGAATGACTTGACTTTATTTGTCCCGACAATTTCCTGCGATAACGGCAACATAGATTATTTCACCTGCTACTGTTACGAAACAAACTATCTAAGGTAATACCCGTGGGCAGGGTAATAATCCTTCCGAACCGTATCTCTTCGGATATGGACATTTTTCATGGTAGTGGGGTTAACCTTAGAAAACATTTCTATTGAATTAAATGTTTATTTGCTTTCCTTATTCTTGTATTCACTAATTTTACTTTAAAATTTGTTTATTTCTTGTAATTATTCTTGAATTATTAATTAAACTATTTATGTTTTATTCTTATTCCGTAGTATGTCGGTAAAATCTGATTTGAAAGAACAAAAACATGCGTATTGAAAAAGAGGTCAGAATAAGACTTGCATGCGATTTATCATGACGTATGCTGTAGAAACCTGAGCCGGCACTGTATCAACCAAGAGGCTGCTAAGAATATCTGAGACGAAGGTCTTAAAATCTAATACTGGAACTCTTTGAGATCGTGCCCGTAACGCAGATATAAGAAAAAAACTTGGCAAATATAAGATTCATTCGGTGGAGTAGATCCAGAGGAAGATACTGGAGGAACTATCTAGCCAGTAGGAAGAGCGACAGACTCGCATACAGGTATATATCCGCTTACGAAATCCTTTCCAGTCACCATACACCACCTAAGAGATGGAGAAACAGTTGGACCTCGTCATCTCAGTAGACAAGATTTCTGTATCCCAGATCGTCAGATCTATCAAACAAAGGAAGAACGAATATTTGTAATTTTTAAGATTTTTAAATTTAAATTAGTGATGGTAATTGGGTTGTAATGGTGCACTAAAATGCAAGAGTCTAGTTTATACGTGTGAATACATACATAGCTCTATTTATGCATGTACACGTCCTCAGATACTCGACGACAAGGTCCTCTATCTCGGGCAAACATTAGGCAAATTGACATATTCCGGTGCTTGCGCATCTTTGTCCGGGCAACTTCACATAGCGTCAGGCAAACTCCACGAGGAGCGAGCGACCACTAGTTGGACGGCCGCGTCTGTGGGCTTTATCGCGGCGTGATATCTGCTTATTCATTTAAAGTGCTCTATTTGAGTTACATTTGTAACATGTTTAAATTTTAACTGATATAAAACTATACAATATCTTGAAAGACACAAGGTGTTACAAAAATAATTAAATTATATTCAATTGTTAAAAACATCATGGGGAGAAATAGACGCGAATCACTGTGGCGAATGAAGAAATAAATATAAAGAAGCATTACCAAAAAGCGCAGGAAGCTTGAATACCTCGGGAACGTTTTGAGAAACGATAAACAATACAAAGTAATGCAACTGATTATCCATGGTATGATTAACTGAAAACAATGTGTCGGGAGAAGAAGATCATGGCTAGAAAATATTGGAGAATAGATCAGTTGCAACAAAACATTCTTATTTAGGGTGGCTGTATCAAAAGAAAAAAAAATAGAGAGAATGGACCGCCACACTACGCTTTCCTGGTAAACCTCTCTAGCTTCCTCCACATTCATACAACGAGTCATACACGCACGTCGATTCCTCCGATTTCTAACATGACCAACCTTTAAAATTTGATTAATTTGGTCATGCCATGTTTTACTTGGTTTGCCTCGACTTCTTACCCCATTTACATCATAAAAGTATACTTTCTTAACCATTATTTCTCCATCCATGCGTTCCATATGTCCGAACCAACGCAGTGATTCTTTCATAATTTTGTTCATAATACCTTCTTCGGCTCTACATTCCTTTCTTATATCAGCATTTGAGATTCTGTCGTATATCGTTCTACCACACATACGTCTTAGGGACCTCATCTCTACCGCTTTTATTCTGCTCTCATCCTTCTTCTGCCAGTTCCATGCTTCGCTTTCATACATTAGGGTTGGGACCAGAACTTCATTGTGAACGTCCGTTTTCGCTTTCATTGATAAATTCAGAATAAATCAAATAAAACGTTTGTATATTAACGTTCGTTCCAGTTTTAAACTGCCGTGCTTCATACTTTTTACCAGTCTTTTGGCGACGCTGATGAAACTAGTTACTTTACTAAGAACTTTTAGTGAATTAAAATTATATAAATAGAGGATTAAAAGTTATTCTTGACTTTAGAGAATTTCTTAAAGTGAAACCATCTCTCACGCGTTCCTGGTATTTTACCTGTTCTCAAATAGATGCCTTAATCTGTAAATATATTTGTAATGTCTTTAGAGAAAAATAATCTAATATGGTTTGATTTGAAAGATAAATAATTATGTTTTTTCTACGCTGTTGAATAATGAACATTCACAGTATTTGCATTACTTCAAAACTGTTAGCTTAGCGCCATCTATATATTATTGAACTAATCATATTTTCAACTTGGCCGATATAATTAAATAATTATTATCAAATAGAAAATAATTAATCTCAAATGCCGATATGAGAAAGGAATGTAGAGTGAAAGAGGGTATTATGAACATGTACGACAGAACGATGTACGACAGAATCTCAAATGCTGATATAAGAAAGGAATGTAAAGCGAAAGAAGGTATTATCAACAAAATTATGAGAGGATCGCTGCGATGGTTCGGACATATGGAACGCATGGATGGAAAAATAATGGTTAAGAAAGTATACGTTAATGATGAAAATGGAGTACGGAGTCGAGGTAGACCGAGAAAACATGGCACGACGAAATTAATCAAATTTTAAAGGTTGGTTGTGTTAGAAGTCGGAGGAATCGACGTGCGTGTATAACTCGTTGTATGAATGTGAAGGAAGCTGGATAGGTGTGCCAGGATATGTAAGTGTGGCGATCCATTATCTCTTCCTATCCCTGCAGAGAAACGGCGTGATGGTTTGTTTGTTTTTCTTCAAAACTATTAATTTAGCGCCATCTTTATATTATTGAACTAATCATATTTTCAACCTGGCCGATGTAATTAAATAATTATTATAAAATGGAAAATAATTAATAAATATAATAAAACAAATTTTATTATACGTACATACGAGATTTGTGGGTTTACGCAATTAAAAAACGGAGAGCGCGATATAATTAGAAAAAATAATAATTACGTCCATAATGAATATGCTAACTGACCGGTGCTAGCAGTGTTGCCACACTGAGGGAATACATAAGCAGGACGGGAAGAACGACAGCTGGGAAGGCGCTTTTTCACCTGTTTTTTTATATTATTGCGCCATGCCCGACTCGGTTTATGAGCATTACCAAATTATTCAAATTTAGTCACAGGATTTCTGGAAATGTCTCTCCAATTTAACTTCCTTCCATTTTAATTTTTAAATTTAATTTCGCACGCGTCATTTCTGGTTTGATTAAATGCTCCAAATTCATATAGCAAATCACTCGTGTACTAAAAATTGTTAAGCATATTTTATATGTTTCTAAAATATGTACATTAACTCGTTGGACTTTGAAGGTAATCCTTATATATGTATTGTGTTCTAAACTTGAACGATTATACCTCTCGAAGGATTTATTAAAATCAACAAATTGGATACATCCGACTGTGGTCTTGGGGACAGATACAAACAAACAAACCATCACGCCGTTTCCCGCAGGGGAAAGCAGAGAGAATGGACCGCCACAATACTCTATCCCGACAAACCTCTCTAGCTTCCTCTAGATTCATACAACGAGTTATACACGCACGTCGATTCCGCCGACTTCTAACATAACCAACCTTTAAAATGTGATTAATTTGGTCATGGCATGTTTTCCTCGCTCTGCCTCGACTTCGTATTCCATTCGCATCATTAACGTACACTTTCTTAAGCAGTCTTTCTCCATCCATGCGTTCCATATGTCCGAACCAACGCAGCGATCCTTTCACAATTTTGTTCATAATACCTTCTTCCGCTCTACATTCCTTTCTTATATCAGCATTTGAGATTCTGTCGTATATCCTTCTACTACACATACGTCTTAGGGACCTCAGCTTTATCGCATTTATTCGCTCCCATACATGGGGGACAGATAAAGGACGAAATCATACTAATGTCATATCAATAATTCGGTTTCATAGTGAATTTATTAATGTTGCAGTAGAATCAAAATCGAAACAAGAATTTATCAGAGAAAGGGAAAACGGCCGTTCACAATGGAGTTCTGGTCCCAACCCTTATGTATGGAAGTGAAGCATGGAACTGGCAGAAGAAGGATGAGAGCAGAATAAATGCAGTAGAGATGAGGTCCCTAAGACGTATGTGTTGTAGAACGATATACGACAGAATCTCAAATGCTGATATAAGAATGGAATGTATAGCGAAAGAAGCTATTATGAACAAAATGAAAGGATCACTGCGTTGGTTCGGACATATGGAGCGCATGGGTGAAAAAAGAATGGTTAAAAAAGTATAAGTAAATAATGTAAATGGAGTACGGAGTCGAGGTAGACCGAGGAAAATATGGCATGACCAAATTAATCAAATGTTAAAGGTTGGACATGTTAGAAGTCGGAAGAATCGACGTGCGTGTATGCATGAGGAAGTTAGAGAGGTGTGCCAGGATCGAGCAGTGTAGCGGTCCATTCTCTCTGCCTACCCCTGCCGGGAAACGGCGTGATGGTTTGTTTGTTTGTGTTTGTTTTGCAGTAGAATCGCCTTAAAATTGTTGCATCGACACTTTTTATAAACAATAATGAGACTATCATATCGACCTTGGTGTATGAAAGCGCAGTATGGAACTAGAAGAAGAATTATTAAAGTATATAAGCTGTAGGAATAACACAACTAAATACTCATGTTAAATCTTTGTATGACTTTGCGTGATAGATCAAACTCCGTCGTATAGAAAAATGGCAACAAAATACTTTGAGAGGCGCTTAATGATTGAATATTATTCTCAAGGTATCATATTGAGAGTAAGCATCTCTGTCCTGGTTCAAGGGTCATCAGGGGATCGGAGTCATATATTGATTTCTCTTCACTGTATTGACCAGAAGAATGACACTCAGTGATGTTTTCTCCTTGACTTGCCTGTTAGAACTGTTAGGGTTGCCTTCCCTAAGCCGGATGAATCTAATATTATTACGCTAGAAATTTGCTATTTGTCCACAATATATGTATTAAAATTTGCTATGATACTGATGGTAATGTCGGTGGTCACATTTTTGAGGTTCGCGAGGTTAAAGTGATCACTCGTAGACGCTAATAGTTGGAGTTAGCAGTTACTGGTGCCATTGCTACATGGCGCATTAAGACATTTATAAAGGTATAATTTGAGGAAGTGCTTATCCTATCGTAGTTCTACTGCTTGCAAGAATCTTTATGGGCTTAATACAAAAAAAAATACTTCACATGTATTTTTCATTGTGAATTCTTGGATTTGTAATAAAAGTTTCGCCATAACTTTGTGTTGCGGTTCATTAAACAATGTTTTTTAACTTTGTAAACTACATGAATTTTATTAAAATAATAAAATTTAAATACAAACAATGTTTTGGACACAAAAGCCCTTAATCAGTGTTTTGTATATACAATTTAAATATTTAAACAAATTTTTAATGAATGTGGTTTATTTTGACAGATATTAAAAATCTGTCAATTATGACAATATTCATGAAAAAAATA
This sequence comes from Lepidostoma basale, assembly GCA_022606425.2. Lineage (NCBI taxonomy): Eukaryota > Metazoa > Arthropoda > Insecta > Trichoptera > Lepidostomatidae > Lepidostoma > Lepidostoma basale. Next base: position 166,456 of record JAHDVF020000431.1, read on the forward strand.
TTTAAATATTTTTACTATACATACAAGACACTGATGAAGGGCTTCTGTTTCCGAAACAAGTTTCTATTTTAATTTTTTTTTTTAATTCTCGATATTAACAAACTTCAATAAACATTGTTCAATAAAGTCATTGATCAAGTTTACCTTATTATTAGTAAGAAAAACATATATCCAAAACAGAGAAACTAAACACAATAATCTTGACATAACTTGATAACATTGCATTGTACAGATGATAAAATGGTAACATTAAACAACTTTAACAATGATATACAGAACATGCGTATTATCCCTTATTTATCAACCCCGAGCAAGTCATAACCCTTGGAAACATTAATTTAAAATGTTCATTCCAGCCAAGAGGATTGTTTAATTTCTTTCATTCAAGAAGTTAAAACAGGAAATTGCGCCATTCAGTTTGAAGCACCGGGGTGTACGGAGGCTGGTGATATTTCCCTTATTCTGTATGAATATGTGGCATTTGGGTATCCCTTAATCTAAACTTTGCTAACTAAATGTCACGATTAGATAATAACCCTTTATATGAGGTCTCGGGGTGGATGAAGTTTCCAACTTTAATTATGGCGTTTTGATTTTTTGCCGACATCAAGAGCTTTATCGCGTGAGCGCAAAGTTGCGAAGAAACATCACAACAGAATTGTTTTAAGATTATAGTTATATTTCTGTACACGTTAAGTATCCGGCAGATAACTTTTTTAACGTGTTATATTTTGTTTATTGAAAATAACAACAACAACAAACCATCACGCCGTTTCCCCGGAAGATAAAATGGACCGTCACACTTCTCTATCCTGACACTTCATCACCACATTCATTCAGCGAGTCGTACACAAACATTGATTGTACTAACTGCTAACGTGGTCTACCACCATTAAAATTGATTAATTTGGTCATGCAAGGTCATACTTGACTCTGTAATACATTCACATCGTTTACGTATACTTTCTTAATCATCGCTTCTTTATCCATGCGAAATATGTGTACAAACCAACTCGGATAAAATAAACAACAATAAAACAAAATAAACTCAAACGTATAAAAATAGTATTTAAATTCATAAAAATTCGTTAATCCAAAGTTAAATCAATTACACCAGAAGGATGCTCCAATCCTTCCTTTAAAATCTGGTGAGTGCTGATAAAAAATATCAATATTATTAAAGCACTTGTTGTAATTGTCACATATTCGACATATGTGACAATTACAACAAGCGTTTTGAGCATAATTGGTGCAACGAGCAGGGAGATGGAATACTTGGCTCGCGGTGTGTTTTGTTTAATAATATAATATGATTAATGCTTAATTACTACTAATTCATTTGCTGCTGCATGCTGACTTGGAGACCGTGGACGGCAAAAAGAAGTGCAGGGCGACCGCAACTACGGTGGAAGGATGACCTGAACACGTAGGAATAACCTGGATGCAGTCTGCACAGGACAGAGTGACATGGAAGCGAATGGGGGAGGCCTTTGTCCAGGAGTGGACGGGAATACGCTGAGGAAGAAGAAGAAGAATTATAATTTATAAATAAATTCAACACAGTGTTATATGTTATTAGATGTTTGCTGAGAAAAACTTACACTATAAGTGAATTTAAAATAATCATACAAAAAAAAATTACCATAGTCACTAACGTGTTGAAAATTTTCCACGCATTTTATGGAACAAAGAGCGCTTATTTTGTCAACAAAATATTCCGAAAACGTTTGACCGTAAATCACTTTGATATTCAATAGGTAGGCACGGAAATTTTATCCATGTTTAATAAATTTTGCGAATATTTCTATTTTAATTCAAGTCGCGGAGGGCGAACATATTTTCTATGAGCACATTTTGTTCTATAAAACTGTTGAAATCTCCGGAGATCGAAAAGTTTCCCATTTATAAAGTAAAACAGCCGATTTCGCGAAAATTTCCAACCGATTTTCATTAATTAGAACTTTGTAAGAAGTTAAAAGATTCAAGCCGATAGGTCTGAGGTGAAAGTGCCTTTAAGGTTATTAATTAACTCCGACAGGTTAACCAACCATTTCAAAATTTTGCTTCACTTTAAAATACCCCAAAATCTATAATGTTAGGGTATTTTAAATTGGACCAATAATTAGATTTATCCCGAACTACGTACAATAATTATTATCTCATTCAATTATAGAAAATTAATACTTTTAATCGGTTATTAAGAACTTGAACTGAAACACGTTTTGTTTGGAATTTATAATTTCATTGTTATTATAATGGAATTTTTTGTATTTAACTTTTAGTGTGTATTGTGTATGTATATAGATGAATTAGAGACAATGATCAGAGAACTACACATTGCATCCAATAAAATTGGACTAGAAATGAATATTGACAAAACAAAGATACTAAGTCCAACAAATAAAAACATTATAATAGAGGGAAATAAATAGAAAGTGTGAAAAAGTATGTGTATCTTGGACATAAAATCAGACTCGGAAAAGAGAATTAAACTGCAAAGCTTCTTCGAAGAGTTGGGGAAGAGGACTGGGTTGGGCTGCCTTTGGTAAACTGAAACATGTCTTTGAAAATGATTAAATACCGGTTTGTCTCAAAAGAACGGTCTACGGCATGTGCATACTGCCCATGATGACATACGGACTAGAGACGACAACTCTAACAGCAAAAAGTGTCCACAGACTCAAGTGTACACAGAGGTCCATGGAAAGCACGCAACCTCGATTGGTGTGAGCTTGTGTGACCGCATAAGGAATGGATAAATCAGACCCCGCACCAGGGTTGCTGACGTGGACCGAGTGACAAAATTGAAATGGCAATGGACTGGACACTTGGCTAGACAGGGTGGCAACAGATAGGTACCCAGGATACTCAGTTGGAGACCATTGGAAAATAGGCGAAGTGTCGGAAGGCCACCGATGAGATGGACCGATGATATTGTCAAAAGGGTTGAAAAATCTTGGATATAAAGGGGGCAGGATAGAGACGAGTGGAGGAAATTGGAAGAGGCCTATATCCAGCAGTGGAGGGAAGAAGGCTTGTAAAGAAGAAGAAGAAGTGTATTTAATTATTATTGATAAATAATCTAATTGTGGCTTGTAGTACATGTGTGCAGGGAAGAAGGAATGGAGATGCTTGGTGGGATGACTGTGTAAAAAATCCGGCTAAAGAAAATAAGGATGCATGGTTAAATATATTATCTGTGGATAAGAGTGATTGCGAAAAATATAAAAGAGCAAAAGAATCGTGCGAAGTTTGTAAGATGAACGTCAAGTTGAAAGTGAAAGCGAAAAAGGATAAACTGAAGGAGGAAGGTGGACTTAAGATGACGAATCACTTCCAGAGCAACATATTAATGTTCTGGAAGGAACTCAAAAAAGTCGTAAAAACTGCTTACACTTTGTCTTTATTTCGACAGCGATCCGTTTCGCCCGACTCGCTAGCAGCGACATACTGGTGACACTGCTATAAACTGACTCCTACATACAGATCAGAGGTGGTTAACATGATTCTACACAAAATATAATTATTTTTGTATAGCAACATGTTTGGCACTGTATCTGTTTGTATATAAAGGAGTCAGTTTATAAGAGTTTCACCAGTCTGTTGATGTCAGTAAGCCTGGCGATACCGGTCACTGTCAAAATAAAGACATAAGTGGAAGTAGCTAAAAAAAATCATTTCATTTAATTATTATTATTGATAAATAATGAAAAAAAAATGTTTATAACTAAAATACACGTATGTTTAAGTATTTATATACTGTGTAGGTTTATTTAAAGCCCAAAGGAAAATGCTATTTTTAAATGAACAGTTAACTAAACATTTTTATTTATTTGAGATAAACAATTTGTTACGTTGCATTTGTGAATCACGACTTATTTTATTACCGGAATTAGCTGAAATGTTCGTGAATGTTTTCGAGTCCGGAAAACTTAACAACGAAAGGGCAAGTTTATTGACATATAAGCGTACAATCGGCTGTTAGCATTCTTTCCCCACTGACAAAGTCGTTTTATTTATTGGGCCCTTCGGATGAATTTGTGTCCGTGGAGACCGAGCTTAGAGAAGCATTTAATGGTGGATAATGAGCTTTAAATAACCAGATAATAGTTCCTCGGCACGCCAGCAGGAAATCCTAGTTACTGCCAGCCAAAGAGTCCCATAAAACACCCTGGTCCGATGGCCGGATGGTGTGGTACCCAAACGGTGGGGCATCTAACAGTGGCCGACTGACGTAAAGGGAGGGAGCAAGCTGCCTATTAATTAGCTAATACATTATTAATTGTTATATCGCAAATCTTAATAAACGTTTCACAAGAAAGTGAACGTTAAGATGTAATTATAGATAACAAGAAGCATAATTATTATACTTTGCCGTAGCGCACTTCACCCCTGATAATACATCATTCCACAAGCTAGGAAATTGGCAATTAGGAACGATTTTATTATGATATGCACCGTTTAAAACTTGTGTTTCAATATAATACACACGTCATTTCTCACAGCGTGAATCGTTCAAAATTTAAAACGAATTTATACTATGGTATAAATAACAAAGCGTACTTTTTAAATATCGAATACTTCTATTAACAATATTATACACCATTTAACAAAATATGCACTTTTAAAAAATCGAATTTTTCTAATAACGATACATAAATAGATATAAACAAAATGCACTTTTTTTTAAATCGATTTTTCTTATAATATTAAACAAAGAGCACTTTTTAAATATCGATTTTTTCGAATAACGATATAATATTAAACAAAATGCACTTTTATGTATCGAATATTTCGGATAATTATTATTTTGTTGAATTGCTCTTTACATCATGACAGCAAGAGCCAAATCGATGTAGAGGGTATTATAGCTACCGTCGTGATTCTGGTGACTTGTCATCGGTAGCTAATCTATCGCCATTTTATTGTCTAGTGAATTCTACACTAGACCAAAGACAGTGTGTCAATCACGGAATCGAACCCAGAACCTTCGGGGTGGCAGTAAATTCACTTACAACTCGGCCACGTTTATACTACCGACATGTCGTGAAATATTTAAAGAATTTTTAAGTTTATTGTTCATTATATTTAATGACACTTTAGCCCATACAGAGCTTTAGCCTTCATTAAGTTGGAATGCATCATGTTTAATATTGTTTTCCCATCGCAACCTCGGTCTTATGTTGTTAGTTAATTGTTTTTAAAACTGGTTGCTTAACGCTTGTGATAACAAAAAATGTTGTTATTATTTGCATATGCAAAACATGGGTGGTGGTCTAGGAAACAGAACGCATGGCTCCTGATTCAGGCGACTCTAGTTGACCTACCTGGGCATGACCCGATTCCTTCTTCATAACATTTATATTTTTTTCGCTCATATTGGAGACGGTATAATAAATTATCGATTAAATCATTCGATTAAAAATTAAATCATAGTCTATTAAAAAAAATCCCTATTTTCGTGCAAAGTGGTAAGAGTATTTATACACTATGAAAAGGAATAATACATTAAAGTATGATGCAAAGTCAATAATTTGTCGAGTTCAGACTCGCTGAACCTGACAAATGTGATTTCATTGCACAAACAAAATAAAAATAATAACTAATTCACGGATTTAATTCATAGGTTTAAAATATGATTTGATTCATTACTGGTATACCTGGTATGAGACGAGCTATACCTCGCCTCTTCAACCAATCACATTAAATGTTCACATAAAAAGTATGTTTAAATTTTTCCGATGTAACATGTTACAACTATGAATGTTGGAAGTAAGGCGTAACGATAAATAATAAAATAATATGAAATTAATAAGGTTAATTCATATACGCAATTTAAACATATGGTTGAAGTTAAAAAACGTGAATTTCAAAATTTAATTCATTATCGTTGCATTGACTCAGTTTTATTTTAGTACTTTCAAATCCATTAAAATACATTAAAACTTTTCAATTTGACTTTTAAACTTGATATTCATTTTGAATCTAGAAAATGTATGGAGCATTCTAGAACACTGTATGCTCTTGCATTGTATTAGATTCGATCAACATATATGAGTTTCTATTCTCTGTGAATCGACATCGGAAATCGTTTTTATGAGACCTCAAAGTTCTCTAGAGAGACCATTCGTTCACGGGACCGCATTTCCACAAAAGAGTACTGAGAGCCACTTCGAATGCTCTACATCATCACTCAAATTCAATTTAGAGAACTTTTTTCTGAAAATATTATTGTTTCATCAGATAAAGCATCCAATATTGAAAATGTATTCAATTTATTTTCTTCACATTATGCAAAACAATAATTTTGAGCGTTGATTTACAAAATAATGTTTTTTATAATGATTAATTATATCTCAATAGAGACAAAGATGTAAATTGTTTTTCTGGGAAATGTGGTGGTTGGGTTGAGTGATCGATTTATGTTTTAACAACATTCCCCATTCCGCCCTTCTTTTGACCACAACATCTGACAATTTTTTGGAAGTTGTATATATGCTAGAATCCCGCGCTTATCTTTACATATTTTAGTTCACTCTATACTAGCGTCATCTATTAAGATTGGTCTTACAAATAGACGTGCGTGCATGACAAGATTGCATCTTCGTCTCTATTGAGATAAAATTAATCCTTATAAAAAAATATTTATCCGCAATGGGTAAAATCCAGTATTTGTCTACAAGAATTTGTAAACATTCGAAATGTTGTATAAAATAATGTTTCATTAAAAATAAAATTTGTATTTTGAGGAAATCCGAGTAGCTCGTCTCTTCAGACCGACGTTTCGGAGATCGTTGCAGTCTCCATCTTCAGTGTGGTTATAAATGTGTGGTGGGTAATGTATGTTTAACTCCTTCGACGCTGTTCCGTGTCGACGGCCATGTGAGTAAGCTCGCTACAGAATTAAAAATAAAATTTGTATTTTGGGATTTTGAGAAAATCCGTGTAGCTCGTCTCTTCAGACCGACGTTTCAGAGATCGTTGCAGTCTCCATCTTCAGTGTGATTATAAATGTGTGGTGGGTAATGTATGTTTAACTCCTTCGACGCTGTGCCCTGTCGCCGGGAATGTGAGTAAGCTCGCTACAGAGAGAAACCGGTTGGCCGATTTGTTTTTACTAAGTGAAAAATATTTAACTTTATTTTTAAATGTCTAACCACCAAGTATCAAAGCTTAAAAATGTAATTAGAAAACGTACGTTTTTATCAGTATAACGTATATGGAATTAATAACAAATACTATAATATGTTATACAGAATTATTACCAATGACCAGAATATCAAACATTGAATGTCAGTCACGTGAGGAGTCGTAAAAATAGACGTGCGTGCATGACAAGATGTATAAATGTAGAGGAATCGAGAGAAGTATGTCAGGACAGAACAGTATGGCAATCCATTCTTTCTGCCTACCACTCCGGGGAGACGGCGTGATGGTTAGTTAGTTAGTTAGTTACTTAGACCAGAATATCCGTAAAATAAAAAATATGTAAGATATGTTTTTCCTAGCCAAGGCATTATCAAATATGCTGAAAATTAAACACATGTCAGTTAAGTAACTAACTAACCATCACACCGTTTCCCCGGACAAATAATGGATTGCCACACTCTTCTTTCATGCGAGAATGAACAATCATGAGCAGAATAAGTACCTAATAATTCAGGTTAATACAACGCCTTGAATAAATATTATATGTTGTTAACAATTGTTCAACAGAGAATGCCTAAAATGAATTCTTAGAAAATTCACCAACTAACTAACTAACTCACCACCACGCCGTCTTCCCGAAGGGGTAGGCAGAAAGAATGGACTGCCACACTTTGCTTATTGACATATTTCTCTCGCTTTCTCAACATTCATACATCGTGTCATGCACCAAAGTAAGAAGTATTTATTAAATATATACGTAAATACTTTAAATATCACTGATAGATATACATTCTGAGCCATACAAAGGTTTATCCCCTGTATGTCTAGGCATTTAAATAACAAATTAGTAATTTTATTCTCAAAGTATATTTTTTCTACCAATTAACGGTACCTACTAATGAATAAATAAGGCAATATAGGAAGTTTAAATATAGACATCGGAGCTTTATTTAATACTGAAAACAACAAAGGCCACCCGTCAAGGTTAATCAAAATAAATTGAACTTTGGTCCCTCCGAAAACGATTAATCAGATGATTACAGAAGATAGAGCATGTAAGACAATACGTGGAGAGAGCATGTGTTGCTAGTCCATTGTTTACTCACTAGTTTAGCGATAAGCAGCTCAGCTTCTTCCGTGATAACGGGTAATCCATTTCACCAACTCGGAATACAGTTGCTTCCAGCGCTATCCGCCCAAAATATCCGTTCAGCACCCCGACACTTTATAGAAAAGCCTACAAAACACATTTTAAAAAATCAACATCGAGAACATACAATCTGAATCCTTTATACTATCTTAATCAATTAAAGCTTCAAATGACTGATTGTTGTTTTAATCACATAATACGTACTATATTTTATTATATACGTATCATATTTTGAACTTTAAACAATGTTGAGTTGCATAAAAGTAAATTATTTTAATCGGTTATTTATTGTTTCTTGAACAGTGATGTAAAACTCCATATTAAATAATTAATACGAGTGAAAACGTCAGTTTTCTAGAAGTTTTATTCTATTTTATGGGAATTATATGTTCTTCTTCACCCTTCTAAGGCATTATCAAATGATAATGCCATTTGACAATGCCTTCGAAAAACTTCTAGAAAACTGACGTTTTCAGTCGTATTAATTGTTTTTATCAGATTCATTATGATACTGTATTTGTCTAGGACATAGAACAAAATTTTGCAAATGAACTCAAAATAACATTTCAAAATTAAAATTACATACTGTATGCATTTCTTTTATAGTAAGATCAAAATTATCATACGCACTCACAGAAAAAAGAAAAAAATTAAATATTAAAAATCCAAACTAATTGATGATTTGGCATAAGATAATCTTTAACAGCCGTTGTCGTCCACTGCTGGACACTTAGGCCTCCCCCGTACTTCTCCATGTATGACATGTCATACGGGGGGTGGTTGGCATTACAACGCCACGCTTGCCAGACGGGTTGGCGAGGTGTCCTTCCACGTTAGCCTATGCATCAATATTATCCACCGAGGTTATTCACACTCGATCTCTAACATTTCGCATAGTTTCCAGGGGAGACCAAAGTCGAGGAGGTGTGGATAGGTACTTGGGATCAGATCAATCCTCCAGCGTAGCATGGCCATCACCACGGTAATGGACATGCACCGCTCGAAGAGTCAATAGGATCCCCCTTACTCCCCCCATAAGATAATATGTACCTAAAACTAAAAAGTAACCTATTTTTTATTTAATTTTATTTCATTTTTTAACGTTCAATATTTTTGCAATTCCAGTATCTATTAATTAAAACCGGTTATTAATTTCCATATAAATTATTATAAATATAAATATTTAATGGTCTTTCAAATGATTCATGCTGTAAACTATATTTCGTAATATTCAAGGACTATACAGCAATTAGTTAACTTTTTATAGTTTGAGTAACTATATCAAAAAACATCTTAAATGATAATATTATTTGAGTGTTTAATGTTGTTCAACGTAAAGCATAAAAATTTTAATTTAATTTTCATTGTATAAAAAATTGTATAAGAGGTATATACCATACATGTATCTATCATTTTTTCCAGAAAGCAAAATAACCTTATATTGAAATTTTAAAATATTGTAAATAACCGGTATGTTTATTAACAAAAGTTGTTAACAGATGATATATATCACACTTTTCATTTCTTAATAAAATATTACCCTTTTTATGTTGAGCCTAATGTTTTAGAAGCAAATTGGAGTAACTGTTGATCTTTGTGGGCCCCTGAGGATTTATGATATTGCCGGCAGATTGTGTGGCGCAGATGGCGGTGAGCCCGCTGTGTTTTCTGAAATCATCGCCAGGTGGCAGTTGTGTGAAACGATAACAATATTAATTGCTTTATTTGCGGAGCTTTCAATTTTTACCAATACAATTTATAATGGAAGAGAACTTCAATAACAGTTAAACCTCAAATAACATGGGATAAACAATTCTTGATTTGATTTAATGTTAATGGTAACAGATGCGTTTGCCAATAACACTTTAATATTTAGTATAGTAAAATACTTCGAACGAGTACGGTCAATAATTTGATTTTTTTTTTAAATTGTAAATACGAGTGTTAAAAAATCGGTGTTACACACCATTTTTTTATTATTATTTTTTTTTTAACTTTTTTTGTATATATAATATTTTTTAGTTGTATATACGAGAGCTAAAAAAATCGTGATACACACCATTTTTAATATTCAATTTCGTATTTTATTTTAGTATATTTTTTTATAATCATAAAAATTACGTGTAAATCCAAATATTTATAACAAACAATAAGAATTTAAAAAAAAAGTATGTATAAATATCACAATTTATTTATTTAGTTCCCAAGGCATCATCAGGTATAATAAACAACTGTTTTTTTAACAACACTTTATGATGCCAACATTGGATGTCGAAACAGTTGTAGCTACAATTTTATAGAATTTAAATAAATGCATTGTGATATTATAACAGTGTTCCAAATTAAACAGTTAAGGTATATAAATAACAGTAATACTTATACCTGATGATGGAGGTTTTGATTTATAAACATATTTATAAAAAAAGCATTAGATATTATTAGTGTGATAATTTTTATTCTTCCAAAGCAAACAGGTATTTAAAAAACAACTAACTAACTAACTAACCATCACGCCGTCTCCCCGAAAGGGTAAGCAGAAAGAATGGACTGTCACACATTTACTGATGCGGCACTCCATCCTTCTCTTTTCGCCCCGCGGGAGACGCGGTGTGATGGGTTGCGAACCTCATCGCCAGTATCATAAAAATGTCTATGCATTATACACATTTTCTAATTAACCATTACGACGTCTCTCCGAAAGGGGTAGGCAGAAGGAATGGACTACCACACTTTCCTCACCTGACATACTTCTCTCGCTTCCTCAGCAACCATACATCGTGTCATGCACGCACGTATATTATCCCGACTCCTTACGAGACCGATATTAAATATTTGATCAATTTGATCGTGCCACCTCAGTCTTCCTTTATTTCTAGTTCCATTTACATCGTTATCATATTCTTATTGCCCATTCATTCTGCATTCATTCTTTCCATGTGTCCAAACCACCTGAATAATCCTTTAATTTTTTTGTTCATAACACTTTCATTTTCACCGCATTCACTTCTTATATTTTCATTTGTCTAAGACGGTGGTTCCAAACATTTTGGTCCTGTGGACCCCTTTCTGAGTTTTTTTTATTCTGTGCAGACCCCCTACTTTCGTAATATTGTTTATTTTTTTTAACAAATTCACCCAAAAATTGTAACAAATTTTTATTTTTATGGAAATCACGTAATAAATTATAATGGATATTTAACGTTGGCGACCTTTTTTTCTTAGCTCATCAGCGACTTTTGGTTTGTAAGTTCGAAAAATTGAACATTCGATTTTCCCAAAGGGGCTAAAAAAAAAAGGTCGTCGCCGATTTCGACCGCCTGATTTTCGCGAATGAGCTAAAAAAAAAGATCGACAATGAAAATTATCCGCGGACCCCCTAACGTTGTTCAGGGACCCCCAAATCAAGTTGATTTTCCGCGGACCCCCTAAAAGATCTCAGGGACTCCTGGGGGTCCGTACTACGGACCACTTTGGGTACCACTGGTCTAAGAGATCTCGTTTTTACTGCATTATTTCTACTTTCATCCTTCTTTTGCCAGTTCTGTGATTCTCTACTATACATAGGGGGTGGTACAAGAACACCATTATGCATTGCTATTTTAGCTTTTTTGTTATATTATAACAAATTTAAAAGAATAAATATACAACTCGAAATTGCAAATGTTTTTTTGCTACAAGCAACATCGTCCACCGAAAGCAAATAATACGAATTCGCTTAATCCGACGGCCGCCAACATATTTTAACTTTTTATAGCCCAGGAAGCGTTAATGAGGGGCGACCTCTACCTCGATTTCAAAAAGGAATAATCCTTTAATTCTTTGCATGAAAAATAAGCTAAAACATATAAATTCGTATACAACACACTTGTTTAGACACATGCAACGTGAAAATACAAAATTTCCTACTAGATTGTTATAAAATAATTGAATTGATGTAAGGAGGTATAACAGAGAATGTGAAGAAAACGAGCATAACTTTTGGTGGCGTTACAAATGTGGAAATAACATTCAAATATAAATATTATATTTCTAAAATTATCTTCTTAATATTACATTCTTCTTTCATCCCATCATGATGCATGGAATAGAGGTTAGAGCCGATACAAATAGAACTAAGAACCTTCTTAGAGTAGCAGAAATGCGAACCCTACGCTCCATCGCAGGCAAAACCCTCAGAGATCGGATCAGAAATGAAACGATAAGATCTCTCTGTGTGATTTTGAGGACATAGTGAGATGGGAAAGAAGCTAAGGAGAGACCACGTGGACCGCATGGAGAATACAAGATTTGCAAAAATTGTTAAAGGTGAAATCCAAGCAGAAAGAGATTACCAGGAAGGCCGCCAAAGAGATGGAAAGATGGCTGGACATCATCATCCCAGGACAGCCCACCGTCACAAACAGGTCATACGACCCAGAGAGAGAGAAAAATAAAAGAAAAAGATATTTCTAGCATGAAAATATATTTTAAGAATCAAAACTATTCGCTTAAACATTAGAATTTATTGAAGTAACTTCTTCTGCTTCTAGTGTCATAGCAGGTTTCCGTGACTTAACTATTATATATGTTGAGTCAGAAGATTTGAGGCTTTGAAGATCTGCCCTTTGAAGCTTTAAAGGGCTCCCCTGGACTATGAACATTGGCATTTCAGATTACCATTCATTTCTCTATATCTGACGTTCTCAATTTTTTGGCAACGGAACCCTTTTAAAACTGTAAATATTTTACAGAGCCCTAAAATAAGTAAAAACTGATTTTATAATGAATTATAATATTTAAATATAATTATTTTATGAAAATATGATCTTATTATAGAGTGGGCTCCACACTTTGTGCACAGTGTGAGCACACTTTGAGAACCGCTGCTCTACATACAAATTTCCTGGGAAAGGATAATCAGAGTGGTTTCCCGTCGCTTTTCTAAACAAATGATATTGATTTATCTTAAAACGTTGTTTTGCTGAATATGAAATATAATCTAGGTGAATTAAAAGAGGCCAAGAAGGATATTAACCTCTACGCTAGTGAGATTCTGCCAACATAATTTTATCTAAGAAGTGATTTATTTTTTTCTTCCATGCATAATTTCGTTCATGGTTAAAATATATTATTAAAAAAAACGATACGTACCAATAAACGTCAATTTAATCTAGTTCATCTTCTTTCGTCTTCCTTTTCACGACTACAATCATGGGGATTGGTTCGCACTCGTTCTCTCCATTCAATCCTGTCTCCGACCAGTGTTTTCTTTTCTGCGTAATTGCCTAACTGCATAGCCAAATAAAATCGTTTACCACTTGAACTGGGTGAAAGAAAGATATCTGAAAGATTGATTTTAATACACGAAATAAAATAAATTCATTGTTAACGTTTCGGAAGATTGCTTATAAAATATACCATGGAATATAGTTATAAGTAAGAAATTCGTATCATTCCTAATTCTTAATATTGAAATACACAACGTTTTTTTACCTTTCTTCTTCTTTTTTTGTAAAAGATCTTGCGAACTGTGGCTCGGAAATCATGTCTTCTGGGATTATGAGGTCCAACTGTCCCTCCATCTTTTAGGTGGTCTTCAGATTATACGGTGTCCTGAATTTTCTTACCTTCGTATTTAAAAATTATAAAATCATATTGTTTACCTGTAATGCAGAAAAAAAACTTATTTCTTAATTCGTAAAGATAGTAAAAGACCATAAAACTTATTTTTTGTTTAAAATATTTTTTTAAATGTTGAAAAAATAATAAACATTCATTTCATAGAACAAGGACTATAAAATAAAGTCAAAAGGTATGTGATTTAATTAATGTTATTCTGACTGCATTTTTTGCATCGTTAACGTATAATTGCAATTAGTACAGTAAACTAATGAATATAAAAATAAAAATAAATCTATTATTTAGTTAATCAAATGATTATACTGAAATCTCTTGATGGAAGTTCATTTTAAATAATAATTAAATAAAACGATGTTTTTTAACTACTTCCACTTTTGGCTTTACTTCGACAGCGACCGGTTTTGCCAGGCTCGCTGGTATCGACAGACCAAGCCTGGCGAAACCGGTCCTTGTCGAAATCAATACAAAAGTGGAAGTTGTTAAAAAAAACATCGTTTTATTTAATTATTATTTAATATTTAGTTGAAATCCAGAATTCGTTGGGCCTCTGACTGGTTTTGGCAGCTTGCTGCCATCTTCTGGTGATAACCACCAAAATCAGCAGGACCGCCACCACCAGCCAGACCACCACCAGAAGAAGGCAGAGAGTTACCTAATTCGGTCGAAGACACAAACATTAGCGGATTTTAACATTTAAGAAAGATTTTTTTTTCGTTATTTACAATGAACTTTTACCATGAAATTTTAAATAGCAAAATTAAACAGTAAATTAACTATTTATTATTATTATTATTATTATGATTATTTTGTTGAATTGCTCTTAACATCATTACAGGGCGAGCCAATTCGATGTAAATGGTATAGCTATCATATTGATGCTATCATACTGGTAGCTGATCACCATATCGTATTTTACAACAGCGCAAAGACAGTGTGACAATCTTACTGCCATCCCCAGGAATCGAACCTAGGTCCTTTGTGGCACCACTCGGCCACGAATGTCGTTTCTACTTGTTAAATTATTAATTAAATGGTGATTATATTTGAGGCCGCCAGGGCAAGAGTGGTCTTACCCCAAATTTAGACAATGGAGATAAATGCGATTGAAAATTTGACGTTTTTCCCCATTTTTTTTAAAACTATATGGGTTAGGGTCTTCTTTAGTGATAAACCTTGTTTGTTTGGTGAATGTCTTTAGAATAGTATTTTGAAATATTGGGAAATATAAAGTTTAAGGATATTTTTTGATGGTTACTTATAAAATACCACATTTGACTCCACATATTTTGATTTTTTGTCAGAGCAAAAGAAGTATTTATGGCGATATCTATGTTTCCACTTGGAAATGGTGGTTAGATTAATTGTTCTTTTATAGTAGGTCACAAATAGGTGTGGGTTAGACCAGTAACTCAATTTTTCAAAAAAATGTTGGTTGGACCACTCTTGTCCTAGTGGCCTCATTTATAATATGTAAAGCATCTAAGAGATCCTATTTCTACTTCATTTATTCTACTTTCATCCACTTTTGTCAGTTCCATACTTCACTTCCAACGTTCCATACGTAAGGGGTGGATGTATATGGTATATAGATGTTTGTATAAAGCCCGTGACCCGCTCTGTAAACTCACCTTTTAAATACCCTATTGAAACTTAAATTTCACACACTCGACATAATCCGGCAGGATTGCGGAAGTATCAAGATTCAGCTTCTAATTTTCAACAAAATCGCCAATGTTTACCATTTTCCCGAGTTTCTGTTTGGACACACAAGCAAACAAATAAGCCCCTAAGATCAAACGGACATCTCTCACTATACAAAGGTAAAATACATACGTACACATTGTCAAGTTTTTCCTCGATACTTATAATTTAAATTAGAGATCAGAAACCATATTCTTAATTATAAGTTAATCAGCGCTCATCATATACATATTTTTATTGTTGTTATGTATTGCATTTTACAGCATTTTAAAAGGACGTATATCCCAACAGGGTATTCGAGTCTTCTAGCCACTCAAGAACAAATATTTTAACTATGGTAATTATATCGTTGTAATTATATAGTCGATCTTCGTGGCAGAGTGGTAAGAGCTCTGACTTCTATACCGAAGGTCTCTGGTCCGATTCCCGGCGATCGCAGTGTGATTGTCACACTGTCTTTGGTCTGGTGTAGAGTTCTCGTGACAATAAAATGGCGGTAGATTGACTACCTATCACATGTCATAATAATCATTGTATACAGTAATTGGGTTCAAACGACCTGTTTTATACAAGAAAAAAAAAGTACATTGACCAATATCAAAATATTATATGTGTTATTGTTATTAAGAATTATCTGGTAATATCATTGATTAAAAGCTGTTGTCGAGTGTGAAAGTTATAAAAGTGTCATATTTGGGTTATGTGATAAGGGGAGAAAAATACCACCTCTTTCGACTGATATTAATGAGTAAAGCAGAGGGACGTCGGGGAGTTGGTAGAAGGCAATTTGTCCTGGCTGCGAAACATAAAATATTGGACAAGAATGACCAGAGTCCAGAACCTGTTCCAAGTGGCGCAGGACAGAGATGCCTTTACTGCAGTGATGGGGGGGACCTGACAAGGCACCGGAAGAAGAAGATGAAGATTATTGATTCACTTACTCATAATAATTATGCGTGTTCGTAAATTAAAATTTAATTTAGTACATCTGTAAACAAGTACTTGTTTTTGGGGTATTTTGTGTTACAAAATACGCGATGTAAACCTACTTATTTATGTTTCTTACAACATCCCTCTATGCGGCTAAAAGTTTGCGTGTATGTGTAAATATTTAATAAAACGTACATGCTTCTTGGCTCGTACTTCCTACGCTGTTTCCGTAGGTTACCTAAAGTCAGTACGTACGTACGTTTAAGTATGTACATGTGGTGCGATTTTCGAAAACTGCTTACTTAATACAAAACAAATAATATTGAAAAAATATACGTATTAAGTGATCATTGATTCATACATACTCGTACATAATAAAAAACAAAATTCCGTCATTATTAATTCTGGAAATCTTGAACTTCTAAAATTTTTTTTTTTAATAATTAATAGGTTTGAGACGTTAACACTGTGAAATTCCTTTTTTTATATTGATATCCATACAGCGAGTCATACACGCACGTTGATTCTTCCGACTTCTAACATGACCAACCTTTAAAATTGGATTAATCGGGCCATGCCATATTTTTCCTTGGTCTGCCTCGACTCCGTACTCCATTAACATCATTAACGTATACTTTCTTAACCTTTTTTTCTCCATCTATGCGCTCCATATGTCCCAACCAACACAGCGATCCTTTCATAATTTTGTTCATAATACCTTATTCCGCTCTACATTCCTTTCTTATATCAGCATTTGAGATTCAGTCGTATATCGTTCTACCACACATACGTCTTAGGGACCTCATCTCTACCGCATTTATTCTACTCTCATCCTTCTTCTGCTAGCTCCATGCTTCGTTTCCATACATTAGGGTTGGGACCAGAAATCTATTGTGAACGACCGTCATTGATAAATTATTGTTTTCAATAACTATTTTTAAAGCTCCATTCACTTTGTTACCCGCACCAACCCTTCTTTCAACGTCACTATCCGTTTGGCCATCCGCTGTGAACATGCTACCTAAATACACAAATTCACTTACCTGCTCCAAATTCTCTTCGTTCACACTTTGTTGCAAACTGTCATTTGCTCTTCCCTTTCAAAAACCATCACCTTTGACTTTCTGACATTCATCATTCAATCATTGGACTTGCATACCTCATATATTCTCGACACTTAGACTTGTAATTCGTCCGCACTATCCGCAACGAGAACGGCATCATACATAACAAAAAAATATATATCTGAATGTCTCATTTCTACTATTTCCATATTTTCCTTGTCACCGAAGCTGAATAAATGCTAAAATATACTTATTGGTCTGTAGCAAAAAAAATCCTCCCATCTTTATCGCGGTAAGTACGTAATACCAGAACAAAGAGAAAAATATTTTTAATAAAATCATATTATAACCTAAGCTTTGCATAATAAGGAAGCGAAACAATATGGCAAACAAAGCCAAAAAAATGTGAACTTTTTTTTGTAATAAGAGGTTTTGCTATCACTGAATAAAAGTAGTATTTGAAGAAAAAAAAACAATATTTGTAAAACAAAATATTACATTCAAAGTGATTAGATATATCAATGAAAACTGTTTGATTTCTTTGTCATTTGTTTTCGTTTTTTATCGTAAATTCTACACTACCGAACGATATCCTCTATTTCGCAAGTTTTTCTTATGTTTGCGAAAGATTGTTGTTAATTAAAATTTATAAGAATTAATTGTATCTCAATAGAGACGAAGATGTAAATTGTTTTCTGGGAACAGAACATGGTGGCCGAGGCGCTTACAGACCCTTCTTACGGCCACCACGTCTGACAAATTTTTGGAAGATGTATATATGCTAGAATGCTGCACTTATCTTTACATTTTTTAGTTCACTCTACACTAGCGGCATCTATTAAGATTGGGAAGCACTAAGCTAAGAAGGGCGGAATGGGGTATGTTGTTAAACATAAAGCGATCGCTCAACCCAACCAATGACGGGCCATAAGTCCTGTAAGCGCCTCGGCCACCTTATTCTGTTCCCAGAAAACAATTGACATCTTCGTCTCTATTGAGATACAATTAATCCTTATAAAAAAACAATTTATCCGCAATGGGTAAAATCCAGTATTTGTCTACAAGAATTTATATATAATACATTCAAATTTTATTTTCAGGAGTTCGAGTTTTTTTGATAACAGTAAATATTTAAATCAATGATATTACAATTTATTTCATAATATCCAATATAAGCCGATAATTGCTCATCGTGAAGAAGGAATCTGGTCGTGTCAAGGCTTGAATCCAAGTCCCCTAAATCAGGAGCCATCATTATGTATTTAGACCCCCACTCGGTCAATGAACAAAAATACACATTTTTTTTAATTATGTATCTTTAGTTTAATTTAACAAAATATTCTTATAATTAGCATGGAATATTTTAATTATGTATTTAATATTTTAAGTATCAAATTATTTTCGCAATGTCATATGTAGAGAATTTATTGTGTTCAATGGGCGAATAATATTTCTTCTCAGGTGTCAAACTTCTGATACTGCTCTAGTAAGGTAAAACAATACTGTTCTAAAAATAATGTAACATAAAAACAAATCTGTGGTTTTATTTAATATGAAATACATAGATATTTCGGAATTCACTGAAATGTTATAATTGAATTGTATGACATATTTCTCAAAACAAACATTTTGATTAAATAACTGTAGAAACAGAAATATCTACCATAACATTTAAATTTATATGGAGTATAATATTATCATTGTTCAAGCAACAGTGAAAACAATGAACATATTGATAATGTTTTTTTTAGAGAACCTTTTTTCTAGATGCGACATTTTCTCTACATATCTGAAATTTTCTGGAAATTAATTTTCTTTATGCTTATTGCTTTGACAATAACTGCATTTCATGAATACTTCTTACCTAGCTATTAAATACTACCGGTTTACCCTTAACGCGTGAAACTCCCTGTTTATTTTAATAAACAAAATATTTTTAATTTGTTAATGAGATAATTGAAATCTAGATTAAATTCGCTATTTAAATATAAACAAAATTAGAGGCAGTTCGTTGTTCTTCTTTAATTCAAAAAACTTTCAAAATACTTTCAATATCAAAGTCACGGTGTATTTGCGGGATTAATTTAATGACATGGTCTAGAATTCGATTTTCGGCTGAATTTTCTCTCCAATTTACTTTATTGTTTGTATGCTCAACTTTTGAGTGCTTAATTTAAATAAAAAATAATTATCGTCAGACGAAGAAGCTATTAAAAACAATTTAATTTAAAAATAAAAACTTTGATAAATATTTACATAAATCACTGTGTTTCCAACTTATTGGTTTATTTTTCTTTATATGTTTTGAAGTAATTATACCTTTGAGACAAGCCGTTTATTTACAAAAAAAAATCTTGCTTATTCAATGTTGGATTCATTTTGATTATAATAAAAAATAATTATGTAAACATGTTATTTCCCAAAATAAACTTTTTGAAATGAGACACTTTTGTTATTAGCCTATGCAAATGGATTAAAATGTTTTACAACTTAATTCAAGTATTAATGAACGAAGTTTGGGAAATCAAGGAAAATCAATAAAATCTGTCAAGGCCAATCATATCAAATTATCGACTTATTCCATTTTAAGGCAACGATTGACGTGCGTACCTTACTCAAGATTTGACTTTTACTATGGAAATAAATCAAAGTAGTAAAGTATCAAATTTTATCTTATCTATCTTTATAATTTTCTAAAAAAAGTTTTCTAGCTAAAATATGACAGATGACTAAACATGATTGCAATTGAATTTCTAAAATGTTTTTTTAATCATGGGGTTATTGTAAGAAAATCATGGCATGACTAAATTAATCAAACACCAATGGGCAGCCACATTATAGGAAAAATCGACGAGCGTGCATATTAAGATGTATGAATGAAGAGGAATCTCAAGAGATATGTCAGGATAGAGCAGTTTAGCGGTCCATACTCTCTGCCAATGCCACCGGGAAAACGACGTGATGGATTGTTATAAAATCATATATTTTATATCTAATTTGAAACTAAGCTTTCCAAAGCATACATATAAGGCATTTGAAACATTCTACAAAAATGTTTATGTGTTAAAAGTTATAATGGCAAAATAAGATTAATTAATAATGCAATTTATTAAATAATAATTAAAATGTTTTATTGAATTGTGTACAACTCAATTATAGAAAAAAGGTATATTTATATATTTATTATCAATGAAAAAATATGCAATAATTAAATAAATTGTAAGGCTATTTTCAATACGCGAATGATCGGAAATGGACCATTGCTCGTTCAATTAATCAATTGGCACTCGATAAACCTTTGGTGACCAACCAACCAATCACCGGAATTTGATTCAGTCAATTAATACGCAAACAGTTTTGATGAAAGCTTCGTTTTTAATTTAAAAAGCAATCGAAAGTGCATTATATCTGAGCGGCTTAGTCAATACTATCACGACTGCATCGCTGGTATTTTTATTCTGTCATAAAATAATCTGTAACTATCATGTATAGTACATATAGTAATTCATATTTATGAAAATATCATTTTTACTAGAAAGTTTTTAAGAAATACTTTTCTGGCAAAACGACTTATTTTACTGTACAGTGCCTACCCTATACAAGAACTTCTGTATTTTTTTGAATTAGTAACATTATTTAATGTAAATTTTTTACTTTATTAATTTGATCGTGCCATGTTTTCCTCTATTTCTTGTTGCGTTTGCATCGTTGACACTTAATTTCTTAACAATTATTTTTTTATTGATTATTTCGCTGATCCTCAATTATTTATTATCAATGTAATGAAGTGTTGTTTACAAAGAAATAAACATTGTTCAATGAATCCCCATCACAAAATTATGTTGAATATAAAATAAATTATTTAATGTCTTCAAATATCAAACCCGTCCAGATAAGAACCTTGTAAAGTTATAAATATAAATGGACAATCAGGGCTCAATTCTTTCTCTATTGGAGATCCATGTCAGCGAGATAAAAGGTCAAGGATCAACAAAATAGTGAATGAATAAAGAATTGTAAAGAAATTAAATATAAACAATGTACGAGTAATGTAAACATTGTACATTGATGAAAGGTACATTGTGAAGGTACAATGTACCTTTCATCAATGTACAATGTCGTAAACGCAAGAAGAAACATTTGGAATCGAATGAAATATATCAAGAATATACAATATAACAGTCCATATTTTCAGTCTACCATTTTGGGGAGAAGGCACCTTGATTAGTTAGTTATTTATATACATAAACATAATTTGTATCTACCTAATATCCAAAAAGACACCAATGAATTTTACTAAGAGATATGCAATAATTTAACACTTTGAATTAAACTGCGGTATGATTATTATACTCTGTCTTTAAAACTTATTCCTAACATTGGCTTTTTCCGTGGCTCTTTCGGTTTCTCGGCACTTTGTTTGGACAATGTTACAGTTACAAGATCATAAGTACCAACTGGCAGAACGCAGAGTCAGAAACGATACAATGAGAGAAAAAACAAAGGTCACTGACATCATCCACCGGGTGTTGGCTCTAAAATGGCAATGGGCAGGTCACGTAGCCAGAAGCTAAGATGAAAAGTGGACAAAAAGACTGCTACTTGGAAACCGTGGACGGCAAAGAGAAGTGCAGGGCGACCACAACTACGGTGGAAGGATGATATGAACAGACACGTCGGAATTACCTGGATGCAGTCTGCACAGGATACATAGGTTGCCTTTTATGTTTTTACAATCAAACAATAGATGGCGTTAGTGAGTTATGGCATCACTGTATTTGTGAACATTGACGTTTGTTTTTGCGAAACCAGTGGCAACATAGTAATTGACCGATTAGGTTGTTGATAGTGAACGATTAAAAGAAGCAAGTTTGTGCGAAAATAGAGATCACTTGTGAAGGTTCTCGTTGGATGATTTTTTATGATTTTAAAAAAGGCCTTACTCGACAACAATGCATAGAATCGCTTCGTGCAACGTTTGGTAATGAAGCACCATCAGAGAAGACTGTTTGCAATTGGTGTGCAGAATTTTGTCGTGGTCGTGCGTCCGTCAGTGATGAATGACGAGAAGGTCGGCCAAAATCGGTTATCATTCCGAGAAACATCGATGCTGTGCGCATTATGATTAAATAAGATCGGCGTGTGATTTACAGACAGAAAGAAGCCACTCTTAGCATATTGCAGACTGCAATACAATCGATTTTGCATTAGCATTTAGGTGTGAGAAAGATTTTTTCCAGATGGATACCGCATAATTTGACCGAAACAAAAAAAAGGCTCGTGGTGATTGATGTCACGAAATGTTGAAAAAATTCGACCAAGGAAGGTTCAAAATCCGTATACAACGTTGTTACAGGACACGAAACTTGGATATATTCGTATGAACTTGAAAACAAACAACAGTATACAGTTTGGGTGTTTGACGATGAACCCAATCCCACTAAAGTTGTTCGTTCACGGAGCACTTCCAAGAAAATGATCGCTTGTTTCTTCGGTTGTACTGGACACCTTTAGAGCATCGAAGAACTGTTAATGCCGAATGGTATACAATAATTTGTTTGCCAACGGTCTTCGATGAACTAAGGAAAAATAACAAAAAACGTCGCATCATTCTTCATCACGACAATGCCAGCTCCCATAAAGCACTCCAAACAACTGAATATTTGAAGGAGAAAAACACACAAACCTGATTTATCGCCTAATGACTTTTTCTTGTTTCCTACTGTCAAACAAAAGATTCGTGGACATCGATTTTCATCACCTCGAGAAGCTGTTGAAGACTTTTAAAACCATGTTTCTACAGTATCAGCTACAGGGTGGAGAAAATGTTTCCAGAATTAGTTTGAACGTGAGCAAAAATGTATAGACCTAAAAAACAAATATTTCGAAAAGCAATAAACACTTTGTTTCAAACTTGTTTGTTTCCGTTTCACTTTTTGTAAAAACTTAAAAGGCAACCCTCGTAGAGTGACATGGAAGCGAATGGAGGCCTTTGTTCAGGAGTGGACGGGAATAGGCTGATGAAGAAGAAGAGAAGAAGATGATTATTATAATTGATGCCAACTAGTTTCGCTATTAATAACTAATTGGTAATTGTCCAAACGAAACTAGTTGGCATGAATTATAAAAACCATACAGCGGTTAAAAACATGTTTTATTATTTCATATCTTTAAGCTTAAAATGTCTAACCACAAAGTGAGAGTTTCATTTGAAAATTTAATGAATTTTATGTATTTATTTTAGAAAACACTGTTTCTAATTTGTCTTTCAGAACTACAGTATTTCATTTTAACTAATGTGTTGTTATTATTGTAAAAGCGTGATCTGTTGCCTTAGGAAATTTGCCTTAAAAATTAAACATTCCATTTAAAATATTGGAAGTTTTAAATTTTGTTTACCTGTCTTAGATCACATCGCGAGAATGTTTGCTTTATATAACGAAAATCGAGTTATACCCCACTACAAATTCAATTTTTTATTCCCTCGTAATTTCTGTAACACGATTTTCCTGTTAAGGTTTTGCTGATAATATAAATTTGTTAGATGTTCACAGAAAACAAAATAACGTTAAGAAATTTCATTATTCGATGCCGCTGTCGATATTTTGCTTAACTATTTTCAAATTTACATAATTTATTGAAGTTTACACTTTGAAAAAAAAGGTTAATAGAAAACAAAACGGTTAATTCCCTGGAAAATCGAAAACTGTTGAAAGAGGGAATAAATAATTGAAATGATAATAAAAAAATCGTAACGCATGTCAGAATTGTATATTCTGGAACGCGGTAAATACCGTTTTCACAAAAAATAATGTTTATAATAATAAATATAACATATTAATACATACGTATTTTTGCTTACATGATGTAAAATTCTTATTTTATATAATTGATATTCTAAATTAAATGACAGGTCTAAATTATTTATATATTAAAAATCAAGATGGTAAACCAACTAAATAATAATTAGATAAGTGTTATAAAGATAAACAAATCCCTTTCTTGAGAGGGAATAAAATAAAAATCTTGGTGGTGGCTAGGGGATAAAACACTTGGCTTCTGACCCAAGGGACTTGGGTTTTTAACTTCAATATAACCAATTCCTTTTTCACAATAATAAGCGATTTCTGTAAAAATTATGAAATTATTTAAATCCTTTTTGTAAATCTTAAAAAAAAATATGATGCGCGTAGACTAAAATATTAAAGAAGAGATATAATGTGTTGCATTTGATAATACAAGGTACAATTGAATGAAAACGGAATGTCAGGCGAAGGAAAAAGTTCTGAATAAAAATTTTCGGAAGAACTTCAGTTCAGCTGCTGCACCAAACGTAAAAATATTCATGATTCTATCCATCCTCCGATAGGAGAGGAACTAAAAGAAGAATAATTAGTTAAATTATTTAAATAATAATTAAATAAAACGATGTTTTTTAACTACTTCCACTTTTGTCTTTATTTAGACAGCGACCGGTTTCGCCAGGCTCGCTGGCATCGACAGACTGGTCTGTCGATGCCAGCGAGAAATGAGAGATGAAACCGGTCGCTGTCTAAATAAAGACAAAAGTGGAAGTAGTTAAAAAACATCGTTTTATTTAATTATTATTTAAAATGAACTTCCATCAAGAGATTTCAGTAAAATCATTTGATTATCTTAAATTATTTATACTATGAATTTCTGTTTTTGACATGCACAATATTAATTAATTTCGAACGAATTTTTAAATGCCGCTTAACTAAAAGTTTATTTGTTTTTATTATTATTGGATATGCCTCATAAATTTTATCAATTAAACTCCTAATTTTCTATGTATGGTACTCAAAATCAAATTTTAAATTCTCTTTACGCCATGTTTTTCTTATTTGAAAGCTGTTTACATTGTTTTTCTTATTTGAAAGCTTTGTTTTTCTTATTTGAAAGCTGT
Organism: Lepidostoma basale; assembly: GCA_022606425.2. NCBI lineage: Eukaryota > Metazoa > Arthropoda > Insecta > Trichoptera > Lepidostomatidae > Lepidostoma > Lepidostoma basale. The sequence goes on from JAHDVF020000431.1 coordinate 191,996, forward strand.
TTCATGAATTGTAAAACGATAAAAGACTGTAAATTGCATTTTTATGAAAGCACGAATATAAAAGTGTGCTCTGTTTAATTCAACGGCCAAAACAAGAAGGCTGTGTTACGAGTATAGAAGCCTGCAGACGAAGGTTTGTTAATATAATACTTCTGTGTCAACATGTAAAAAATCGAAAACAAAAAAAATATTAATGGAAATTTATTGCAATTTTCACTCTTAAGATTACATTTAAAATACAAAATAAACAAAAAACGATTCCAAAACATTAAATCTTACTAGTCTTTTAATTGACTTAAGATAAACGACTTTCATGTTTATTTATTACTAAGTATACCCAGCCACGTGTTGCTGAGGCTCTGGTTAAAGGGGTCTCAAATGGCGGTTCAATGTTTCCCACCCAAGGCTATTTTCGACCCACTCAGTTCTGTGCCCAGGTCAAACCGGCCCCCACCCAAGGTCACTTGTCGCTGTACCACGGTCTCCATCCACGATCTCGGCTTCTGTCCAAGGCCACCCTCAATCCCTCCACACTCCTCCCTACCGGGATAGTTGAGTCCAAATATCGGACTCCACATCCTCTAAGAAACCCTTATTTTAACATCCAACAACATCCAAACTCAACATTCAAGAAAGAAAATTTATATACTCGTATATAGGGGAAGATTAGATTCTGGGCTCGAACTCTCAAGAAGACGAAATATAAACAAACACACGCGTATTCGAATGCAATGTTGTGTCAAAACATTTAAGCTATCAGTAAATAACTAGCACAGATTCTTGATATTAATTTTAATGTAACAAAAACAATAGATAAGAATTGAACATGTGATGACTTTGAAAATACTATTAAAATATTATTTAACCAATTTTGATAAAAAAAAAAAATAGATGCTCCACTTACTTTTTGATGTTTCAATCCTAGGGATTGGTTTGCAGCAAAGTCTTGCACCTTGTCCTCTGCTGCACTTGGTCTTATGCAGCCCTCTCCAGCTCAACATATGTTCACAAGTCCATCAAGTCAATCTATTGGGCTCGCCTCTCTGCAATCGAAAAAATCTACAATTAAAATTATTATTTTACATTTTAAAAACTTTTGAAAAACGTTGATATTTTCACAACCCTTAATTAAATTTTTTACAAACATGTTTTTGATACTTTTCTTAAGTGTTTTATTTATTATTTCTTGAACCGTGATGTAAAACTCCAAATTAGATCATTTTTGATTATCACAAACGAAAATGAGAGTTTTCTGGAAGTTTTATTATATTTTTGGGAATGACATGTTTCACCTTTCTCTATTTTTCATAATGACATTTGATATTGACTTAGAAAGGCAAAAAATATCATTCCCATAAAACATAATTTAACTTCTATAAAACCAAAGTTTTCATTCAAATTGAATATTTTTTTAGATAATCTATTGTTTTATGCGAAGCCTATGAAACGTAAATCTTATAAAATGTTTTAATTTTAAAACACTCATATTATATGTATGTCAATTTATTTTTAAAAGATTACCATGATACCATGTTTCGCCTACCTTTGTCGGCATCATCAGATAATACAGAAAACTGGTTCTACAAACAGCAGTTATCTGTAACACTTGATGACAATTTCATAAAAATTCTCAGAATTTGGACCTCCATTATGTACTACTCGTATATTTGTATTTGAAGATTGCCCTATTTCTTATGTTTTCTTAACTATTCCTTATTTCGATTCCTTGCTTAATCTTTCTATCCCTTATAAACATGCTCCCATATAAATTAGTTCGTTAAGTACACTAATTTATGTAAACTATTGTGTAAATAGCATCAAGAGTCCGGTGCTCAATATTTGCAATATCATCAAATTTCTAATCATTAGTTCTCGTATCAGAACCATCGGTCAACAGTATTTTATTGAAAATGTTCAAATAATGGCTAGCAAACAAATTGCGGTCACGTCAACAATCATCGGTGAATTAAATGTCGCTTTAATATCCGTTGAGCGTGCTCCCCCGAATTATAAATCAATCACGCCACATCGTATGCATACACAGATCTGTCGATTATTTTATTCTGTAACCCTTTTAAAATGTCCCTCCATATTTCACTCTTCAGAGCTTTTCAAATTGATTTCAAACCCGCCACTTTAATGTAAACATGATCTGCGTGATACGTAAAAAATACTCGTACATTTACTTCAAGTATAATACATTAAAAAAGTAAAACGCTCCAAAGATTTCAATTAAAAATTAACTAACTAACCATCACGCCGTCTACCCGAAGGGGTAGGCAGAAATAATGGACTGCCACATTTTTCTTTCCTGACATATTTCTCTCGCTTCCTCAACATTCATACATCGTGTCATGATTTCTCTTTCGATTTCTCTTTCGATTTCTCTGACTCCTCACATGGCCGACATTCAATATTTGATTTATTTGATCGTGCCACGTTTTCCTCGGTCTTCGTCTATTTCTGGTTCCATTTACATCATTAACATATAATTTTTTTACCATTCTTTCTTCATTCATTCTTTCAATATGTCCAAACCATCTTAATGATCGTTTCATTATTTTGTTCATGACACCATCATTCGCACCGCATTCACTTCTTATATTTTCATTCGACACTCTATCATACACAGAGTATCACATATTCTTCTAAGATATCTCATTTCTACTGCATTTTTTCTACTTTCATCCTTTTTTTGCCAGTTTCATGCTTCACTTCCGTACATAATAAGGGTCGGTAGAAGAACACCATTGTGCACTATCATTCTAGCTTTTTTGGATAGGTTTTTGTTTGCGATGACAACTTTAAGTGCACCATTCACCTTGTTGCCTGCCCCAACTCTTCATTCAATATCCCTCTCCACTCGCCCATCTCTTTTTAACATACTAATTAAATACACGAACTCAACTACTTGCTCCATATTTTCACCATTCACGCTAATGTTGCAGACTGTCATGATTTAAAAAATTAAATTATTCAAATTCTACTGTTTCGATCATTTATATTCTAATAGTGTCTGGTTTTGACGTTTTTCTAAATCTCTACGTTAAAAAGTTGCGAGACGATAAGAAATTAAAAGCTTCATTAAACTTATAAATTTTGTAACTCGTAAACCACGAAAATCGACACTCAAAATGAAAACAAGTGGTTGAACATAATGTCCTTTTCAGGGCAGAATTTTTTCGGTTGGAAAATTCAAGATTTTCTACGATTCCCGCGAAACCATATTTTCCATGAAAATCCTCTTTTCACACGAAGAGCTATGCAAATACGCTCTCCACGCATGTCAGAATATATAATGGGGCTTCTTTATTTGAACGCATCATCGTCTCCTGATGCGATGTTTTTATGAAAATGAATTATTCATCAGATTAGGTGGCGAGGTTATGAAAAAATGAAAAAGGGAATGGTTTGTATTTATTGGAGAAAATAAATGACTTGTTTATTCGTCTAAAATGACTTCAAGGGTTCGGCCCCGAGAAAAATATCCCAGAAAACAGTCGGTCGTTTGGCGATCCTTCGGATTCCCATACGCGGCGCTCTGGTGTCAAACTCGTTGCTCCATTATTCAAATGAGGATGTGGTGGAACTTTGTAAATGAGGTAATATTATCGCCGCAAGGTGGCAATAGTGAGTGCTTTCGCTTAGGGTTTGGAAGACCCTTTTCATATAGTGAAAAGTAAACTGCTCGAGGTGTGCTGTTATTAGGAATTAGGCAGTGTAGAGGGAATAACGCCTGGCACTTGAGAAATACTTAATTATTAATTAATCCTCGAGTATTCTCGGCCTTTGTTTGATCGCTGTTTAGTCAATGTAACAAAATGTCATACTATTAGCGAGTTACTCTAGATGTTGATAACATAAATATTTTAATTAAAATGTTGGTATCTCAATAGTTTTCAGTTAAGGAGATAACTCCGAATGTGTAATCATCAAGCCGAAAAGAAAAAAATGAAGGATGACACTTTGTGATAATATTTTACCAAACGACTATATTTAGACAACATTTTGATTGTAAAGATTTTCTGCTTAATGCTTTCCAATCTTAATAGATGACGCTAGTGTAGAGTGACCTTAAACATGTAAAGGTAGGCGTGGAATCCTACCATATATACAAGTTCCAAAAATTTGTCAAGACGTGGTGGTCATAAGGAAAAAAAGGAGGAATGGGGAATGTTGTTAAACATAAAGCGATCGCTCAACCCAACCAATCAGGTCATAAGTCCTGTAAGCGCCTCGGCCACCACATTCTGTTCCCAGAAAACAATGTACATCTTCGTCTCTATTGAGATACAATTAAGACTATATTTAGAGTCGGATGAATTAACGTGGATATACAACGTGGTGTTTAAATATGATAGAATCGAGAGAATCCATTCTTTTTCTATTATTATAAAATTTTGGGTTACTTTATTTTATGTTATTTTATTTAATCTGTGATAATAAAGATTTACTGTGCAAACTAATTTTGGTGTTCAATTAAGAGTCAATTAAATATTATTGAAAATATCCAGATAGCTGAATGCACGAAGACCCCCGCAGAGTCAGCGATGTAATTCGGCCGCAGTAAATTTTTATTAAGATCCAAGTTTTGCAGTTTTAATGCGAACGGGAAAAGTTTATGCTTAAGAGCTTTATGCCGGAATAGGTCGCCGCCCGCGCCGCGCCGGCCGGGGCCGCCCGGCCGAGAGATAAATAATTCAGGCGGCCGAATCGAACGCGGTGCTGTAATGGGAATAGAGACTTATACGAGGCCCGCCCTGAAGGAAATTATGGGGAAAGGAAACTAAGCCAAAACACGTCGTTTTGATCGTGTATTATTTCTATGGCCTCTTCGTGAAAGGGCATCAATCTTCGACAATACATACATATTTATTTCCGCACTTATTCAAAATCTCGCAACGTAAATCTATCGGGAGACTGGAAATACGATTTGAATAAAATTTGATTCATGAATAACGTATGAGCTAGACATCAATATACATTATTTTAACTACTTTAGATTGACATTAGAATAATAATAATTTACTTATATCCGAGTATTTTTATAATAAAACGTTTTACATTATTTTTTTATTCTAGAACAATGATGTAAAACTCCGTATTAAATCTTTCATTTTGTTATTATAGTTTATGGGAATGACATGTTCGCTTTTTTAAGTCATCATTGAATCTATATTATTTGACAATACCTTAGAAAGGCGAAACATGTCATTCCCATAAAGTATAATACAACTTATAGAAAACAGACGTTTTTATTATTAATAATAATAACTTTTACCTTTATCAAAAATGATGAAAGATTTTTTTTAAAGTTTGATTTCTAATTCTTAATTGAAAATTCTTTATAATAATTAAACGACATTTTACTACTACCACCTTTGTTTTTATTTCGACAGCAAGCGGTTTCGCCGGGCTCATTGTATCGACAGTTTGGTCAAAAAAAAGTAATAAAAAAATCAAGACAAAGTGAAAGTAGATAAACATCGTTTTATTTCATTATTATTAAAAATGAACTTCCATCAAGAGATTTAAGTAAAATCATTTGATTATCTTGAAAAATCTATGTTTATGTTTCGTTTTTGTTTCTATAACTTTTTTCATACTCTCTCAAATATTAATTTGCTGTGAAAATATTATTTTACGGCGCATAATTCTGACGATGCGCAGCATGTTTATAGGTACCTTAGAATCGTGGTTGTTAAACGCTCTGCTAAAAATTTTAAGACTTTAATTATGAGTATGTATGTTCGAAAGGGTTAATGAACCGGATTCTGACAATACGTTGAACCGAAATTAGTTTTTAGACACCTGAAACCACCCCGGAAACTTTGTACTGAAATTTAAAGTATGGTCGCAGCGTATAAAATTTAGTCTACGTGACATACAGTTTCATAGCCACATAGGCTGTATTGTGTGGCGGTGGGCCGCCTTGGAATATTGAGAATGGTCTTTGCTGATTTGAAGAGCCGTTCGCGTGCGACTTGATGATGAAGCCCGGGAATTCGTGGCAGGGCTGCCGTGGCATCTGACAGATTACCCTTCACGAGGGCCGACCGGAGTGGGCGCAAATAGGCGCAGGGGGCGGGCCGGGCGGTCACGTGTCCGGGGGTGGACAGGTACCCGACGGAATGAGCGACGTAATGAAAGGTGACAGGGTTCATACTTGAATATACATAAACTCTTCTTATTGTCTTTTTAGTACGCCCATTCGCCGAAAGTCACATTTGCAGCGTGCGATGTTACGAATAAAATTCTTTTGTTGTCAGTGTGCTCTTTTATAACTCGTATGTTCACTATTTGAAACTTAATTTAACAATAATATTAAACCAAATCCAAAGCGCGATTCTGGTTTTGTATACCATATGTGTCTTAAAATATATTCATTAGATACGATTACTCGCAGGTTGACATTTTGAGTAATATAACAAATAAAAACCTTTGCAAAAATGTTTTTTTTTATAAATCTTCACGGAATATAATAATATGATAATATTGGCTATTGTTTCTTGTAAGCAATAATGTAATACAAGGGAGTAATATTTAATAAGAATAAAAATACCAAAAAACAAAAAAAGAAAGGCGTTATAATATTCTATGTTTTTTCTTGCTTTAACATTAAATTAACGTTATAAATTTTTGATAACGCCTTATCAAGGTAAAAAAAAGCGATTCCATAAAATTTAATAATACTTCTAGAAATTAGAGTTGTTCATTCGTATTAAAAAAAACAATATTTGCAAATAAAATATTTATTATAATCTTAATTTATAAACTTTAATAAGAATTGAATTATACTTTCTTTATTATTTTTTAATTAGCAAATAATTATTATTATTTACAAAAACATACTCGTATAATAAAAAACACACAATTCTATTTTTATTGAACATAGAATTTTTTGATATTTTGTAATACTTGCATTAACCGTCGCGTTGCCATGTGGTAAATTGAGTTTCCACTGCCAATTTAAAGTTGATTTTCTTAAAACCTATGGACCCTAATATTATAAAAAAAATTGTAATCCTCCATTGAAGTGTTTTCAATATTTCGTAATAAAAAAAAAAGCAAAAAATTACTTCCTTCATCCCAAAAAAATATTTTCTAAGACTGCCCTCACCTTCATTCGTGTTAAGGTAGAATTTGTTTTGCTAATATTTACAACTTTATCAAAAGTGACAAATACTTACTCGTTGTTTTGAACGTATTATAAATTATATCTTTGACCTTTTCAATATGTACGTAATAATACCACTGTGGACGGAAACGCAGGACGCAACTTAATAATATCAGAACTGTGAAAATATTAACACTTTACCAAAAGGGAAAAATATTAATACGTACTCGTTGTCTTGAACGTACTATACATTTTGTCTAGGTGCCTTTATCCCCGCCCCGCCGGCCGCTGCGCGCAGACAAGTTTATACCCGCTTGTCCAGTCGCCCGTATGCTATGACGCATTACATATCAGAAATCGCATGGTTCCAGAAAAAAATTAATAATGATATGTTTTTCAAATAATCCAGGTATGTTATAGATATCGATCTATTCCTAATGAAATTCCCTACAAGATGACATAAATTAAATTTTGATTCATCTAGTCATATGCTTGATATTTAGATAAAGTTAGCGGTAAACTGAACTTACCACATGGGAGCGAGCGTTTTGTTTTGAACACGGTACGTTAAGGGTTAATAAAATTTAATATAAAATATTAAAAGTTTATCTTCAAACAAATTTCGCCTTGTTAGAACTATGTTGAAATCGAAAAAAGCTTACGGAGTCAAAACGTGAAAATTATAACCAAATTATATGAAAACATGTTTGTTTTTGTTTAATTTTTAAAACAAATTTAACGAAAGAATCATTTAAAATTTAAAGAATTTTAAAAATACATTATTTTTAAATTTAAGAACTTTCTACCACAAAATTATTTTTTGTATTAAGAATCACAAAAATGTAGGAATACAGAAGAAAAAAAAACTACCCGTTTCCTAACAAAAATATTCCGAAATATATTATTTTATAAAAGTATCTACCTAATTTAAACAGAGTCTGCCTATAAAATTTATGGTCCTATGAAGACTATAACATGCTCTTTGTGGCATGGAAATATGTAATTAGGACTGAGTCTAATAAATTATTGTACCAAGTGAATGAAAAAATACTCACATTATGTGAAATTACACTAACGTCCTTTACAATGCCATTTCTCAAATTAAATCGGCCATCGCGTAGCGGAATGATAAATGTATGCAGCAAAGCGTAGAGACATTAAATAAAAAACGTGACACAGCGAGCAAAAAATGTTGCTACACAAATTAAACCTAAGTTTTGCGCGTTTATTTTCAGTATTAGACTAAGAAAAATAGCGATTATACGATTTTGCAGGTAATTATTTTCTACACTTTTGTACGAAGCACTTAATTTGTACTGAAATAATGTAGAGCGAAAGAAGGTATTATGAACAAAATTATGAAAGGATCGCTGCCTTGGTTCGGACATATGGAGCGCATAGGTGAAGAAAGAATGGTTAAAAAAGTATACGTTAACGATGTGAATGGAGTACGAATTTGAGGTAGACCGAGGAAAACATGGCATGACCAAATTAATCAAATTTTAAAAGTTGGTCATGTCAGAAGTCGGAAGAATCGACGTGCGTGTATGACTCGCTGTATGAATTTGGAGGAAGCTAGAGAGGTATGTCAGGATAGAGTATAGTGTGGTGGTCCATTATCTCTGCCTACCCCTTCGGGGAAACGGCGTGATGGTTTGTTGTTGTAGTTGGCATTAAAATGATTTCTTCTACATTCATACATCATAACATGCGCGGTCGTCAATTTTTCCGACTTTTTGTGACCGCTTTAGTATTCTACAGTTTTTATATGTATATATAATATAAATGATGTGGTTAGAAATGATCATTTATAAAAACAGTATTTTTTTAAATTCAAATCCCTGCTATTATGGAACATTATTCAAATAAACAGACATTAAAAAACCTTTTTCAGTTCATTAATTTGTGCTATATTTTAATTAGAGTGTGATTGACACATTTTATCGCCATAAAAGAAGGAAACATTCTAAAGTACATTTCTGTGAAATTAAGAGTTCGCGACAAAGAAAAAGACTCCATTTAAAATGTCAATGGTAGTGAATAAAGCTTAAAATGTCTTGCGTCTGTGTAGGACAGCATTTTAATTATAAACGTTAACGTGTTACAAGAAAATTTCCGAGCAGCTAATCTAATTTAAAATATAGAAAAACATTATCGACATTGCTGAAGAGGTATTAAGTTTTCCAATTAATTGGCAAACTTCAATTAATAATCACTTTTCCGGCAAATTAAACTATTTTACAACCATTCATCCAATTTATAAACAGATTCTTCTAGTTCTTGATTTATTCATCGATTTCTGTAGATTTTTGAAATTCTTTAATTCAGAAAAATTAAATTTATTAATCCAACTTAATTAACTATCACAATAAATAGTCCATTATTATTATTAAAGATTTTGAAAATTTGGTTTGGTTCATGTGGTGCGGTGCTCCTGTAAATTTGGAGAAATTTCGTGTATAAGTGAATTGTTTTGGTCAATTTGATTGTTGCCACACTTTATAATAGTTAATTGTGACACGTAATACGTTTGTACTGTTTTGATGTCAAAATTATACAAGTTTTTTCGTTTATATAAAGAATTTTGACAGGTGCAAAAATAAATTTTTCATTTGTTCCAATGACAATTTGAATAATTTCTTCAATATTCTTTTCAAGTTCTTGCTGGTGTTGGTTGGTTTTAAGTGCCTAATTACTGCTAATTAAAAAAAAAAAGGTGGATACGTGAAACATTAATTAAATCATATAATAAACAATATGTGCACCATCTAAAAATAACATTTTGTGTTAAATTATTTTTATTTTGTTATTTTATTTTATAGCATTGTATTTTATATTATTTGTTTGAGATTTATTTTGTGGATGTTGGAAGATCGAAGTGTGCGCGGGAGATGCCTATTGGTGGCGATGAGGTTCGCAACCCATCACACCGCGTCTCCCGCGGGGCGAAAAGAGAAGGATGGAGTGGCGCATCGGATAAAGTGTGACAGTCCATTCTTTCTGCCAACCCTTTCGGGGAGACGGCGTGATGGTTAGTTAGTTAGTTATAAATAGTCCATTGTTTTGGCCGAAACACTACGATACTTTACCATTATACTGTTAAATTTGTAATAAAATCTTTTTTGACCATTCTTTCTTCATTTATTATTAACATGTATCCAAATATCTAAATGTTCCTTCATTTTTTTATTCATAATACTTGCATTCGCACCGCATTCACTTCTTATATTTGGATTCGACACTCAATCATATACAGATTTAACTAATTAACTAACTAACCATCACGCCGTCTCTCCGAAGGGGTAGGCAGAAAGAATGGACTGCCACACTTTTCTTTCCTGACATATTTCTCTCGCTTCTTCAACATTCATACATCGTGTCATGCACGCGCGTCGATTTCTCCGACTCCTCATATGGCCAACATTCAATATTTGATTTATTTGATCGTGCCACGTACCCTCGGTCTTCCTCTATTTCTGGTTCCATTTACATCATTAACATATAATTTTTTTACCATTCCTTCTTCATTCATTCTTTCCATATGTCCAAACCATCTTAATGATCCTTTCATTATTTTGTTCATGACACCATCATTCGCACCGCATTCACTTCTTATATTTTCATTCGACACTCTATCATACACAGAGTATCCACACATTCGTCTAAGAGATCTCATTTCTACTGCATTTATTCTACTTTCGTCCTTCTTTTGCCAGTTACATGCTTCGCTTCCATACATAGAGTCGGTAGAAGTACACCATTGGGCACTGCCATTCTAACTTTTTTGGATATACACAGATTTTACTCACATCATTCTAAGAGATCTCATTTCTTCTGCATTTATTCTACTTTCATCTTTCTTTTGCCAGTTCCATGCTTCGCTTCCATACATAAGGTTCGGTAGAAGAACACCATTGTGCACTGCCATTCTAGCTTTTTTGGATATACACAGATTTTACTCACATTATTCTAAGAGATCTCATTTCTACTGCATTTATTCTACTTTCATCGTTATTTTGCCAGTTCCATACATAAGAGTCGCTACCAAACATAAACTAAAACTCTAATGATTAAAACATATGAAGATGGACCAATAAATTTATATTATTTTTAATTTTTGGGGAAAAACAAAATTAGATAACCAAACCATTGGCCTCCATGTATAATATACAACAGTATCGACCCATTACTCTCCTGTTCCGTGCAAGTTGTCATCTCAATGTGAACAGACGGCAGTCAAATGGGATCATGAAACATCTGTGGTATCCAATGAAAACCAGGGCGGTTGAAAAATTTTACGAACTATTTTAAAGTTTTGTAAATTTTCAATCTTACTCTTTTGATTTAAATAATTAATACGAATGAAAACTTCTGTTTTCTAGACATTTTATTGTATTTTATGGGAATGGGACGTTTCGCCGTGGGCATTATTGAAAGCTTTTTTTACTATTTAATATTAGATAAAAAAAATCTTTATAACATCTGTCATATCATCTAAATATAAATAATTTTATAATATTTTTAATATGTATCTTTATTATATGTATCACTGAAGAAGGACTGGTTGTCCGAAACATGTCTTTGTATTTTTTTTAATGTAAGTGTTGTGTATACAAAGTGTATAAAAAAGGAAAAGAGAAATGAAGCATCTACAACACAAAGTATAGCAAGTATAGAAGAAATTAGATAATGCCTTCGGAAGGCGAAACATATCATTCCCATTAAATATAATAAAACATTTACAATGTGCTACATACGTTTTCATTCATATTAATAACATTTCTAATAATTTTAACATGTGAACACATTGGTTTAGTATAAATATGAATGAAAATATCCGTTTTCTAGAAAATTTATTCTATTTGTATGTCAATGGCATATTTCGCCATGATTAGGCATTATCAAGACGAAATATTATGTCATTCGTGTAAATATGAAGTTTTACTTAATATATATAATACATACTAACTAACTAACTAACTATCACGCCGTCTCTCCGTAAGAGTAGACAGAAAGAATCGAATGCCACACTTTAACCGATGCGGCACTCCATCCTTCTCTTTTCGCCCCCGTGAGAGACGCAGTGTAATGGGTTGCGAACCTCATTGCCACCAATAGGTATCTCCTGCGCACACTTCGATCGTCCAACGTCCACAAAATAAATCTAAAACAAATTATATAAAATACAATGAAATAACCAAATAAAAATAATTTAACACATAATGTTCTTTTAGATGGTGCACTTGTTGTCAGCTGGACGATCCGCACATTTGTGTTGTTAATTTATATTCCACGTATCCATCGTTTTTTTTATGAGAGTAGAATAAATGTGGTAGTGATGAGGTCCCTAAGACGTTTGTGTGGTATAACGATGTTCGACAGAATCTCTAATGCTGATATTAGAAAGGAATGTAGAGCGAAAGAAGGTATTATGAAAGGACAGCTGCGTTGGTTCGGACATATGGAGCGCATGAGTGAAGAAAGACTGTTTAAAAAATGTATACGTTAACGATGTTAATGGAGTACGGAGTCGAGATAGAATGACGAAAACATGGCATAACCAAATTAATCAAATTTTAAATGTTGGTCATGTTAGATGCTGGAAGAATCGACATGCGTGTATGACTCGCTGTATGAATGTGGAGGAAGCTAGACGGGTGTGTCAGGTTAGAGTAGTGTGGCAGTCCATTCTATCAGCCTACGCCTGCGGAGAAACGGCGTGATGGTTTGTTGTTGTAGTTTTTTAATAAAGATTTTATAATGTTTTCCTACCATCCAATTGACTCTTCCTACTGGGGGATCCTATTGACTCTTCGAGCGGTGCATGGCCATCCAATCCTGGAGGATTGATCTGATCTCAAGTACCTATCCACACTTTGGTCTCCCCTGGAAACTATGCGAAATGTTATAGATCGAGCAATTAACCTCGGTGGATAATATTGATTCATAGGCCAACATGGAAGGACCCCTCGCCAACCCGTCTAGCAAGCGTGGCGTTGTAATGCCAACTATCCTCCGTATGACATATCATACGTGGAGAAGTATGGCGGAGGCCTATGTCCAGCAGTGGACGACAATGGCTGTTAAAGAAGAAGAAGAAGAACATAATAAAATCGTTATTAAAAAAATAAGAAAAAAATGATTTTAATTTTTTCTCGAGTTGACCAAATATTGTGAGGGGCCGTCACTGGTGATAGCGGTATTGCGAAACTTGGTAAATGAACATTCGCAAATAGGTTCCGTGGAGTTATGTTGACTTGTCGGAATAATGACGTCATGACGTTGATTGATTCTGTAACCTAATAGATATGCTGGGAATGATCTAGTTATCGCTAGATGGTTTTAGATTGAGAACAACCAATGCGTAATTATCTGTCAGACGCTAAATATATCAACCTTATTTAAGAAGAGTTATTATTAGTTGTTCTGATTTATCTAATTCATCTGGGCAATTTACAAGGCCACGATCACACTACGAAACCTTTTAGATATTACATAATTAATACGATTGAAAACACCCGTTTTCTAGAAGTTTTATTATAACTAACTAACTAACTAACCATCACGCCGTCTTCTGAATGGGTAGGCAGAATGAATGGACTGCCACTCTTCTTTTCTGATATACTTGTTTCGCTTCCTCAACATTCATACATCGTGTAATACACGCACGTCAATTTATACGATTCCTCGCGGGACCGACATTTAATATTTGATTTATTTGATACGGTCACGTTTTCCTCGATCTTCGTCAATTTCTATTTACATCATTAACATATTCTTTTTTTACCATTATTTCTTCATTTATTATTTCCATGTGTATAAACATATATCATGTTAATAATCGTTTCATTATATTGTTCATAGAACTTTCATTCGCACCGCATTTATTCGACACTCTTTCAAACATAGATATTTTCATTCGACACGCTATCATACATAGATTTTTCACACATTCGTCTAGGAGATCTCTTTTTTACTTTATTATTGTAATTTATGGAAATGACATGTTTTTCCTGTGGCATTATCAAATCATATAAAGATATTAATACAATCAATTAAAAAAACAGATTCCTCGTAATACATATACGAATAGACAAAAATCAACCTGGTTTATTATGACCGGAGAAGCTTCCCGACTTACAGGTGTGTCGAATGTTCTCAGAGCGATCATATGTGCTTAGAGCAACAAACGAAGATCTCACGAGTGACTTGCCCGCCAAGAGAGCAAATAAAAAGGAACACATATGTGAGTCGTCCTAAGTTATAGAGTTAAGATTAATATAAGAGTTAAGATTAATATTAAGTCGGCCTTCGTAGCTGAGTGGTAAGTGCATTGAATGCCGCACCGAACGTCCCGGGTTTGATTCCCGACGATGGAAGTGTGATTGTTACACTGTCCTTGATGTAGAATTCACGCGACAATAGCTTTACTACCTATCACAGGTTATGAGAATCAACATGATAGCTATTTTATTACGAAATTTGGGCTCGCGATTTAAGGATATAAATAGCGAAAAAAAAATACCATTTCAATTATAATACGTCTATCTAGTGGTGTGTGTAAACATAAATACAAAGTATTGTACAGTTATAACATAATTATTTTCGGTGTTTGTATAGTTTATTACCTATAATTTAATGGAAAAAAATTTACTTTCAAAACACTAAATATTGCAAATGTTAACGACAAATCCTTCTCATTCACTTGTATGATATGAATTTCCTTCGACTAAGTACATTAAAACATACCAATGCTTACAAATAAGACTATTTATTTTAAAATATATACTATCGATACAAACAATCAGAATTGGTACTGCCAAGTAGTAGAAATTGAAAGAAAATAATAAGTATCATTTTTCGTTTAACTAGAAAAATGCTGAAAATACGCCGGGCAAAATTTTCTAATTACGTTTAAACAATGGCTAGTTTAAAAAAAACGCTGTAATTGCTTTGAGTTGTTAAGTTTGTTTCACGAGTAGTGTTAAAGTATTTTTTAAATTGCGTCAGTTCCATGCATAAATTCTTTTCACCCTAGCCCCAAATAGAAGTGACATCTTGCCGTATTCCCGCCTCACGCGAAACAATAAAAATATTACATTTGGCAACCTTTGCGCCACGCGACCCCAAACTCAGCACAGCACAGAGTTTCCTAGTTTCGTACGAAAGGCGCAGTGCAGACAGTGAGAGGTTACGAAAGCAAACCGCAAATTTAAAAAATCATGTTGCTTCTGTTTTATTAAAAATACAAAAAAAATATACAACAAAAACAACACCAACACACCATCACACCTTTTCCCAGTAAAGGTAAACGAAAATAATGAACCATCACACTTTTCTATGCTGACACACCTCTCTAGATTCCTCCACATTCATACAGCAAGTCATAAACACACGCCTATTCCTCTGATAAAAGAGAATAGAATAATTTTTAATATTCTATTATTAATATTATTATTTTATTTTTCGCATTTAGAAGCCTATTCCTCGGAATATTCAGTTCTAGTTGCCATAATGGAGGGTATGACCGAGGGGACAAACTCTAGGGGACGCCCACGCCGAGAGTACCTGGAGGACCTGCTGGTGGACGTACGCTGCTCATCATATGCAGATTTCAAAAGAGCCGCACAAGACAGGGAAAAATGGAAGAGAATAATGGAGGAAATTGCTGCAAACCAATCCCAGGATTGAAACCAGAGAAGAAGATTCCTCTGATATATTATAAACCATTTGATCATTGACCAGCTAGGTATATGAGCAAGACTCTCGCGAACGTGCTCTCAGAGAGTGTTAAAGTATTTTGGACACATAGCCAGGAAAGATCAGGACAATCTTGAAAATCTCATTATCTTGGGAAAGTGGAGGACAAACGACCACAAGGACGATCACTAAGCCGCTCGTCCAATCAAATCAGGGCTCTGACTAGTCTCTCATTAGCTGCAGCTTGGAGACTGGCGGGTGACAGGAGCTCATGGTCTGCCACGGTCAATGGTTTACATAATATACATGACCCTCAATCATGAGTTATTAAAAAAATAGTCATTATGGAATTCCACATTGTTAACGTTTATCAAAAATTGTTTAATCTGTCAGCTTAAGTTTATATAAAATTGTATAATCTGTCAAAGGCAGCATTTATCACATTACAGTTTTTAACAGAATTTTAAACATGCACTAACTTCACAATATTTTGTCTGCATTGAAGATTCATCCTCCCGAATAAAACCTGATCCGAATGTAAACCGCCACTGGCAATGTACAAAGTAATGTAAGGGAGGCAAATTTTCCATGCTGTGAAATACTCAGGTAAAATTTTCCTCGCACGAGAACATCTCGAGTGTACAATTCCTCCGCATGTGAACTTCGAAGAAACACAATACATTTTTCACGGCGCAGGTATGTACATTCAACGCGGATTGAAAAGGTACATATATAAACCACCGGTGAATGAAAAATTATTTCGAAGAAATACGCGAGTGTAAGTTTTAGTTTATGTATAAAAAAAATTAATACATGTAAGCTTTTATTCTACTGGCTTTTTAATTATGACCGATTTATCCAGCTTTTTGTCATTTTCTGGTATGATTAGATCTGTTAATTTTACACAAGAAGATGGCAGTAAGCTGCCTTAACTGATTGAAACTATGAATAAATAAAAACAAGTCAAATAAACCTAATGTAAAATAACACGATAATGTAAAATAATTTGTATTTTCATTATATACAATTAACTTTCAATAAACAAAATAATCAAGAAATTTCAATTTAAAAAAAAATTAAATAACTAACTAACCATCACGCCGTCTCCCCGAAGGGGTAGGCAGAAAGAATGGATTGCCACACTTCTTTCCTGATATATTTCTCTCGCTTCCTCAATCGTATCATGCACGCGCGTCGATTTCTCTGACTCCTCACATGGCCGACATTCAATATTTGATTTATTTGATCGTGCCACGTTTTCCTCGGTTTTCCTCTATTTCTGGTTCCATTTACATCGTCACCAAACGTACCCAGACAGTTCTCGGACCCACTCCTGCGAATTCCCACCCAACCGTTCATATGAATGTAAAATACCATTCAAATTTAATTTATTTTTAAATAAACTAAACACCACAAGATACATAATTTTTGCATATTTTTTATTTATTGTCAAAAACATGTTTGAAAAAAACAAATTTTTAATATGATTATTTAATTTTTAAAGGTTAAGGCAGTAATTGTGAAATTCCATTGTTTATTTGGAAAGAGAATTTTAACAATGTATAATCCACTTTATTAATTTTTTTTACACCTCAGGTGTTATATTTACACCTGAAGATGGAGGAGGAAATATTTGAAACTTGTGTATATAAAAAAAATCTAAAAATATTTATTAAATAATGTGGAATATACAGTGTTTTAAATTCGCCTTTCAGATTAATAAATAATTAAATAAAATTAATTTAATTACACAAGTAATTTTATCATACCACTATAAATAAAAACATATTTTTAAACTTTAAATTAACTTGAGATTTAATATGGTTTTTTCACGTGATTAATTGAAAAGCTCTTTTTAATTCAATTTAATTAAAAAATTAATATCGTTTCTCTCGCGGAATAACGAAAATCGAGTACCCACCTAAGCCTCCTTAATTTTTCCCGAAACGGACCTTAACCAATTTACCGTTCTCACGAGACGTTATGGGTTGGCTTTAAACCGATAGATGTCGTTAGTCGAACATTAAAAGCTCCCATCGGCCGAACCAACCAACCAACTCAACTCAACGATCGCGGTATTTCGTCTAACATAATGGAGTATTAAAACTTTATGTCTGCCTTTCGCCTTGAATACAACTTAGTCATTACTTCGCACCTGCACTTTATATACTTTTCTTTTGATTGGAATTGAAATTGGTGTTACATTCTTTACATGAAAAATTCAGACTTAACCGCGATTTTTTTATTATTATATACATATAGCATTCGTTTTAAGAAATTATGTCAATCATAAATTTATTACATACCGACATGAACATTGCAATAATATATTATTCTGATAAATAAAATTATTAAAATGAATAAACATAAAATTAAACATTTGTTGTTTTTTTTTTCATTGCTGGAATTATGGATTTCGTTTTTTAACCATCTACAAAGAGACAAGACATATTGTTATGTATACAAAAAAATTATGAAAAACCTCCTGAATAGATGACTTTTTGTGTAAGAGCAATTGAGCTTTAAGGTAACAATGTTTTATTTATTAAATGAAATGAGTGTAGCTATACTATTACACATAATTATGACATATTATCTTTAAAAAATATATATTTAAATAATGTGACTTAGTTATGCTTTATTAAATTAATCATTTATATGATAATATACATAAAAGTATTTTTTTGACTTAAAGATTTGCTTCTAATACTTGTATTATTAATGTTTACGTAACATATCACGTGACATGTAATTTTTTTATTGTTTCTTGAACAATGATGTAAAATTCCATATTAAATAATAAATATGTATTAAAACGTCTGTCTTCTAGGAGTTTAATTGCCTTGAACGTGGACAGATATGTTTCACCCTACTAAGGCATTATCATTTTTCATTCATATCGAAATGAAATTTTCATTCAGACGTTAGCAGATATACAAAGTTTTACCTATGCTCCGTGTCAGCGCTTTTAGAATGCAGCTTCACATTTTTTTTATAAGAAAACTAACTTTAATATTTTAATTTGAGCTTTTCGTGGGCGAATTTCGCCACTTACTGCCAATAGACATAAAGAGGACACGCCCCATTCAAATTGCAATGTTGAAAGTGCTTGAAGCGGCTGGCATTTGCATTTAAATCGATTAATAAAAGTGCATAAGGGTGTTTACTATTCTCCGCGCGTCATTTCCCGCCTTATAGCCTGTAAATAAGTTCTATACTGGATCAGGAAACTTAAGACAGTTTCTGTCTTCCTCGTAGAGAAGGGTATACCATTCCTTTGCATTATTCATCCCCGCTTCGATGCCCGTCACTGCCGAGTGAGCAATGCGGCGACTTATTACCTCCTTTTTGAATAAATCTTCAAATCCTCCTTCAGACATTGCCCATATTTTACATCAAAATCAATTCAACTCATGCTTTGACAATTACCGAGAGATAATATAAGAGCAGATCTATATCTACCAACCTTAACCTAACCTAACCTTACCTAACAAGGATCTTAGTATTTGTATGAACCAGATACTTTGTATACATTTTACATTTACAAAAATAACACAGACATACATGTTAAAATAAAACACATATATCAGCAATTGTAGTATGAATATATATGATCTTTAAAGGACGCATAGGTCATTTGGAGAACGTCCACATCGACTGACACCTCATTCAAGAGCACCATACCCCGGGTCATTGTATGCTGCGCCATGACATTTTTTCTGCTATGCGGTATGCACAACAGATCGTGTCTTCTAGCGCGAGAATATCACGGGATTTCGGAACTGTTTGCAAATTCTTAAGACATAACCCAGAAGTTTACAGCCAGTCGATGC
Source organism: Lepidostoma basale (assembly GCA_022606425.2). Taxonomy (NCBI): domain Eukaryota; kingdom Metazoa; phylum Arthropoda; class Insecta; order Trichoptera; family Lepidostomatidae; genus Lepidostoma; species Lepidostoma basale. Next base: position 211,646 of record JAHDVF020000431.1, read on the forward strand.
CAACATTAACACGTGATCAGAAAAAGTCAGCATGGGATCAAATAGGACACCGAGATCCTTTATTATGGAAACTCGTTCCAGAGCCTGATTGTTAATATTATAAACGAAATCAATTGGTCTTGGAGAACGCGTAAATGGCATTGCAACGCATTTTTTATGTTTAATTCCAGCTTATTCTCCATTGACCATTTTGCTATCGCATCTATATCAGACTACAATTTTATGCAGTCATAAATAGACTGGATTCCCAAAAATAGCTTTAGATCATCTGCAAAGAGCAGACAGGTGCCGTGCTGAATGCAGTCTTGAATGTCATTTATTGGATTAAGAATATCGAAAGTATAAGTATAATATCTAAAATATAAGAATATAGAAATCAGGATTAAGAATAAAAATGGCCCAAGGTTCAATCCTTGCGGAATACCCGATAATGCGGGGAACTCTTTAGAATTACATCCACCGATCCTAACAAATTGACACAGTGATTCAGCAGTGGGACACTGAAATCCACTGCTGATCGCCCATCTCTGTGCGTCTTGGTAAATAAATTACTTAATGAATGTCATTCTTGGTATATTAAGCCCTAAATGAATGTCCTTGAAAATCAAATCTATGAAATCCTTGGATCTTTAAAATAAACGAAAATATGTGTCTTTATAAATTTTAATAATATTTAATTATGATTAATCCAAAACACTGATCTAAATCAAATAAACAAACAATTTATTGTTAATTGTTTCTTGAACAATGATGTATAACTTCATATTACATAATTAATACCAATGAAAAGTTCTGCTTTCTAGAAAATTTATGATATTCGATTGAAATGACATGTTACGCCTTGCCCAAGTATTACAAATCATTGTATCAACATTAAATAATGCCATGGCAAGGCGAAACCCGTCATTCCCATAAAATATAATAAAACTTCCAAAAAACCAACGTTTTCATACGAACGTATTATTGAATATTTAATTAATAAATATAAGATGAATGCTTAATTGTTTCTCGAGTTTTCTGTTGTCAAATATAATTTATAATAATTCTTGGAATCTTGGATATATTCTTTGCCACTAGCGTCCTTGTCAAAGGAGCATGCTTCGAATAAACGTAATTTATGTTATATCATAAGAAACTGTTTACAAGTGTATATAATTGAGTATAATATTAAATTCTACTCTCTAAGGAGACTTGTATTAGAATTACACAAATATGATGATTTGAATTTCAGTACAATATACATATTTTGCGGGATTACCTAGTGTTTGGTGTTTTCTACTGAATTTATTAATAATGTAGCTCATCACAGAATTTAAGCAAAATTGGCACATTATTTTTTAAATACTCTCCTACTTCTAACAGTGGCGTATCAGGTCCCCCCAACCTGGCGATCATTGTGGCGAATGCTTTCTCGCCACAGTGATTTTCTGGGAAGTGTTTCTGGAGTGGTTTCCCGTTGCCTAATTTGGGGATTTTTGAATATGATATCTTCCCTTGGCTGATGACCTTCTTTTCCGGTCTCAAACTAATGATTGGTCTGCAGCTAGGCGACGCATCTCCTCTTCCACTCCGCTCGGCCCTCGGCAACTCTCTTCAACTCCGCATTAGAGGTGCAGCCCATATCTCGGCAAATCTAGTCTAGGTACTCTTGGCGAGGTCGTTCTCTGCCAAACGATCCCTCGACCATTCCCTCCAACACATCATGCAGGAAACTTTCGTGTCGCAACACATGACCAATCCATCTTGCGCGCCTCTCCGCTATGGTTTTCAATATGTGCCTACTCTCTTCAACTTTGCTGAGAACCTATTTATTTGTAATGGAGTCCCTCCATGAAACATGGGCAACTCGTCGGTAGGTCCACATCTCAAATGCCTCCAGCCTTTTGCGCTTTCTTTCGCCCAGGCACCAAGTCTCGCAGCCGTTCAGTAAAACACTCCACACCAATGTTTTTAAAAGTTGTTTTCAGAGGTTCAGGTCTATGTTGTTGGACTCGAGTTTTTTAGACTTTTTGTTGAAGGCAAGTTTAGCCTGGTGGATACGACTATCGACGTCTTTCTTGGATCGACCATCCCATGTTATACTGCTCCCCAGGTAAACAAAAGTCTTTACATTCTTGATCGCAGTTCCAGCCATCTCCACATTTATTTGGCGCTCATCTCTACCCACGGTCATAACCTTAGTTTTACCTTGCTTAGGCTGATGATAGTCCCTCTTTACTCTTTTCAGATAATATCTTAACTTATGAATTAAAATTTAATAAATTTCGTTTTAATTCACGTACGTAATAAAAATGCCTAAATTTTAGAGTCAGCTAAAGGGATTTAATCGAATATTTCGTTTAAATTATTGTAAATCTCAAATATCTAAGTTTCTGAAGTAATTTGGAATTAAAGATCGAAAAATAAGCGAGGTGCTATATGTTGAGGTTAATTAGGTTCCACAATATCTATAAAAGGCACGACATATCCATTAGCCGCCATATGCACCGAGTCATCTTGTAAATATCCAATTTCCGTCCACTGCGCGTCGTAATTTATATGAAAACTACTTTTCTCGGTTTATTCCCCCATTTAACATTTTCATATTCAGAATTTATTCCAATGGCGGTTTTTATTGGCTCGTTATGCTAATACCCTTTCCTTTACTCCTGGCCAGCCAATAAAAAGGATCCAACAGCTTGGAATGTAAACAACAGAAGGAAACAAAGCAAACACGAAGAAAATAATATAACCAAATCTCCTTTAAATACGATAATAATGTGAAGACTCTATGACTTGTCAAAAGACTTTCAGTCCAAGATCTATTTTTTTGGTATTATATATGTAGTACTTTTTTAAAATCATCTTCATAAGCAAATCTGTATATTCATATTTAAATTTACAGTTTTTATCCCATTACATGAAACGCATATAATCACGAAAATATTTTTAAAAAATTAAAACTTTATTATTACAAGTAAAATCGTCTTTTTTCTTGAAATTTCATTTAATTTTATTGTAATGACTCTTTGCGCCATTTTATGATATTTTCAGGCCAAATATTTCATTCCAATGAAAATAAAATATAACTTCTAGAAAACAACGTTTTAATTCAAATTAATTATTAACTTTGGAAGCTTATGTTGTACGAGTTCGTAGTTCCAGAAACAAGTGAAACGTGAAATATCATTACTTTATTTTTGAATTAAACTATTGCTCTGAGAAAGCTTTGTTTAATTTTTTTATAATATTCGATTAACGTGGATAATAACAAAACATAAACTTTAATTGCTTGTAAATATTATGAATGGATAACTAACAAATCAATCGTCACTTTGTTACCCCGAAGGTATAGGCAGAAAATGTTGAAACGCCACTCTGTTCTTTGTAGATATCCTCTCCACTCCTCTAAATACATATATTGCAACCTGCACGCACGTTAATTTCTCCGATTCCTCGTATGACCAACAGTTATTTACTTTTAATAGATGCAATAAATTTTATGAATTAATATTTTGAAGAAAATTCTGAAAGATTTCCTAAAGCAGCGTGAAAGAGAAGAAGAATAAGAAAGACATGTATTTATTTATTTATTATTTACATTGAATTAACAATTTTCAAGCTGTCCCAAGGTTTAAAAAACCTTAGTCAACAGATTTTTTCATTGGGTTATGAATTAAGTCTATTTTTGAAGTTTTCCTTATTTTGGCGCGTTTAGTATAGAGCAAAATTGAGAGCTGCGTGCGCGCGCATCCTGTCAAGGAAGTGCTACGTGTGAAGTTAGCAATCAATGATAAATAACAGCTAGACATTTCACGCGTGCCAACTCACGAATTGCGAAAACATGTCATGAAACGTGACATGAATAAAGTTAGTCGTAAAATGTAAAAATTGTACCAACGAACTGTCGCATATTAATCGGGAAATTTTTGCACAGTATTATTTGTAAAAACGTTTTAATAAGAAGACATAATCTGTATAAAATATATTACCACAATAATTCAAATATTCATAAGACAACTCACAGTTTTTAAATTTAGATAATGAAGTCAACCATAATTTTAAATAATTAATTAATTTTCCCATATTGTGAAGTGAAAAATGTATCAGTGACAAAACTTATGTTTACTTACTTACTTTTTATGGCCAGCAGTCTGATTCGACCCAACCAGAAAGCCAGAGCATTATCCTGGAGGCCCTCTCTGGGCCTTCCTAGATGTTTTACTCCAGTCCATCTTGAAGCGTACAGGTTCTTGATTGCTCTGGTTTCTTAGGCTAGAAATAAAATAAAACTTGTGTTAAAATAAAAATATACGCAATATAAAAATAACATATATAATAATTTTTGAATTATTGCACCAAAGCAGTATAGACTGAAAACGCTGAAAACGACTGGAATTGGGCAATAAGCTAATTTTTCAAAAGTTTTTTCGACGATGTATTCATCTGTTGCCAGAAATAATGAAAAAAGTAGTGGCTAACGATGTATTTTTTATTACACATAATATTTTGATTGGTGTATTTTTTATTACACCTTTCAAATAAATGCGATTTCCGAAACACTCAATAGAACTTCTTACGTGAGTATATAAGTAAGTTCACAAACGGTATTTTTTAATCAGTGTTTTTTAACAGTTTATATTTATTTCCAGATGAATACTGGTGCCTTCATCTGAAGGAGATGAGAATACCCAGCCACGTGCTGCAGGGGACCACGGTCCGGTTGGAGTGCCGCTACGAGCTGGACCCGGGGGAGATCCTCTACTCCGTCAAGTGGTACAAAGACGGTGACGAGTTCTTCCGATACGTGCCCAGGGACGAGCCACCCGGACAGTCCTTTTCACTGCTCGGGGTGGACACGGATGTGAGTAGGCCATTATTTATCTCTGGCAAGATGATTGAGGGTGTGTGGTGTATCGGGGGATTTAACCCTAACACCTATTTGCGAGGCGAATTCGAAAATGATATTTCATAAAATTATTCACACAAAATAGTGTAGATGATATACAAGAGGCGTTTGATGTTCCGGGCCCATTATTTAAACAATATTTTCAAGAAACACAATTTCGAGATTATTGAATCTTTCGAGAATAAAAATTGTGTTATTTTCACTTTTCTTTTAAATTATCGTCACGTGTTAAAGGTTTTTCTAATTTTATCATTGAGAGATTATTAAAAATATATTTTGATATCGTTCTCCTGATGATAAAGGTATTAAACCTTCGAAACATGTAGAGAAAATTAAACTTTAAGTGAAAAAAAATGTCTGTGTAATAATTCATAAATAAACTCATAATTATGTAATTGCATAATATTAACGCCGAAAGATTGATTTTACGATTTATATTTATTTATTTATATGCTTGGAATATGAAAATATGGGTTAAATCATATAATCTATAACCTTTTAATAAAATACAAAATAATAACTACGACGATCATAGTGCCTGCAATAAAGTCGACGATAGACGAATGCAATAAAAAACGATGAAATGAAAATCGATTATACATCAGAGATATCTAACTACTAAAAATAAACAAAATTATTTTTCTTACGTTCAAAGTAAAGTACACGCCCAGGAAATGTAGGTTGCAGCCTGTCATGCGGGCTAGCAGAGCGGTGATAACGTGTACATTTATTTTCAATATTAAACTCTAAAACAAAATAGATACACCTTAATCACAACAAAAACTTAAACTTAAGACAAGGAAATATTGACTTACTTAATTAACTGAAAAATTATTTAATCAGCTGATATATACATGATATGCTTTTATTCAGAAACTGATCAAAAAGAAGTTGAGACCTGCATTATAAGAAAGTTATATTGACTAATATAAATCTAATTAAGGTCTCCCATTGACGCTCTGCTATATCCCCCATACATATATGAATACACAATGTTCTCTAGTAATATAACGAAATCCCTGTATAATTAATAACTGGCAAAATTGGTATAAAAGACAGTTTTGTATTACGTTATGTAACCACAAATTGATTATACAATGAACAATGATTGCAATATTTATTCATGGGTCACATGTTATTAAAAATTATAAAGATGCAAAAGATTTGTTTTAAAGTCAATATTTTAACTTTTTGAATTAAAAATATTAATGCAGGTAATTAAAATTTCTTGACAGGATTTCATTATAAATAATAATAAATAAACTAGTCCATTGTTTTGGCCGAAACACTATGATACCTTAACATTTTAAAACTGTTAATGAATAAACTTTGTTTTTTGTATCACAATTGTATTTTATTTTACGCGACAGCTGTTTCATCAACAGTTTTAATTTAATTTAATAACAATTTGACATTTGATATATTATTGTAACACCTGATGATGTCAACAATGGTTGATGAAACAGCTGTCGCGTAAAATAAAATAAAATTGTGATACATAAAACAAAGTTTATTCATTAACAGTTTTAAAATAAATAAACTGTAAAATTAAAAAAACTTTGTTTTATGTATCTCAATTGTATTTTTTTACGCGACAGCTGTTTCGTCAACCTATGTTGACATCCATTGACGAAACATAAATACAATGTTGATACATAAAATAAAATTTTTAATTTAACAGTTTATAATGTTAAAGTATCATAGCGTTTTGGACAAAACAATGGACTATTTAAATAATAATAAAATAATTGATAGTAATTTCACTTTGTTTCATGGCTTCGAAACCGGTTGAAGCCACAAAACTAACCGAAATTAAACTACTTTTATAATGGATTATGTTATTATAAATGAATTTTGTTATTATTATTTTTTTTTTTTTTCATTTTTTTTTTGTATTTATGTCACGTTAACTTTTTTTATGCATAACAATATATGTAAATTAAAATTTAACCAGGTTTTACCATATATTAAAAATTAATGAGAACTAAAAGCGTTAATATTTTATATAATTATTTATTATCGCTCAAGAACGCGAGCGAACTCCATTCCGCGTTTGTAATAATGTATATGGGAACAAAATATTGTTAGTAATAAATTGTAATGTTGTGACGTTGAAAACTTTGTTCTTGTCAGGTGGACAATTGCACTGAAGACTCGGTAACGTTGGCACCACTTACCCTTGCCTCTGCGGGACGGTATCGCTGTGAGGTCTCAGGGGAGGCACCGCTCTTCCAGACCGTCTCGGATCATGGCGATCTCATCGTTGTTCGTAAGTATATTTCTGTTATGACAATAAAATGGTTTCCATTCATGGTTTATCAATTTAAAAATACACATATTGTTAACTTGTTCCCATCCACCGCTAGATGTAAACCTCTCCACCTCTATGCCATCCCTTTCAGTCTCTCGTCAGTGTTCTCCAGACCATTCGCACAATATCATCGCTCCTTTACTTTCTGACTCCATCTTCCACCATCCCGTCGGCCCACATTTCCAGCTCATTGCCCCTTTATCCTCGCAATGCGTACCCCTATATCAGTGACCCTGGTGCATCTTCTAATCTCCACATTGGTTAATAATTAAGAATCATTAAATAACTTATGTATTATTAAAAAGAAATAACTACTTATCAGCCGTCTGACTTTCACTGCTGAACGTAGACCTCACCCAAATCACATCACTACCCCTCAGCCATTGTACTCTCATCCATCCACGTTCTGCAATCTTCATAATAACATCAGTCCAGCGGCCAGGGGGACGTTTAATTCTACAAAATCCTGTGCGCGGTCTCCAATAAATACCTAATGTAATATTAGAAAGACCGTGAGACTTGGAGACCGCGGACGACAAAGATAAGTGCAGAGCGACCGCAACTACGGTGGAAGGATGACCTGAACAGACAGGTCGGAATAACCTGGATGCAGTATGCACATAACAGAGTGACATGGAAGCAAATGGAGGAGGCCTTTGTCCAGAAGTGGACGGGAATAGGCTGAGGAAGAAGAATATGAAATAACGAAAGGGTCATTAAGATAGTTTATACGTATAGAAAGAATAAATGAATAAATAATGATAAAAATGTAAACCACATAAATGGAACAGAAGTTAAAGTATGAATAAAACGCGGTACGATCAAATCAACCAAAATTTAAATGACAGCCACGTGAGGAGTCGGGAAAATCGACGTGTGTGTGAATGTTTAGGCATCGAGAAAAGAATAGTGTAATGGTCCATTATTTCTGCCGTTTCCTTCGGAGAGACAGAGTTATAAACGTACGTTTTTATTATCGCGCAAAAACGTTGACAGTCGTAGTGTATGTAGCTCTGTACAGAACGATGCCTGTTTAAAAATCATAATTTGTTTAATTATTTCACTTCGTGTTCGGCTGTCGGCGGTCCGCTGTACGGAGGGAACTGAATAGAGGTGCTTAATATTTTTAGGGCTTCCCTCAGCCAAAACGGTCGTTAGCCGATAAGCCGCGCTGACGCCTCCAGTATTCTAATGCACTATTACTAACTCCAGCGGGGAGACCGGCACGAGTAATTACATAACGCCGCCGAGATCACTATCGTTTACCCGAGGTATTGTAGTTATCCTCATTGTTACCGCGGGATGAACAACAAAAGGCTTTCGGCTCAGCCCGTTGTCCCGACATCAATCTCGGAGCGCTCGCGATATACCCGAGCCGCGGATTCCGCGACGGCCCGGACGCCTTAAAGAAGAAGGGCGCATACGCCTTTGCATTCCGCGCACAGAGAAGTTTTGAAATTTGAAATTATCTTCGGTAATTTCGCCCGCCTAGTGGAGGACATCCGCCGCCGAATGTTGGGCTTTTTGCGAAGATTGTAAAGTAGCGGAACGTGTTTCGTTAGAGTGGGATCTACATTCGCAAACAACGTGCGTGTTCCGACATTTTTCATAGCGAAATTTCTGTGTTTTTTTTTTCGCCAAACGCGCCTCGCAGTAATATCTCCGAAAAACTTGCTACGGCATTTTTCTTCTGATTTCTTTGTGGCGTTATAACAAAGCTACGAAATGTTTCTTTCATTTAAAATAACGATGATAAATAACAAGTTTGCCGAAGCGTAAATGAATATAGAAAAAACTCTTCTCCCATAAGTATGAGTATTTGCTTTTAAAATTGGATGGTTGGAGAGGACTCCAACATTCGCGTAGTTGCGCTAGTAGGAATTTTCAAGTTTATGCTTTAATTTATTAAATAAACAATTGAATGAAGCTTTAAAACAAAATATAACATTGTTACTATGAGCACATTGTGTTTGTTCAATACAATTCATTTTTGGAAAATATATTCAATATAAATTTACGATATCCAGGAATAGAATCTAATCGCGGTACCTGGTACGCAATAAAGCCTCTATCAACACGTGCCTCAGTTTAACCTTATTTTGACAAAATATGCTAGAGTCTTCTCAAGTCAAAAGCATCAAATAATAGTTGTTTACTTTGTATTTTGAAAATACGTAAGCAAACAGAGCTAAAATAGGAAGAGATCATTCAATAACTCGTAAAAATAATGTTTGCCGTTATTTACGCGGTTAACCGTTGGAAAACACCCTTGAGGGCGCTAGCTTTGTAGAGTGAAACACTTCTCGAGAATTCCGACAAGAACAACAACCCCATCGAATTTATTCATAGAGATACGAAAACCACCCGCAGTTAAATATAATAAAAAATGACAAAAGTGCTGTAAAATATGCGATTCTGCTTAGAAAATAGCATATCACATAGAGATAACCTTTCCTAACAAACTGAAAAATCTACGAATTGCGGAAAATACTGTATAGCTATATAAATAACATATGGCCCTTTAAAACTCTTTTCTTTCCCCATATAAAGATCCACTAGGAAATATATTTTGTAACTTCTTATTTCGGTATCAGGTCCCCCCGACATTGACTTTTACTTAAGAGTCAGCTTCTCTATCCCTAGCAGCTCGCTACATCTCTTCAACGCTTTTAAAGCCAACCCAGTCCCCTTTGTTAGCCAGGAGATTTGCATCCCGCAAACATCAGTGATCAGATGCAACAATTCATATTTTTCTCCTCTAAGCACATACATCCATATGACACCTCACTGGCTTTAATGTTGGTCAACAATTATATTATATATTAGCTCTGGCTCTCTGGTAGCTGACCATATCGGTCCGAAGAATGTGCAATATTTTGCATTGTACCCATATTTCAAACGCCTTCAGCCGGTTCATGATTCAACCGTAGCATTTGAGTATTATCTGGAGAATCTTCAAATTAATGTGTTTTTTTTTAAACAGCAGGTTTATTTGAATCTAATTACTTTACATTATTTGTTTTTTAGCTATAATATTGATTATCGTGATATGTAATCTGTCGTTATTTTATTGTCACGTGAATTGTACACCAGACCAAAGACAGTGACAATCACACAGCCGTCGCCGGGATTCAAACGCGGACCTTCGGTATGGTACTCAGAGCTCTAACCATTCTGCCATACATTACTACAAAACTTCTCATATAATTAAAGGCTGCACGTGACACTTATATTCTGCAATTGATTTGTGTTTCTGAGTCAATGTTTTTCATTAGGACACTTTCAATATATTTGAATTTCAGTGACCTGGCACATTTTTTTAAAGAATTTCATACATTTATGATGAAATCAAACACGCTTTAAAAAATTCAACGTATTATGTTTTTTGTAGCTTTTCATGATTTACAAAAAAAAAAAAAGTAAATCGTCGCTTTGTGTATAAATAATGTACCGAATTGAATAAATTTGTTGTATTTTATATGTTATTTAAAATATTACTTTTTAATTGTTAAAAATATAATAAGTGAATTCAGTGCGAATGAAAGTGTTATGAACAAAATAATGAAATAATCATTAAGATGGTTTGGACACATGGAAAGGATGAATGAAGGAAGAATGGTTAAAAAAGTATACGTTAACGATGTAAACGAAACTAGAAATAGAAGAAGACCCAGGAAAACTTAGTACGATCAAATAAATAAAATATTGAATGTCTGCCACGTGAGGAGCCGGAGAAATCGACGTGCGTGCATGACACGATGTCTGGCCGTGTGATTGTTAGTTGGTTATTTTTCAATGAGAATTGGAAACTTAATAACGAAATATTAGTATATAGCAAAAAAAAATGTCTTCATTTCGAAGATTTTAAAATTAATTGTATTATATCAAGCATTAGAAGTACTCAACATCAAAAGGTACATCTCAATTGGCTGCAGCTTTTACAAAGAAAGTAATGATAAAGTATCGTTTTTAGTATCGTGTCTCCCCGCGGGATGGGAAAGTGGGCAGATGGCGCTAACGCAATCCGCCATAAGGCCATCGGATTAAAGGCAGAAACATTTTGTGAGAAAATCCTCACGGAATATTTTTATCGTATGATATCTCCCGCTGTTTGAACAAGAGCTCAGCGCTAAATGCACACTTCAGCACTCTGCCCATTTATCAAGATGTTCGTGTTGTTAATTTTTATATGCTTTCCGTAAAACCCCAAAATGAAGGTAATGAATCCGGTTTTCACTTTTATTTTTTGCTTAATCTGCCAATATACCGTCGGTTTCATAATCATAAATAATAATCATCAGAATAAAAAGTCTCCTAAGAACCACAGAAATCAGGACTCACTGATCCGTTGCGGGAACGACATTCCGAGAGAGAGTGAGAAATTCTGAAATAAGGAAGATCTGCGATTACGAAGATGTTGTGCGATGGGGAAGAACAAGAAGACGTTACAGTAACATCTACATCACAGGAACGGGATGTAATTCTTAGTAAAGAAGAAAAACAAAGTTTAGAACAAATTAAATACACATTTTTCCTTCAAAACTTTTGTATCGAGTAGCATGCATATGAAAACGTGTAAAACTTCACCTATCTGGGCTTTTATTCAACTCTTGGGGACACAAACGAGGACGACGAGAGTGTGCAGTCGAGCATTGCACGTGCAAGAAACAACACGGTGGTACAAGCGCCCCTGACGGCGCGCCGGCGCCGCCTCGTCGAGCTAATTACGCCCCTTGTAAGTTTAAGTAATAACAGACTATAAATTAAAAACTATTGTTTTAATCACCACAATCCCTGGTTATCCTTGATACAGGGAAACCCACAAACTCTTGAATCAGCAAACAGAAAAAATATATATTCGCATTTTTAATTATCAGATTTCGGTTATAGCAGCTTTAAAAATCAATCTTAATAGACTAAATAGTTACCACTATGTGCGTATTAATTTTACGTAAGTAAATTCAAATGTCTTTCCAGGAAAAAATCTTCAAAAATCATACTGCAGAATTCCGTAATGATGATTTTTTTTTTGTGAATTAAGACATTGTTTTTTCCACTTTGAGTTTATTTTTATCGACATGTTTCGAAAGTTTTACACCTTCACCATCAAGAAAATTATTCGCTAAGTTTAAAAAACAATGGTTTTGTTTAAAAAATTCGACAATAATATACACGTTATTATTTATAGGGATTATGATGATGAGTGTAAAGCCTTCGAAACATGTCGAGAAAAATAAACTCAAAGATGGAAAAAAATGTTTTGATTCATTAAAAAATTCGGAAGAAACTTTTGATGTGATGACAAAATGTATTTATATGTATGCATTTATTAAGCAAATTAAAAATTAAAACTTTCACTCTCGTTAAAAAAATCTTCCGAACACACATGTTTTTCTTACTACATAATATTAATACATTAGTATAAAGTTATGTATTATAATAAAGATTAGTATTGCATATTAGTACTTACAAAATATACGAAAATAACTCATGTTTCCGCGAGTTCTGTAAGCTTGACGATTTTTCTTTCGAAATAATTCGTATTGAAATACAATCTCGGCACTCATGTCATGTTAACATGAAACTCAAAGCAACTTAAAACAATACGCGGATTGTGCTGAACGAAAACTTTTGAAAGTTTTCGTACAGAGTCAAACTTGTACCGGTGATATGGAAATGCTCATGTTTCAATAATCGTTTCAGAGTAATTATTTCAATGGATATTATTACATTCTCAAATAAGTAAATAAAGTAATTGACATAAACAACTAAACTTTCATTACTTTTACAACGAACTGTTTTTTATATTGTTGATTTGATGCATTCAAAAAAGAATAATGTGGCGGTCCATACTTTCTCCCTACCCCTTTGGAGTTGCTATTTCTTAAAAAGCATATAATTACATCCTTATTTATTTATTGTTTCTTTAACATTTATGTAAAACTGCACATTAAATACTACTATATATTAAATTGCAGAGAGCCAGAGCCAAAAGAAAGCTGTTGTCAAGTGTGAAAAGTAGAAAGGTCTCATATTTGGGTCATGTGCTAAAGGGAAAAAAATATCACCTCCTTCGACTGATATAAATGGGTAAAATGTAGGGACGTCGGGGAGTTGGTAGAAGGCAGCTGTCCTGGCTGCAGAACATCAAAGAGTGGACAGGAATAAAAATAGTTCAGAACCTGTCCCAAGTGGCGCAGGATAGAGATGCCTTTGCTGTAGTGATCGCCAACGTTGGGGGGACCTGACACGGCACCGAAAGAAGAAGATATATTAAAAAGTCCATTGTTTTGGCCGAAACACTATGATACTTTAATTTCATAAACTGTTAACATTATATATTGTAACACCTGATGATTTCAACATAGGTTGACGAAACAGCTGTCGCGTTAAATAAAATACAATTGTGATACATAAAACATTTTTTTATTTTATTTTAAAATAGTTATACTACTATGTGTATATTTAATAATAATGATAACATAATAAATAAGAATGAAAAAGTATGTTTTCTAGAAGTTTTATTCAAGGCATTATCACATCTGAATATTGTTGAGTATTGACAATGCCTTAGAAAGTAAAACAGACGTTTTCATTCGTATTAACAAAGTTTAAATAATGAATTGTTTTTAATAATATTTTTAGATAATCGATGCGCTTAGAACCTTCTCCCGATACATCACAGATTACTTCATTTCCGAGAGCATTACGCCTGTAGTCGCAGCTAAGACGATAAATACATGATAAGATTTATTAATCTGTGTACTCGCGTATATCTAATGTGCGAGGAGCGGGGAGGATTATCATTCAGGGCGTGTGCGGCCCCAGGAACTTGGCGAGAGAGAGAGACGTGTTCATTGATTTGGACCAGGTGCAACCCCACAGGGGGCTGAAACTTACAAAAGTAATTTCCTTCCCCGTATTGTGTCAGCATGCGAACTCGGAATCGCTAATTAATCATCCGCATACTTTTTTATCTTAATCAAAACTTAAAATGTGTTTTAGAGACTAACACCAAGGATTTAAATAACTAACCATCACGCAACCATTATCGAATGTTTGTCACATGTCGAAACATATAATTCCTTTATATTATAACTTCTAGAAAACAGACGTTTTCATTCGTAATAATTATATTATCATTCTTATTAAATATTTAATCGGCAATAAATAATTATTTAAAAACAAAATATGTAAAACGCGTTTCAAGAAATCGGCCGATCGCCACGCTGTTCTTTCCTAACACACTTTTCTCTATTCCTCAATATTCATACATCCTATCATGCATACACGTTGAATTCTTCGACACCTCACGTTCTCGACTTAATATTTGATTGATTTGATCGTGCCACGTTTTTCTTTGGGCTTCCTCTTTTCGTAGTTCAATTTATGTCGTTTATTTATACTTTCTTTACTATTCATTCTTCATGAAATATTTCCATCTATCCAAACCATCTTAATGATCCTTTCATTATTTTGTTCTAAACACTTTCTTTCATACTGCGTTTACTTATTATATTTGTATTTACACTCTTATATACAGGTTAATAGACATTCGTCTAAGATTTATCATTTCTACTGCATTTATTCTACATTCAATCAATGGTATTAGAATTTATTGATCCATCTTCTGTGTGAGCAAAATATATCTCACTATATTGAACAAGGAATCTGATCGTGTCTAGCCTTGAACCCTAGATCAAGAGTTAAGCATTCTTTTTTTTTTGTATTATTATAATAATAAAGTTTTCCAAGTTATACACATGTAAATTATAGAGGCGTTGCAAATTAGTAATATCAATTTTAGCACTTTTTATAATTTTTAACAGTGCCATTTTGTGATAAATCATTTTTTTTTTTTTAAATTGGTTTATGTATATAAAAACTACTACAAAAGAAATATTTATTTTATTATAGTTTTTATTAAAAAATGCTTAATTTTATTTCAACTCGTATACTTTTTGAACCATTCATTTGAAACTGGTTTCGGTAGCTCGCTGCCATATTAAGCCTATAAGAATACAGCGAGATTCCAAAAATGGTCGGAACTATAGTTGAAGAACAAGTAAAATAGTGGCGAAAATTGATGCCTAATATTATATATAAATATATGTATTTTTTTCTTTAATATATTTAATTAAAAACATCGTCTCCTCCTCCGAGATCGTGTCCGCAACGCAGACATAAGAAAAACCTGCGAAATAGAGGATATCGTTCAGTGGAGTAGATCCAGAAGAAGATACTGGAGGGACCATGTAGCCCGAATGGATGGTGACAGACTCGCATATACAGCCGCTTATGAAATCCCTTCCGGACACCGCCCACCTGGAAGACCGCCTAAGAGATGAAGGGACAGCTGGATCTCATCATCCGACGAGATATGATTTCTGTGTCACAGATCGTCAGATCTATCAAAAGAAGAAGAAGAAGAAGAATAAATTAAGAAAACAATCTAGAGGATAGAACGCTTGGCTCCTGATCCAGGGGACATGGTTTCAAGCCTGGACACGAGCAGATTCCTTCTTCATAATAATGAGCTATTTTCTGCTCTTAATTCTTATATCATGGATGTAAATCCTTGATGTTAGTATTTAAAAAAAAAACTAAAATAAAAAAATTATATTCATCCTCCAGTCCATTTGTCCGTGTACAGGCAAACATCCAAGTACTCGGCTTGTTGCAATTCCATTGATCTAAACATCCATGAGCCATTTTACGACTTGCAAAAGGAAAATTGTCTCACAAAGCAATGTTATATTTTACAAACTCCGGGTCTCCCGGTGCTGCGAAGCTATCAATTTTAAGATCGTGACCCCAACTTCGCCGAACTGATTCTGTGAAAAATGCTGCGGCATCGCATTTGTTGTGAAAACGTCAAAAAAAGTTGCTCATTTTAAATATAAGAGTTTAAAAATAAATTTCAAATCAAATCAGTTTATTAAATTAATAGACATTACAAACAGGAAAATGTTTAAGGCATCTATTAAGTACAGGTAAAATATCATAAAAATATTACAACAAAGTACCAGGAACGCATTAGAGATGGTTCGACATTAGGAAGACAAGATACTTTCTAAAGTCAATAGTATTTGCCCCCTGAACGTACTTTCACTAACATGAAAGACGTCGATCTCCGAGGAGACCGCGTTCAGCAGACTAATTGCTCTTCCCACCGGTGTCACCAAAGGCAGATTGGTTCTGGCAGCCGGTAGGTAAAACAATATGTGCTGTCGCTGTCGGAGATATCTATCGGGGACAAAAATACCAACATCCTCCAGTACGGCCGAGTTCTCTAAGTATCCCCTAATTAATCTGAAGAAATGGTTTATTAGATGTCCATCTCTTCGAAGCTGTAAAGAATTGGTTCCGAGCATTCCCAGAAGAAATGCCGTGGGATAGAGCCACGGATAGCTACCATACTCCCTCATGTAGAGATACCTCAGAAATTTTTTCTGAACCCTCTCCAGCATAACGGAATATCTCGCCTCGTGAGGACTCCATATCACAGAACCACTTTCAAGCCTGCTCCGAACCAATGCGTTGTATAGGACTCTGAGCACATTGGGATCCCTGAAAACCCTTCCGGTCCGGACGATGAACCCCAACATCCTCAGTGCAATGCCACAAATCCTCTCAAATTTAAAGTTATTCATATTAAATGACATACAGTTGGAATGGATTTATTCTCAAAAAACGATACTATCTTTGTATTACAATAGTAAATACCAGATTTTATTCCAATTTCAAAAAAATATTAATATTTATGTCTATTTAAATAAAACTTTCACGTAAATAAAAGTTAGATTAACTTTATAAATGACACAATATTGGAGCTGTATCCAAGAATTAAGAATTTAATAATAATTTATGGGAACAACATGTTTACCTTTCTAAAGTTTTATCAAATATTATTCCCATAAATTCAAATAAAACTACTAGAAAAAATACGTTTTTAATCGAATTAATTATTTAATATGAAGTTTTACATCATTGTTAAAGAAACAATAAAAAAATGTATTAAGTTAGTTGCATGTTGCGTCTTGGAATGTTTTTATGATTGTTTTTTTATGAAAGTGTTTCTTAAACATTTTCTTTTTATAAATACAGCAAGCTGAGTATGCCACTCTCTTGAAGCATAAAAAACATTTAGAAAACAAAATATTTACATTATATTAAGTACCTTGTGTAGAGTTTTACATCATTACTTAAGGGAAAATAAAAAAAGGAATCATTCCAATAAGTAGCAATAATTTAAAAACTCGATTTATCCCCATGTTTTCCCTCCCTTAACGGTTAATAAATAGAGAATTCGTACTTTGAATCCAAACCGATTGCAAATTGGCCAAAAATCTGGTGGTTCTAACATGGTATTAAACAACAAATATCACCGTATGATATAGGGTGTTTTTTTAGAGGTTTGGTTTTTAAACTAGCAACATTGTTTCTACAGACTGTCAATTCGACAGTTGATGATTGATTTGTAATTAATACATTTTGCCATTTTATCATGAATAGACTGACGTCAGAACAGCGCTTGTAAATTGTGCAAATTTATTTTGAAAATCATGATTCGGTACGCCAAACTTATCGTGCATTACGTCCATTTTATGGTCGACATAATCGTCCATCCGAGCAAATTATTCGAAAAACCATTGATCATTTTCGCACCGCGTTCTCTTTAGTGGATAATACGCATCCACAAAGACGACAATAGTCGAAAATTGGACTTCACGATTGCGCTTCATTCGAGCTAGCTGTGGCGCTCATATGCCCGAAATCATATTTAAACAATAATGGCATAAAATTATGTATTAAATAAAGCTAATAGCATAGATATTAACATTATTTTTAATGTTTTTTTTTCATTTTGAATATGTATTGTACTCGTATACCTCAAAAAAAAAACACCCTATAAAATTAAATGATATCTGTTGTTCCAGAGGAATCTATTATTGTTTGAGTAAAATTAACAACAACAAAATTTATTCAGATTTCTCAACAGTTTCTATGTTTGTGTATTCTAATAAAATATTGTTTTATTCGAATCATATTTACGTTACATATGAAAATTATATTTTCCATCTGTTAAAAACATTCCGAGTTAAACAGACAACGGTTTTGTTTAGTTTGTCAGATTAATATTCATTTTAGACGGGTGTATGAGAATAAGGCGGTCAGGATTTCGGGTACACCTGGTATTCAAATCTGACCACAGCATTTTATCAAGGGTCGTTTGAATGAGTGATGGTTTAATACTGGAATATTAATACGCAGGCACGGTGAAGAATGCAGGCACAAGATAAACCCAAAGAACACGCAATATTGGGATGGTTAGGTTATGTAAATCCTTCATAGAATGTGGTTTAAATTATTTACGAAATGCTTGTACCTAGGAGTGCGTATCATAAATACATACGTGTATATTGAGCAGAGGATACTGCGATGTGTTAAAAGGCCCATAGAATACCTAACATGACTGCCTTTCTGTCTATGTAAATTTAATAATATCTTATGTATCCGTTCACAAGTAGTGCTGTCAAAACCTAACCTAACCTAACCCAACCAAAACCTTGACATCATTAGTTCTTCTAAGTTTCAAGTCAATTTATTGTTTATCTATGGAATATTTCTGATTCATCATAGAAAAAATCAGAGCTTCCAAAAATACAAACGATTGTTCTGGTTGATTGATTGATACTCTTTTTTACTCAATTACTACTTCTTCTTAATATAGGCCTTGTGACATTTAAATAGGTATCTATCTCTTTCGAGATCGACTCTCAGTTGTCGGTTCGTATTTTTGGTGGTGTGCCCTGGGGTCGTTTACGTTGAGGTTGGCCTTGCAACACAATGTGAGGTAGTCTAGATAGCTTCATTCTTCTCACATGTGCTTGCCAATGTCTTTTTTTGCCTTTTTTTTCTCACCCTAACGATATCTTTGACCTCGCATATTTGCCATATTCTTTTATTCCTCATCCGGTAACGCAGTGTCTTGCTAGATACGTTCCTGGGTGTCTTCATTTCTATCACTCGCTTTTTTGTTATTGTGGTGACTGCCTTCTTTTTATCCCATATGCCATGATGGATCGCACACAAGTTTTATATACCCTAACTTAGTTACTGATCTTCATATCAGGGTTTTACATGTCTCTGTTACTAATTTACCAAAATAATTCTAAGTTAAAATTGCTTAAGTGCTGCTTAGTTGTTCATTATAATGTTCAAGTAACTAAGAAAAGACTTCAATATATATAATCGGTGATAAAAATTCACTTGATGTAACTTGTCCTAAAATTATAATGTTTGTATACAAGAATGTGGAAAACAACGAGAAATTACCACATAAAATGCCTTTGTACCACATGTATCGATGTTTTTAATTGTAATTTATTGTTAGAAATCGTAGACGGAACCGGTCGAAGTCATGAAACCAAGTGGAATTAAACTTATTCTTCATTATAAACGAATATTCAATTATTTTCATTTTATAGTAGATATTATATTAAGGATTAATTTTATCTCAATAGAGACGAAGATGCAAATTGGAAACAGAATATGGTGATCGAGGTGTTTACAGGACTTATGACCTGTCATTGGCTGGGTTAAGCGCACGCTTTATGTACTAATACAACAATCCCCAATCCACCTTTCTTACGACCACCATATCTGACAAATGTTTGGAAGTTGTATATATGTTAATATGTATCAGCAAACTTCGCATGTTAGTTTCAATCTACACACTAGCGCCATTTATGAAGATTGGATTTAAGCATTAAGCAAAAGATATTTTTATTAACGCAATGTGAACGGCTACCGCCATTAACGTATTGCTAGATAACGCCTGGAGATGTCACTCCAATTTATATGCTATAACTTGGACCAGTTAAAAAAATATATTATATTATTTTATCACTCTTTTGTAACTCCCGTGTAGAGTAAAATATTAAAATGATCCCATATATTTATCTGTATTGCTTGGAAGGTATAGTGTCCTGTTTGTATATTAACAAATTCATCGCATGTTTGTGTTAATCTAAAAATCGTTTCTTTTACAAAAGTATGTAAAATGGTGTACTTTATTTATTAACATAATTTTCCTGCCCTTCCGTACATCATTCATGTTTCCGGAAAACGTATACATAAAAAAACGGGCCCGTCCTAAACTACAGAGCAAAAGGAAAAGAATCTCGGATATATAACAAGTGAACTAAGAGTTTCATAACAACATGCATTGTTAATAAGTACCTATTCAAGACTTTCCAACAAGGAGAAACTCGGCGTGTAAGTTTGGGCTAGATCTTATTTAGGTGCTTACTTTCCTGCGCGTATACTTGCTAAATTTCAGAAGGTAACCGCCTCGGCAAACTTGACCACTAGCGGAAGTAGGATAATTATCGTAACTCCGCTTGATTGCTTTCAAGATGGAATTCTTACATTGACGAAATTATTCTGAAGTGTCGTCTAAAAAAATGTAGTAAAATAAAAATTCCATCACAATATTCTCTCGTTATATTTTAATGGCATGGTTTTTATTTGCTCTTTGACGGATTAGTTTATATCTATAGTACATGTGGTTAGGTATTTTTATGAGTTTTTACCCTGAACTAAAATACATAAAAGCAGTCGGCAATCAACGTACCGGTACGTTCATACTTTACATCAGCCGTGATTGTATCGATACACTCGTTCTTGTTAAAATACGTTCAGTCACATACCTACCGGTACGTTAATACTCGAGTAAATAAACCGGCCGTGAACGTACCGGTACGTTCGTACTCGTCAACTTGTTTACAGATGAGACTTAAAAAAACTTTTGTAATTGTTTTCATACAGTAAGTTGGTTTTGCAATGCCCAATACGGATCCACGTAAAGAGGAAAGTGTTCAAGGCGGCGGTGCATCCTGCCATAACCTATGATTCAGAGGGTTTGACAGTAAAAAAAAAACAGGAAGGCAAACTGCACAGCCCCGACATGAGGATGCTAAGATGGGCGGACAGAGTAACCTGCCCGATCACATTAAGAACATCCGTGGCAGCTTCAGAGTGAGGCCAATCTAGATAAACTGAAAGAAATCCGTCCGAGTTGGTACGTCCGCGTCATGTGACGCCCACCCGGTCATGTTACATGGATGGTAATTAAGATAGACCAGGGATCCAGGACGTCATAGGCCCAAACTGCGTGGACGGTACTCCCACAAGAGCCTCAAAAGAGATTGGGTCCTACCAGACTTAACCCAGGATGACTCCATGCGAAAAGAACCCACACCTAGTAAATGGGCTAGGAAGAAGAAAGGAGCTACACTATGTTTGAAGCACTTAATTTATGATGTTACTTTATTAAAAATATTTTTAAATTTCTTCTATGATTGCCGTTACTTTATGTTGTGGATTCACATTTGAATAACTTTTTGGAAACATTTTATTTTCACAACACTTTTTTGCACTTTTCACAGACATGTTTCGGGTCACAAACTTATTTTCTTCAGTGTATGAATTTTAACACTTAAATGATATAGAGTTATTTTACTTTTATACTAAACGACGAGTGGGGGAAGTGTTAAGTTCAAAAAAGCGTTGTGAAAATACAATGTTTCCAAAAAGTTATTCAAATAATTTAAAACACTTTTCTTTTTGTTTTTTGCCACTTTATTTAAAATAAAAATGGTGAAGAAGAAAAGGAGTTTTAAAATTATTTTGTAGAAGATAGTTAGTTAGTTTATAATATGTTTTCTTCTATTATCTTTTCTGAACAAAAGATGGCGTTAATAACGATATTTATTTGTTAAACGTAATTAAAGTAAATAGATTTGGATACATCTGCCGTCGTACGATTTAATCAGGACCAGAATGTGGCCACAATGTTGGGCCCAATCTGGCAGAACTGCGTACTTCTTATAAGTAAAATATCACAACAGAGAAGCAGAATAATATTATGATATTTTCTGGGAAGAAAGGGCCGTGTTTGCCATTCATATTCGAGCTAAGTAATGCTCTTTTCATTAAATATGAAAGGTCTAGTTCAGTAAATGCTGAAACCTTAAACAAAGACGTAAGGATAAATAATTTGGTTATTACATTATGCTCCTGAAATATTCAACATTTCTTAACAACATTATTTATTACTATGAACATTGCTACTGCCTCTTTCATACTGTTTTATTGAAATTTCCAAGAGTTATTGAAAACGTATTTAACATTTTTATTCCACAAAACAAATAAATTTGTATTATTAAATAAACGTACTGCGTAAACACTCTGAAATTACACTAATTCCTGTATAATAATATGATTCAAAGGATACATAACTTCATCATCGGGAAAATGTTAAAAACCTTATTATTAGAATTTATATTAATTATATGTATGAAAAACGATAGTTTTCAATGAGTTTTTGTCATATTTATGTTATTTATGTTTCGCCTTTCTAAGGCATTTTCAAAATGTCTTGACATATGGTTAATAATTCCGGAGAACAGTTGAGCTTAACTATTAATGTCAGTAAAACTAATGATCATACTGATTCGGTGATGCAACTGAACGGTTAAAATGTTGAAAAGGTGGAAAAGTTCAGATACCTCGGCAGCATGCATACAGACACCCTTGACCCAGATGTAGAGTTGAAATGTCGGATTAAAGCAGCAAGAACAGCATTTTACAAAATGAAGTCAATCTTTTGAAATGACAATGTCAACTTAAAACTAAGACAGAAGATGTTAATGTGTGGTCTGTTCTGTTATATGGGTATGAAACATGGACATTAAAAGTAAATACAATGAACCGGTTAGAGGCATTTGAAATGTAGCTTCACCGAAGAATGTTCAGGATCCCATGGACAGACAGAGTGACGAACACAGAAGTCCTGAATTGAGAGCTGCTGACATTGATCAAAGTCCGCAAGATTTCATATCTGGGTCACGTTCTACGAGGAGAAAAATAGGCAGAAATAATTGACTTCCACACTTTTCGTTCCTGATATACTTCTCTCGCTTCCTTCAGAAAGACATGTTTTACCTTGCAAAGATATTATCAAATGCCTTAGTATGGCGAAACAAAACTTCTAAAAAACAGATGTTTTCATTCGTATTAATTATTTTATATAGAGTTTAAAATCTTTGTTCAAGAAACAATAAATACATATGTTGTCTTCTACATTCGCCTTCACGTTGTGTTGTTGATTCACATTTAATTGTTTTTTATAAACATTGTATTTTCACAACTCTTTTTTTCACTTTTCACAAATATGTTTCGGGACACAGATGCCCTTCCACGGAGTAGAAATTTCAACCACATATTATTAAGTGTTAACAATGTTTTCCCAAAATTATTCAAAAGTATTTATTTTATTAAATTTTCCGGATGTGCTGCAGTGCGCAGCCCTTAAATACGAGCCCACACTGGCGTGAATCCTTTTTCTGCGAAATAAATGTTTACCGTGAAAAGCGTTTGTTTTTCGGGAATTTGAAGATGTACACTTCGCATCCTTTGTTCGCGATTTTCACCTGATATCAAACCGTCGGCGTTTGACATGTGATCCTAATCGCCAGACTTGGGACTTTTTTTTTCAAAAAGCTATCGATTTCAAAATCTGCACTGCGTCACATCATACAAAGGCTGTAATATATTATACTCTGTTCTCGAGTGTAGAATAAAGGGAGATTGGATTCTGCGAATCAGAGATCTGCGATAAGGAGGGGGACCGTAAGACGTTTGTGCTGCTGGAATCTTATTACCATAACTCATATTGCCTTAATAGGAGTATTGTGGTATATTTCCGCTCGTGCAAAGTTTATGCCAAAAACAAAATTATTTCCGATTCGTGATGCCTTTGTGAGAGTAATGAAAGGGATGGTCTGAAATATTCTTAGGACCCTAATGTTTCCAAGCGCTGTTGTGTAACCTTTTGTGTACATGAAGGGCCAGATCTGATTAAACAGTAAATATGATGACTAAGTCTGCTATGCAGATATTTGTCTCCATTCCTAAGATTTTTGTGCGATTGTGCTGTATGGTAATCAGTATCATAAAATCTCTTCAACGCAACAAATATCCCTTAGCCCTAGAAACGTAAGATAATTATAATAAAAACCATCTGTATTGCGTTTTTTATGTATTTTTAACTAACTTATTAACCATCACGCACTCTCCCCTAAGGTCGACGACCTTCGTGGCCGAGTGGTAAGTGCGTTGACTGCCACTCCGAAGGTTCCGGGTTCGATTCTCGGCGAGGGCAGTGTGATTGTCACACTGTCTTTAGTCTGGTGTAGAACTCACATGACAATAAAATGGCTAGCTAGCTACCTATCTCATGTCACGAGAATCACTATGATTGCTATAATAATACCCTTTACATCGATTTGGCTCATGCTGTCATGGTGTAAAGAGTGATTCAACAAAATAATAAGAATAATAAGGGGTAGGCAGAAATAATGGACTGCCACAAAGTTTCTTTCCTGATATATTTCTTTCGCTTCCTCAACATTCATACATCGTGTCATGCACGCACGTCGATTTCTCCTACTCCTCAAGTGACCGACATTCAATATTTGATTTATTTGCTCGTGCCACGTTTTCCTCAGTCTCTATTTATTATAAATACTAATAGTTAAGTTACTAATTAAATCATTACTCCGCAAGCAAAGTCGACAGAATAACGAAAAAATTAATAATAATTTTAATTATGAATATGAAAAGGATTTAATTTATTTGTTCTCGTCTTATTTTATCAATGAATACAACTATTTCTTCGGGTGCCGTGTCAGGTCCCCTCAACGTAAGCAATCACTGCAGCAAAAGCACCTCTGTCCTGTGCTACTATCCAATTCCAAATATTACGCAGCCAGGACAACTGCCTTCTGCTGAATCTTCGCCGTCCCATAATTATATCTTGCCCATAATTATCAGCTAAATGAAATGGTATTTTTCTCCTTACGTTCACACTCGATTTTCTGTAGTACGCCTGCATCGCTGACTGCATTATTACTGACATATAGTATGTATGCAACGACCGTTAGTCAATTTGCAATAGCACCATCTAAAGGAATCCATTTCGGATGTAAAACTTCTTTAGAAGTCGTATCGACTTTTCGTCGTGTCTAAAAGGCGGGCCACACTGTGGATAAACATCGGTTGTATAGTACTTCTATTTCATTCTACGCCGGGTAAAATAATGCGAGGAAGAGAGATAAACGTACCATGTTTGGTTGTGCATGTTTGTTTGTTGCACATGGTACGTTTATCTCTCTTCCTCGCATTATTTTACCCGGCGTAGAATGAGATAGATAACTGTTTGAATAAACACGAATTCCTATGGATTTCACGTGTTTATGCGGTTTGTTTATCAGTGTGGCCCGCACTTAAAAGTTTGGATTTGCTTCCTAGCGGTATCTTGAAATATTGATTGTTGCTTCTAATAATTATATAAAACGCCATGTTAACAAAATGAATGCAAATAAGTTATGAAATAAACTTGTAATAATACTTCGGGAAATCATACGTTTTCTTCAATATTATTTCTCAACATTCAAACATCTTGTAAACACACACACCGATTTCTCCGACTCCTTGTGTGATTTGATTTCCTAAATGTCTTGTACCGTTTACGTCGTTTATATTGTTTTTACTTTCTTTGTGTTTTTCTTTCTATTAGGTCCTTACATATGAAATTGGCGTTTTGTATGGGAGGAACATAACGTTGATTTTTTTTAAATATAATATATTTATTTAATCAAAGTATGTACCATTGCTATCTATGCACTTTTGCCATCTCATAGGTAGTTCATCGATCCCTTTACTAAAAAAACCATTCGGACGGGAATCATTAAAATCTTTGAAGTCAGTTTGGACTGCTCCATCGGTGTTGAATTTTTTCCCTTGCAAGAAGTTATCCAAATTTAGAAAAAAATAGTAATCTGTTGGGGCAAGGTCCGGAGAGTACGGTGGATGTCTTAGACATTCCAATTAAAGCTCTTCTAATTTGGCAGCCGTCTGTTGTGCAGTGTGTGGTCTAGCGTTATCATGAAGCAGCAGTGGCCTAGAGCGATTAACCAGCCTCGGTTGTTTAGCAGCTAGCTTTTCCATCATGGTTTGCAGTTGCTGACAATAGACATCTGCCGTAATCGTCTGGCCAGATTTAAGACAGCTGTAGTGAACGACACCAGCACTAGTCCACCAAACGCTTACAAGTAACTTTTTTGGAGTCAATTTTCGCTTGGGGCATGGTTTGGCTGGTTCGGCAGGGTTCAGCCATTGCGATGAGCACTTCCGATTATCATACAGGATCCACTTTTCATAACAGGTAATGATTCGATTCAAAATCCCTTCATTATTGTGCTGGTTGAGTAATGCAACGCAGCAGTCAACGCGCGTTTGTTGATTTGCTTCACTCAATTCGTGAGGTACCCACCTTTCAAGCTTTTTCACCTTCCTAATTTGCTTCAAGTGAATTAAAACAGTTTAATCACTAACACCGCAGCCTGCAGCTAACTCGGACGTGGTTTGCGATAGATCCGCTTCCACAAAAGCCTTCAATTCTTCATTATCAACTTTGGTCTTCGGCCGCCACGGGGCTTGTTCTGCAGGTCGAAATTTCCAAAACGAAAACGTTGGAACCAAAAACGCACTGTGTTTTCTTTTGCGGCACCGTCGCCATACACATCATTAATCCTTCGAGCCGTTTCTGCAGCACTGGTGCCACGGTGGAACTCGTACTCGTAAATAACGCGATATTTCAAGTTTTTCATTTTGTAAACTGAGTGACGCAAAGAAAAAAAACAATTGAGGAAAAACAAATGAATTATAATTTTCGAAACACAAATACTTGAGTAAATAGCTGTATAAATTTGAATTTGGAATTCCTAACCAAAGAGAAGATATTTGAGATCAAAGTTGCCAGTACGGCAAAACGCCAATTTCATATGTAAGGACCTAATATATTACACATCTAAATTACCTTTTCATTATAACCTTCATAACACTTTATTAACACTGCATTCACGTGATTCTTAAATATGCATTTGATATGCGATCTAAGAGATCTCATTTCAACACATTTTTTCTACTTTTATCCTTCTTTTGCCAATCGTTACATTTTTCTTAAAACGTTTTTTATTTCCATATTGAATATTTAATTTTCAAAAATTCGTCTGTTTTCTAGAAGTTGGAAAAACTTATTTCACTTTGCTAAAGCATTATCAAAACGTTTGATATATTATTTCCCTTATTTCAAACTATGATTATGATTTAATTACTATTTTTATTTATTTACTGAAACTAGAGTCGCTTTAAAGTTTTTTTTGTATATAAGTTACCCGTGCGGTATTTTACCTTGATGAAAATTAAAAAATTTGGGAATTTTTAATATATTTTGGAGTGACATGTTTTACCTTACTAAGACATTATGAAATGTGGCGAAAATAAAATGCATTTGATAAAAGCCTAGTAAGTCAAAATATCTCACCCTAATGTAATATAATATAGCTTTTAAATGTGATATTCTAATGTGGAAAGCAATAGAAAACCATCACATTAAAGACCTAAGTAACATAATAAGAATCTGAAAAAATGTTACACTTTTCTGTAAACTAATCCCTAGTATTGAAACATAAAAGAAGAAGGTTTTAAAAAACTGACGTTTTCATATATATCAAATATTTCATATAAAATTATACATAATTGATCAAGAAACAATACGAAAACAATGCGAACATTAATTATACAAATAAATGAAAAGTGTTTAAAAGTAATTTTCGTAAAACGAAATACTAAAATAAAGAAATTCTGTCAAACTTTGAGTTTCTTAGACTCGTTAATATAAACTCTTTTTTTTTTCATTTGAAGCACTTCGTGGTTAGACATTTGAAACTTATAGAATTAAAGTAATAAAATGCATAGTTATTTATACTGCCCTGATGAAGCTTTGGTCTAAGTGAAACTAGTTGTCATCAATTATAATAACCATGCCATTGTTAAATACAAAGTGTTTTATTATTTTATATCTATAAGTCGTCAAAATAAGATTTTTCTTTTCCATGATAGAAATCTTAAATAAAGAACGGACTGAGATTGTTAGAAATGTCTATTTTAGTAAGCTGGATCACTGAAATAGAACAAATCCCGAATGGTTGCACAAGAGTTGAGAATGATATTTTTATTTATAGTATAATGTTTTATGTCTACATTCCTGTAATGTGGTTTTCAGGGTAGCCTTTGAACCGAAATAACCGCGAAGGAAGAGAGTTTTCAAAAGAATACGTTTTCACATATTTTGAAGAATTTAACCCAGATTTACATTCTTGAGAACGTGGTAGAACTTAGGTGGCTCTTACGACTGTTCAAGTGTATCGCACTTTGCCTCCTCCCCGTAGAATGTTTTCCGCCTTTGTGTTTTACACAAGATAAACCGATTACGCGCGTTTAGCACCGGATCTTCGCGCACAGAAACGTACTAACTTTTTTAAATAGATTTTAATATAATAATAAAATTTCACTAGATGTGACAAAATAGAATATTACATTCATATTTTTATACAGCTTCCAACAACAACTTACGATATAATAAACCAGTTGACGGCTCTTGGGTTGGGAATTTTTTTTTTTTTTAATAATTTCAAAAATACTTTTACTAGTTTACAGTTACAAAATAAACAGTTTATTTTGTAACTCCTATGAAGGTTATTTTTAATAAAAATAAGTTTAAGGATTAATTGTATCTCAATAGAGACGAAGATGTAAATTGTTTTTTTTTTGGAAACAGAATATGGTGGTCGAGGCGTTTACAGGACCTGTCATTGGTTGGGTTAAGCGATCGCTTTATGTTAACAACATTTCCCATTCCGTACTTTTTACGACACCACGTCTGACAATTTTTTTTAAAGATGAATATATGCTACTATGTTGAGAAACACTTCACATCTTTTAGTTTAATCTACACTAGCGCCATCTATTAAGATTAGGTGTAAGCATTAAACAGAAAATCTTTTTCAATGCAATGTGAAAGGCTATACAATTATCAGACAATGCTACATAGTACAATTAATCCTTAAAAATGATTAACCCGCAATGGGTATAATCCAGTATTTGTCTACGAGTATTTGTATGCATTCAAAAAGTTGAAAAATAAGGTTTTTGTAAAAACTAGTTAAAGTGTTTTTAATTTAATTTTTAATAATGCCACACCACAGATTAAGTGCTTCATACGAAAGATATATTTTTATGAAAATAACAAACCACATTTTTTTTCAAATTGCACTTCGTTTTTCGTTTAATTGTTCGTAAGCTTGTAATAAACAAGAAGGTCTGAAAAATACCATGCGTGATAATCATGCATAAGATAGAGGAACAATGAGGAGTTGGCAGAAAGCAGTTGCTGCGGAATATAAAGGATTGTACAGGCGAGGTGAGTTGAGAACTTCTTCCAACTAGGTAGTTATAAACATACGTGTACTATACCTCAGTAATAATGCAGTAACTGATGCAGGCGTACTAAAGAGAGCCGGAGCCAATAGAAAGCTATTGTCGAGTGTGAATATAAGGAGAAAAATGCCACTTCCTTTAACTGATAATTATGGGCAAGAAAGAGGAACGGCCGAGAGTCGACAGAAGGCAGTTTTCCTGGTTGCTGAATATAAAAGATTGGACAGTAGCACAGGAAAGAGATGCTTTCGCTGCAATAATCGCCAACGTTGGAGGGATTCGACACGGTACCAGAAAAATAAGAAGCTCATTATGACTATTAATGAAAATAGTTTTAATTAAAAATAAAGAATCTTTTTTATTTCTTTGATTACCCATATCAGGCCCATCCACATATCGTCATCAATTCCTGCCAAGAGTTCCTAAGGATATTAAGGAATATTGCAAAGTTTTACGACGCTTGGGTAATATCCGTCATAAGAGATTATAAGCCAACTTTTGGATTTTGCATCACAATAATGCAGCGGCTCTCACAGCTTTGCTTATTAGATCATTTTTAGCCACAAAAAAAACCTATGCTACAACAATCTCCGTATGCACTTGCTTTAATTTCCATTATCTTTTTTCTCTTTCTGGAAATCAATCAAGAATTATGAAATGATTAAGTTTTGACCTAATATATGTGAAATGGGAGCAGCTAAATACGAGTAACTTAGAGGTATTTAGATCAATACGAAAAAACAATGACATAATTGCATTATATCTGACGGAATCAAGTTTGAAAGAGACCAAAACAATATTTTTTAAAATAAAAATGGTACTTTATTTTTGGTAGTGACTGATTGTTTTAAACATTTTTTTATCAAAATTGATTATATTTATTACATAATAAATAAATACCCGTATCAATGGGTAACAATAATGTGAACACACTGCATGTTCATTGGGTTTGAAATAAAAAATAAAGTTTTTATTTCATAATAAATATTTTTTTTTAGTTTTGCCAAATATTTTAGATCGGGTGCAAACCTATATATTGCAAAAAAAAATAACGCAGCTCAGCCATCGCTGAACGATACTCGATAAAAAATAGTATTTTATATTTCATTCATGTTCACTAAATTTCGGATAATAATATCGTATAAACACATTTATAAAACAAACCGTCGAAATGCTGTGCCACCCTCACGAAAGGACGCTGAAATATTTAACAAGAGAAGCTTATGTCGCGTTATTTTCCTTGCCAGTAATAAAATCCAAGGGCCAAAAGTTTCGTATACAACAACAGGGAAGGGTGTAATAATAACAAGAGGTTGGGACGCTGTGGTCGGCACGGTATCTCCAACCCCATATATGAGATTTGTCTCGCAACACGTGACAGATTTACGAACAAGATGAAGATGTCCTCTGTATATTACAGTCGGGGGGAACATTGCCTCGGAAGCGATGTAATAGCTGTTTGAACAAATTTCATGTCATATTCGCCGAGGAGCTTTGAAATTGAACAAAGCGATGCACTGTAGACCAATTTCTGTGATTATTATCTAATAGGAAATAACGACAACTTGTTTTACAGCTTCAATTTACTATTTATAATGTACAGGCATTTATGAAAAGGCAATTCTAAAACTTCAAGACAGATGCACGTGCTGCCTTCTAGAGTGCTTTCAAAGTTTGTGTATGGTAAAAAAAGTTATCAGAACGCTTGTTTGGTTATGGACTCAACATGTTTTTTATTGTACGATATGTACCACAAACTCATTTCAACGTTATTTAAAATAATGTAACGTGCTTTCGTCTCATTCAATGTTAATATCATTACTAATAATTCAAAGTTTAAAATAATTCAGTTTTTTTTAAGGTTTGGTTTTTTAAACTAGCAACATTGTTTCTACAGACTGTCAATTGGATAGTTGACAGTTGATTTGTAGTCAGTACGTTTTGCCATTTTATCATAAATAGACTGACGTCAGAACAGCGCTTGCAAATTGTGCAAATTTATTTTGAAAATCTTGGTTCGGTTCGCCAAACTTATCGTGCACTACGTCCATTTTACGGTTGACATAATCGTCCATCCGAGCAAGTCATTCGGAAAACCATGGATCGTTTTCGCACCACGTACCTATACTCTAGTGGATAATATACATCCACAAAGACGACAATTGTCGAAAATTGGATTTCACGGTTGCGCTTCATTCGAGCTAGCCGTGGCGCTCATATGCCCGAAATTATATTTAAACAATAACGGCATAAAAGTATCTATCAAATAAAGCCAATATCATAGACATTAACATTATTTTAATGTGTTTTATTTCATTTTGAATATGTATTATATTCCTCTAAAAAAATCACCCTACACTAGTTAAGTCGAACAAATAAATCTATAGAATAAGATAAATAAATTTGAACATAAAAAAACTTTGTGAATGTCAGTTGGTTACTTTTTTTCAAACAAAGAAAAAACGTTTATGTAATATGAGTTAACAATGTATAATGAACATTGTACATAGTAAATAAATTATCATTTAATCCATGATCATTAAATTCTTAAAATTCCAAATCGTTTAGGAAAAGAAATACTTTTAAATCCGTAGAGTTTTTAAATGGTTCCATGCGACAATTCGGCGTCCTATTCATTCTCACCTGCGCGAATATTTTTCTTAATCTTTCCAAGCAGTATATTCAGATCGAAAACATTTTTGAAATAACCAAAACTGTCGAAATGGTACTCTGAACTGCAACCATTCAAGAGTTGCCCTATAAACTTGTGTTTTTCTTGGAAAATGAGGTGCAAGTATGGAAGAAAACCCATTCCACACAGTATACCTTCAGTGCATTACACAATGCAACCATACTGCAACGAAATACGAATAAAGCGTCCACAATGTTGCCTACAATACGGCTTTGACGTGATTGCTTGGATAATCTCGTCGATTCTGACGTCACGTATGGTTACGATGAAAAATCGTAAGAGCAGATTTATAGAGAGCTACCCTCGCCACAATATTACCGTCTGTAAAGGGAGAATGCGCTTTACTTACTTTCTATCTTTGTACAAAGAATATGCGCATACGAGTTTCCACGTAAGGAAGATCTTTGTATGATGCAAAATTAAAGAGCATAAAAAATATTCAAGTGTATGGAGAGAATTTAAAAGTTTTTAATGAACGTAAAATGTGAACACTGTTGATTTTCATAATTTGGATTTATAGGTATATAAGTTAAAACACAATGTTTGTAGAACGATTATTGATAAACGATTGGCGACTTTCGTGGCCGAGTGGTAAGTGCTTTGAATGCCACACCGAAGGTCTCGGATTCGATTCCCGGCGATGGCAGTGTGATTGTCACACTGTCTTTGGTCTGGTGTAGAATTCACGTGACAAAAAAAATGACGATATATTAGATACCCATCTCATGTCACTAGAATCAATATGATAGCTACCCTTCTTATCGATTTGGCTCGCGGTGTAATGATTTAAATAGCGATTCAACAAAATAACAAAAATAATATTAATAATATTGCGTTGCTTTTTGTATTCTGGTGGTATGTAAATAGTATAAGAATTTAATGGTTGAATTAAAATACGCACTAAGTATAAAAAATAACATTTCTGCATTATCATTCTATATGACATATAGAACAAAACTGCAAAATTTTGTTAATTTTTTTTTTGTACTTATTGCCTAGTTCACTTTTTTTATGTACACAACAGGTCGTTTGGATCCAATTAATATATACAATTTTTATTTTTTAGCTATTATATTGATTCTGTGATAGGTAACCAATCTATAGCCATTTTATTGTCACGTGAATTCTACACCAGACCAAAGACAGCGTGACAATCACACTGCCATCGTCGGGAATCGAACCCAGGACCTTCGGCATGGAAGTCAGAGCTCGTAACCACTCTGCCACGAAGGCACATTCACATGATTTAAGTATTAATTTTGTTCCAGATTTACCTGAAAATGATCCAAATATTTCTGGGGGTCGTTCGCGGTACCACATTAACGAGCTGGCACGCCTGAACTGCAGTTCGGGACCCTCGATTCCCGGGGCTTCTCTGAGCTGGTTCATCAACGGGGAGCCGGCTGACAGCGAATTAATATCGAGTCCCATAGATGTGGTGGATGAAGATGGAATGCATACATCGATTCTCGGACTTCAGTTCAGAATACTCCCGAAACACTTCAAAAAAGGAGACCTGAAATTAAAGGTATTCCAATATTAATTTTTGTAATTGAAATTTCTTGGTAAAAGTTCATTGTAATTAATGAAAATAATGAAAATCCTATACAAAGGTAAAACTCATTAAGTGACATTTAATTATTTTTTTTGCAATTTCTGTATCAGACTTGTGAATTCTACGTCAGAAAATAATCACTAAGTGTATTTATTAAAGAATAACAGTTAATCTTTAATAAAAACACTTGGTGATTATTTTCTGACGTAGAATTCACAAGTCTGATACAGAAATAGCAAAAAAAAATATAATTAAAATGTCACTTAGTGAGTTTTACCTTTGAACCGACGATATATTTATTTTATTTCCAATTGATTTATAACTTCGACCAGTTTCGACAGCTCGCCATCATCATTTGGTATTGCTATCATCACTGATCGAAGCTAAAATTCAAGTGGAATTAAACTATTAAAAATATTATAACGACCTTCGTGGCCGAGTGGCAAGTGCATTGACTGCCACCCGAAGGTTTCGGGTTCGATTCCCGGCGAGGGCAGTGTGATTGTCACGCTGTCTTTGGTCTGGTGTAGAATTCACGTGAAAATAAAATGGCGATAGATTAACTACCTATCACATGTCACGAAAATCACTATGATAGCAATAATACCCTTTACATCGATTTGGCTCATCCTGTCATGTTGTAAATGAGCGATTCAACAAAATAATAATAATAATAATAATAATATTGTAAAGGGATTTATTGTATAAAATAAAATAAAATCGTGAGAGAGTGCGACAGCTATGACTCCCACACCGAAGGTCCCGGGTTCGATCCCCGGCGATAATAGCGTGGAAAAAAATCAATCTGCCTTTGGTCTGGTAAAATTCAGGTGACAATAAAAATGATGATTAGCTATTTATTATATGTCATAAGAATCAATAGCTTAACAAGCAAGTATAAGGTAATTAGGTCCATAGAATCTGTTTTATACAAAAATGTATAGAGCAACTGCTAACTTCCACATTAAAGGCCCAAGTGGCATCTAAAGAACCACCAAAGATGTTTATGGACTTTGCTGCAAACCAATTCTTAGAATTTAAAATTCTAACTAACTAACTAACCATCACGCCGTCTCCCCGAAGGGGTAGGCAGAAATAATGGACTGCCACACTTTTCTTTCCTGACATATTTCTCTCGCTTCCTCAACATTCATTTCTCTGACACCTCACATGGCCGACATACAAGTGCCACGTTTTCCTCGGTCTTCCTCTTTTTCTGATTCCATTTACATCGTTAATAAATATTTTTTTACCATTATTTCTTCATTCATTCTTTCCATATTTCAATTTCAATTTCAATTTATTTTTAAATCATAAACATTACAGTATATAACCAAAGCGCTTATGACTATACAGGTAGGTAAAAAAAAACTATTTTAAACAGTAAATATAATAAAAAATTTAAAAACAGACAAAAACACAAAAAAACACGAGATAATTAAAAAATAAAGACCAAATAAATAATTAGAAACAATAAGAAGAACAACACATTATTTAAGAGATAGATGTTTTCTGAGGGAAGCCTCACTATCGTGGAAGATGTCCACATCCGAAGAGATGCGGTTTAGAAGGATTATTGGGCATAACTTTAGGTAAATTGGTTCTACACATTGGCAGGTGAAATAATCTATTTAAATTGAATACACATTAATTTGTTAAAACCACTTTTATTTTTGAGTTCGTCGACCGGTTTCGCTCACAACCGAGCTTCCTCAGGACTGGTCGACGAACTCAAAAATAAAAGTGGTTTTAACAAATTAATGTGTATTCAATTTAAATATTGATAACTCCACAAAGTGATGGCTTCATACCAAAAAGAAATAATCTATGTTGCCTTTGTCGCAGATAATTGTCAGGGACAAACAAAGTCAAGTCATTCAAAATATCCGAGTTATGTATTCGACCACGAATCAGTTGAAAAAAATGAACACCCAAATGGATAGTTCGTCTAATTTCCAATGATTGGTAGTCCAGCATACCCAGCAAGAAATCGGTTGGGTACAGCCAGGGGTAATAACCGTTATCTTTGAGGTACAAAAAACGTAAGAACTTTTTTTGTACCTTTTCAATCAACAGGCAATATTTATTTTCATGTGGTGCCCACACCACTGTACCAAATTCCAACCGACTTCTTACCAAAGAGTTATACAATAACTATGTCCTAACATATGTCCTAACCATCTTAATGATCCTTTCATTATTGTGTTCATAACACCTTCATTCGCACCGCAATCACTCCTTATATTTTCATTCGACACTCTTTCATACACAGAGTATCCACACCTTCGTCAAAGAGATCTCATTTCTACTGCATTTATTGTACTTTCATCCTTCTTTTGCCAGTTCCATGCTTCGCTTCCATACATAAGGGTCGGTAAAATTCTTCTTCTCATAATGGTCAAATGCCACCAGGGCCAGTTTCTGAAGAGTTTACAGACTCTTGCGATGTGGACTCCCAGCTGTGTTATCATATTTTAGGGGGTCTTTCAGGGATCCTTATTCCCTCGCGATTCTCATATAAGGCAAGGCGT
The DNA here is from genome assembly GCA_022606425.2 of Lepidostoma basale. NCBI lineage: Eukaryota > Metazoa > Arthropoda > Insecta > Trichoptera > Lepidostomatidae > Lepidostoma > Lepidostoma basale. The sequence continues at coordinate 248,033 of JAHDVF020000431.1, forward strand.
AGTAGTCTTTACTCGTCCATTATTTCCACATGGTCTCTCCAATATCTTCTTATTTGTCTCTCCCTTCTGACGACATCCTGGATATCACACATTTCTCTGAGTTTTCTGCTTGTTTTTTTTCTGAGGGTATTAGCTCTTGTTTTGATGCCACTTCAAAAAAAAAACTATATTTTAAATAGTCCATTGTTTTGGCCGAAACACTATGATACTTCAACATTTTAAAATGTTAAATTATAAAACTTTGCTTTTATGTATCACAATTTTGTTTTTCTTTTCGCGACAGCTCTTTCGTCAACATATGTTGACATCATCAGGTGTTACAATAATATATCAATTGTTAAATTTTCGTGATTTTTCGAACCTTTATGTGTATTTGTAAAAGCAGTAGGAGTATTTGTAAAAACAGAGTTTTATAATTTAACAGTTTATAACTATATTTTGGCACAAACTAGGCATGTCAGCAATATTATTTTTGGGTATTATTTTCATATTTAAAATATATTGTGTACATAATTCGGAGTTTTTCCTTAGTGTTCTGCTGCAATATCTACGATGTATTCCCGAAGTAACGAAGAGAGTGTGGAAGGGGAACGCCCTCAAAGGGCACCTGCCCTCGAGAGCAGAGACATAGCGGCTCACGCGGCTGTTAATTCTCACGCAGACAGGGTTCAAGGTAAGGGGTACCACATGACTCACTATATTTTTTTTAAAACACTTTAAAATATCAAATTTAAATTGATTTGATAGGATATTATAATAAGTTACTTTAACTATATATATTTGGTTTAAAAAATGTATTCGTCCACTGTTTTGGCCGAAACATTACGATATTTTAACATTTTATAACTGTTAATTCAAAAACATTGTTTAATATCACAATTTGTATTTATTTTACTTTACGACAGCTGTTTCATCAACCAATGTTGACATCATCAGGTGTTAAAAAATTTACATAAAAAAAAATAATAAAAAAATTATATATATTTTTGTAACAACTGATGATGTCAACATTGGTTGATGAAAGCTGTCGTAAAGTAAAATAAATACAATTTGTGATATAAAACAATGTTTTTGAATTAACAATTATAAAATGTATTCGTGTTAATACAATATAATATAATGTTTTTGAATTAACAATTATAAAATGTATTCGTGTTAATACAATATAATATAAATAATTCGAATACGCATTTTCATTTGAATCTCGTTAAAAAAATCAGTTTAAAAAAATTATATTAATGTATAAAAAAAGTACATATAAGTGGTATATGAACATTGATTTCAAGCAATATTAATCATTATTTTTATAACATACAAAAAAAATCTATATCATTTTCATAAAAACGTTGAAAATAAGAGTAATATCATATCCTTAGTGTAGAAAATTTATAAGTTATTTTTTAACTCCGAGGAAAGATGTCTGTGGCTAGTTGTATGTTTGTGAACAGTTCAATAAAGTGTTAAATACCATGAACGCATAATAAATGGTTCGATTTTAGTAAGACTAGTATCCAGTCAAAAAGTTAAAAGTTTTCTATTATTAATCCGAGTACTACAGATCTGAACAAGATTTGAACTTATATAAAAAATATATGTTAATATAATTAAAGCTAATAAACATGTGAAAACGACATATAAATATTAGTAAGAAAAAAAATTCTACGTCAAAAACGTAAGCTTTTTATCAATATACTCTGGGAAATTATTATTTTTATTCTCTATAAAAGCCATTACCTTTCTATGGAAGTAGTAAGTAGCTTATAAAAGACTTATTAAGGACTATAATCCACTGATAAGATCTAATAATCCCTCGGTTGGCGAATAAGAAAGTCGAAATGGCATGGATACTTTTTGGGGCAAGAAATAATGTATTGTGCGTATGTAAGTACCAAGATAATCTTATTTATTTTTTCCAGCTGGCCACACTGCAATCTTCAAAGCAGATCGATTGCTTCTACTGGCCTCTCTCGTATTAACTGTCTGCTGCACATTTCTCGTCAGTGTCAGATAACCGCTACATATCATTAATATGTTAATATAATTTTATTACTATATGCTATAAAAGTGTCCCTCAGTTACGAAAAAAGCGGAGTTACGTGGTAATGTTACTCGATTTGTATTTTTTAAAGAAAAATACATACTTCAGAAAAGTATTCTGTTCGTGTTTATTATCATACTCTAGTTCAAAGAGGATGTCATAAAACGCAAAACATATTGAACCACTTAATAAAACAATAAAAATTGTATTCTTGTGTCTTACGAGAAACCAATTAAAATAGAAAACACTTTACAATAAATCGACATCAAAACAAATACAACGATAGTACAACATTCATGTAATTGCATATGAAGTGTATAATTGTAACCACATAACGTTTTCTATATAGTACGATATGATAATGAGTTACCAAACATATTTAAACCTTGGCAATTGAAGGTTGAAAATAATATGCAACGGATGTTTAAAATTAAATATCTAAATGGATCTAATGCTAGGTCAATTATATAAGGAATACACAAGGTTGTGTATTGTCTTCACTTTTTTAAACATATTTAAAAAAAAAAATGAATTCAAATTATCCGTTTTGATCTATCTAAGAAGTGAAAAGCAAGAAATGCATAAAAAGATCGTCAAAAATTTAATCAAGGTACATTCTCAAAGTGAAAAAACCTTTAGAAAAGATTCCATATACTTTGTTTTTTTTAATGTATACAAATACTTGTAGACGAATACTGGATTTTTACCCATTGCCGGTTAATCATTTTTAAGGATTAATTGTATCTCAATAGAGACGAAGATGTAATTTTTTTTTTGGATACAGAATATGGTAGTCGAGGCGTTTTACAGGACTTATGACCTGTCATTGGTTAAGGTTAAGCGATCACTTTATGTTAACAACATTTCCCATTCCGTACTTTTTACGACACCACGTCTGACAAATGTTTTCTAACTTATATATATGCTACTATTCCATATATGTTTATGCTCGACTTGTCACATTTAACAACGCTTTTCAACATTATTTCTACGAAATTATTGTACTTTAATGTTAAAAAATGATTACAGAGCAAAATTTTATTTTAATATTGTATTTTACTTATGGGTACCCCTAATATCGTGAACTGGGATTATCTGTCTGAGCAGAAAATGTAAAGCTGCAAATAAAGTCGGCCGCACAATGGGAGTTAACGATCTTAACGTGACCGATTTGGACTAAGCAGTATACCTTAAATGTTGCTAATTATATATTATGAGCTTATGTTTAAAAACATTGTAAAATATAGAAAAATATTGTATGCAATAATGACCCTTATTTTTAATAAGTTTTATCATTTACTTGGAAAATCTAAAGAAAAACGATTAGAGAATGATAGGCAAGAAAAGCCTAATGGTTAGTTAGCTAAAACGAATATATTGAGGTATTTCTGCGATTCGTTATTACGTCATTTGCTTTTTGAGGGTTCGTAACTCGGGGGATACTTACGCTGTTAATCGTTTTGCGTATTAATATAATGTTTTGTATGTCTACTATTAATATCGAATTAATCCTAAAATTATGCCAAAGATTCTATGTTTATTTTATTATATTTTGATACCTTAGAGAAAATCTCAATTTTCGTTATTAAAAAATACATGGGTTTAATTTTTATTTTATTTTATTTATTATTAAAAATACAATAGTTTTATGTGTTATGTAATATTCATGTTAATAGAAAACACCTTATGAATTGCACTGATGAAAGAGATTTTTTTGTATTAATATATAAAGATTTTGGTAGTATATATCTAGAATGTAAAAAAATGTAGTTGATAAGAAGTGCATAAAATGATTTTTAATATAAGCATAACAAACGCATATTCAGTTTTTTTTTTAATATAAAAAAAATCACATTCAGAGAACCATTTGATTTAAATGGCACATAATTTTTCCGGTATGAAAAAATACAAGCACGGTTGACCGCACTTTAAAAAATACAGGAAGCTTAACACAAGAGTTAAAGCACTCCTTTGAAGCCAACTTTGTAGCTATATGGTACACTTAACTAGAAGTCGAAATTCATCAAATCGCCTGAAGGCTTGTCAGAGTCGCTTCACAATTATATTATTTTGAATCTCTTTCCTCGTGGAAATTGTAAAAGTTATTTTTCCGATGGAGAATTTTTATACAAAATGTGATCATTTAGTTTTTCATATTTTATATTTTAGCAATGGTATAGTATGATAAAGAAAATACCTTATCATATGATAAGTAAAAATGTTTTATTATTTGTAAAATAGTTTAAAAAATAAGCGAAACGTGAAATTTAAGAATAATATTTACTTAGAAAGTAATAACAATCAACATATCTATTTATCTTAATGTGTAGAAATCCTTAAGATATTTAATATTATTATAATTATTGCGAGTACACTTACATATTATTGTTAAAAAATGCGAATAAAATAAGTAAATACATATTAATTAATAATTGTCATTATTGTATTACACTTATTTTCAAGACATGATTTTTCATAAAATAAAGAAAAACCTGTTTCACCAAAATAAATCACTCGTTGTAAGGTAATTCCTTCGGCGATAGCTAGTAAAATTTTAGAATTTCATAAACCAATCCACTGAAACAAATTTAAGGACACCATATACATTATTTAAAATTGTATTCCTCTCAAATAAAAACGTATTTTTTTTAACTTTCAAATTTAATTAAATCAACAGTGCTCCCCCAGTCCAGTATAAATAAATAAGAGTGCATATATATTTTATATAAAACTATAATGCATATTTATTAGTACCTACATAAGTATGTGATCTATAGAAGTAAAATAAGATGTTATAGTATTTAAAAAATGCGATGAAATCGTATTGATTACCTATAGGTTTAATTTAAATTAAATTCAATCTTTTTTGTATGGTTTTGTAACTATCCTTAAGCAATCCTAATATCTCTTTCTATTTAAAATAATTGATTATGTACGAGATTTGAAGCTTAGGTAGATATGAAAATTATATTAGTTAGGGATAAATTAGTTAACCTTAATCTCTTGCTGTTTATATTTGTTCTGTATTGTGCTATGATTGCTCATTTTATTATTTTTGTAAGTAGCTGTGAAAATCGTCACACTGCAGTTTTTTTTAATAAAGTATGAACATGTAGAAAGGTAAGTACGTAAAACATAAAATTAATAATTTAATTCTCTTCGATCTGTTATTTATAAGAAAATAAAATAATTGACTATTTAATTATTTTTATTTATTTGTTGTATTAAAAAACCCTCTAAAATGATCCATGTTTTATATTTAAATCAAAAATGAAGTAAGACAGATGAGTAGAATACAATATGGCAAGATCAAAATATGCATTAAAGACGAGTGATCCTGAGTGAAATCACATCAAGGCATGGAAAAAATAAAAGTTAATAGTATTAATCATCATATTATGAAAAGTTAATAAGAAAATTAAATGATTTTACCGAAGTCTCTTGAAGGAAATTCATTTTTAATAATAATTAAATAAAACGATGTTTTTAACTACTTTCACTTTTGACTTTATTTCAACAGCGACCGGTTTCGCCAAGCTCGCTGTCGAAATAAAGACAAAAGTTAATTATTATTGAAAAGTTATTAAGTTATATAATATAGCATATAATAATGCGCCAATGAGCCAGGGATAAAAATGTCTTCTTTTTTTTACACTAACATCAAAGATTTAATTAAAGGCTTAAAAAAAATTTGTACAATCATCGATGTGAACAAAAAATAGCTCATTATTATGAAAAAGGAATCTGGTCATGTCCAGGCTTGAACCGCTGTTCTCTAGATAATGAGCTAAGCTATTTGTCTCCTAGACCACCTCCGGTTTCGAGTAAGTACATAATATTGTATATTTTATGATATCAAATGAGTAAACAATTCAATTGACATGGAGTAAAAACCAACAAATTCCAAAAATATTTTACTAAAACATAATTAAAAGTTTTATATCATGCAAGTCTTTGCAAACTCTTTCGTTGCTGATTTTTTTGTTTATAAATATATTGTATTTATTTCATAAATAGATATGTAAATATAAAAAAAGTGAATGGGGTAAATGAAATCAAAAAGCTTAGAAAGTTGTCATGTCAATGTATAAACATATAAACAATCCTTGATCAGAAAGCAGAGACGTCAATAAAGGTATATATATACCAAAAACAACAAATCAAGATTACCGGCGATGAAAGGTAAGAACCCGTATTTGTTGGCATATGATTAGGTACCATCGAAATAAATAACAATCGAATTTAGTAGTTACCATTAGCAACGAATTAACAACTATTTTTTTAAAATTAATGTGTCAAAATTACAGGATTTTTTTTTCTTCTTACTTAATCAAATTAAGAGTACATCGTTAAATTTGTTGACTTTCTATTATACTTCAAAATCGTTATTTAAATATTTCTTTCGATGGCTATAAAAATTTGGTAATGTATGCATTTTTATTATTATTAAGTATTTAAATATTAAATTTCGGCCACGTGAAGAGTCAGAAAAATCGACTTGCGTGCATGACATGGACGGTGTGGTGGTCCATTATTTCTGCCTAATCTTTAGAGGAGACGGTGTGATGGCGGAAGTTAAGTATTAGTAAACTGTTTCTATTATATATGCTTCCCTATGTTTACGATATTTTGAAAACTTAATCTATGCCATAAAATAATATTAACAATAACCCAGCATGAATACCTCCCTCATTTATATAATCCGTACTTAATATTTTTTACTCGTTGAATAATACAAATTTAAAAAAATATATTTATAATAATTAATGTGTTAAATAAAGTAGTACTTACATTTGGCGATATTTTTGTTATAATTTGTTATACTAAACCAACTAACTAACCATCACGCCGTCTCCCCGAAGGGGTAGGTAAGCATAAAGAATGGACTGCCACACTTTTCTTTCCTGACATATTTCCCTCGCTTCCTCAACATTCATACATCGTATCATGCACGCGCGTCGATTTCACATGGCCGACATTCAATATTTTATTTATTTGATCGTGCCACGTTTTCCTCAGTCTTCCTCTATTTCTGGTTCCATTTACATCGTTAACATATAATTTTTTTACGATTCTTTCTTCATTCATTCTTTCCATATGTCCAAACCATCTTAATGATCCTTTCATTATTCTGTTCATAACACCATCATTCGCACCGCATTCACTTTTTTATTCGACACTATCATACACAGAGTATCCACACATTCGTCTAAGAGATCTCATTTCTACTGCATTTATTCTACTTTCATCCTTTTTTGCCAGTCCAATGCTTCGCTTCATTCATTTATTAATATGTGTTAAATAATGTAGTACTTAGAATTCGACGATATTTTTTTTTTAATTCGTTATACGAGTGCTAAACCATGTGCATTTTTTTTGTAATTATCATAAAAATAATTACTTATTACTAACTGCTTATTTACCATATAAGTAGAGCTAACGAACTGCCGCCTGTGTAGAAATTAACTAAATTAAATGTATGTTACAAATGATTTTTTTTTTTCATTTTTTGCAATCTATATCTACGAGAGAAATTTCAAATAACAACATTAATATTTTAATAATAATTACTGTTTAACAACTTACAAGTTGCAGCCTGTGAAATATTAATGGAAGTCAAGATTTTCTACCCTTTTAAAAACTTGGTTCACTTTAATCGCAATCAGTAATAAGTTTCATCTTTTAATGTAAATCTTTTTTTTCACACACGTTAAAAAAAAACAATTAACGCCAAATTGTTCTCCTTTACAAAAATAATCAGAACAAATTTTTAAATAATCAAGAAACCTTCTCGGGCATGCGCGTCGTGTTCATTTCGAATTACTTTCGGAGAGAATCGAAGTATTCCTCTAACGCTCTTATATTCAAAATATTTTCGTATTCTTTCTTAATGATATCCGAGGTTTCGCCTGTTTATATTTATAATTTACAATTGCAGAACACGAAAAAAACCTTATGCCATTACAGTCAACTTGAAAGTGAATTTATTAAACCCAAATATGCACCGGTGCGCAACCCAATTGACGTGAAAATTAGTAATATTATTCAGAAATGCACTTTTAAGAAAATTAATTACTAATACACCCTGTTGAAGAAAGTAAGAAGTGATCAGTGATTTAAAATAATATCTGTGTATAGCCGAGATGAGTTAAATTATTCACGTTACAGCCCCATCTAGCTCCCTTGGGACTCTTTTAAATATCTAAATTAAAATTAGAACAGCGTCTAGGGAATTCACAAGTGCTTTCGACGCCATTGCGAAAATTTTAAATTATTTTTAGCAGAAAAATTCTGATTATTTGAAAATTTAATTGGCGTTCTAGAAAATATATGAATAATGAAAAAATAATGAACAAAATAAAAATCTTTTATCGATTTCATTATTTTCTTTATTACCCGACGTTCAAAACTTTTAGATCATGATCGTCATAAAAAAAATAGTCAAAGGGATATAAAACATTTTTGTAGTTGTCAAGTTTCAATACATTTCGGCAGTTCGCGATCATCGTATGATGTCATCAGCCGCAGGTATGCACTGTAGAATTAATCTAAATATGTACATACAATTTATTATTTATTCCCCCTCACTTTGTATATTAGATTCACATTTTAATAAATACCTAGAATTGCACTTTGTATAATAGTTTCACACTTATTTTTTTAAAATTTGTACATCGAATAAGGTTGTTTCACAAGCAAAACATGTATGTTAATAGAAAATTTAAGTGTTTCAAAATACAAAGTGCAATTCTAATTATTTACACACAGTTTCATCTATATCATTTTTTTTTTCATTGTTCGAGTAGTTATATTAAGAAATTTAAGCCAGAAATATGCCTAGAACATTTTTATTACAGTAGGTATATTCATAAATAACACTAATTAAAACGACTATTCATAATGCGCAACCAGTTCCTGTATACGAAGGTACTACGAGTATAACAGAAATCAGAAACCCCGCTATTTCTGACTATTCACAATGCGCCACCAGTAGGTACTTGTACACGAAGGTACTATAGCAGAAATCAGAAACCCCGCTATTTCTGCGACATTTTCAATGATATTCAAAGATTCGTCCCTGACCTTAGTATTTTTTAAACTTTTCAAACCGTTTCCATTGTTCTGAATAGTCGCTATTATAGTGACGGAGTGAAAATTGCTCTGGGTATAACATTTCTAGTCTCTGGAGAGTATTTAGGCCCACGAAACCCTTACGCACCAAAATAATATCGCTATTATCTACCTCAACCTACCTACCTTTTTAAACAACAAACGCACCTTTTTAGAATGAAGAGTTTTTTTTATGAACTCTATGACTACGTAAATTGAATTCAAACACACATTACCCAGCTACACAAATGTTTACATAAGTACTAAGTTTCATTATTACATATTTTGCCTCTTTCATATTTTCATGTTAATATTAAATAATAAGAACAGTTAAAAGAAAAAAAACTTTTGATAATAATATTGATCGTAATTCTAGATATAGAAGTTTATTCAAATATATATTAGGTCCTTACATATGAAATTGGCGTTTTGCCGTACTGGCAACTTTGATCTCAAATATCTTCTCTTTGGTTAGGAATTCCAAATTCAAATGTATACAGCTATTTACTCAAGTATTTGTGTTTCGAAAATTATAATTCATTTGTTTTTTCCTAAATTGTTTTTTTTCTTTGCGTCACTCAGTTTACAAAATGGAAAACTTGAAATATCGCGTTATTTACGAGTACGAGTTCCACCGTGGCACCAGTGCTGCAGAAACGGCTCGAAGGATTAATGATGTGTATGGCGACGGTGCCGCAAAAGAAAACACAGTGCGTTTTTGGTTCCAACGTTTTCGTTCTGGAAATTTCGACCTGCAGAACAAGCCCCGTGGACGGCCGGAGACCAAAGTTGAAAATGAAGAATTGAAGGCTATTGTGGAAGCGGATCCATCGCAAACCACGTCCGAGTTAGCTGCAGGCTGCGGTGTTAGTGATAAAACTGTTTTAATCCACTTGAAGCAAATTGGGAAGGTGAAAAAGCTTGAAAGGTGGGTACCTCACGAATTGAGTGAAGCAAATCAACAAACGCGCGTTGACTGCTGCGTTGCATTACTCAACCGGCACAATAATGAAGGGATTTTGAATCGAATCATTACCTGTGATGAAAAGTGGATCCTGTATGATAATCGGAAGCGCTCATCGCAATGGCTGAACCCTGCCGAACCAGCCAAACCATGCCCCAAGCGAAAATTGACTCCAAAAAAGTTACTTGTGAGCGTTTAGTGGACTAGTGCTGGTGTCGTTCACTACAGCTTTCTTAAATCTGGCCAAACGATTACGGCAGATGTCTATTGTCAGCAACTGCAAACCATGATGGAAAAGCTAGCTGCTAAACAACCGAGGCTGGTTAATCGCTCTAGGCCACTGCTGCTTCATGATAACGCTAGACCACACACTGCACAACAGACGGCTACCAAATTAGAAGAGCTTCAATTGGAATGTCTAAGACATCCACCGTACTCTCCGGACCTTGCCCCAACAGATTACTATTTTTTTCAAAATTTGGATAACTTCTTGCAAGGGAAAAAATTCAACTCCGATGGGGCAGTCCAAACCGACTTCAAAGATTTTATTGATTCCCGTCCGAATGTTTTTTTAGTAAAGGGATCGATGAACTACCTATGAGATGGCAAAAGTGCATAGATAGCAATGGTACATACTTTGATTAAATAAATATATTATATTTAAAAAAAATCAACTTTATGTTCCTCCCATACAAAACGCCAATTTCATATGTAAGGACCTAATATAAAACACAACATAGATATTTTATTTGATGAAAGGGTAAACTATCTAAATATTATCTTATCATTTTTTTTAATTGTCCAAGCACACGATTTTAAGACATATTATTAGCGAACGGTTAACTTAAGTATCCATCCGTACTCTAACATTGTGTTTACGCATAATTTCATGGTATTTTCCATGTTACGATTAATTCGTACTAGTGAATGCAACCGATTGTTGCAAAGACAATATTTTAAACATTTTTAAAGGTGGTGATAGACGTACGAACTTAAAGTCTGCGGTTTTTAAGATCGCGAACTTACTTGACTCGACGTCGGCGAAACACGCGCCAACTTAGGTGATAGACGTACGAACTTAAAGTCTGCGGTTTTTAAGATCGCGAACTTACTTGACTCGACGTCGGCGATACACGCGCCAACTTACTCATACCGTATCGCGATGTCGTCCACTGAAGAAGCTTTGTGTTATTTAGGAATTATATCGTATTACATTTCAAAAACTAAAAACAATAGACGAAGGCGAAAGAAACAAAATGGCGGCTCGCGGCTCGCAGTGCTGCCACACGTACGAGCCAAGACGAGCTACGAGTAAGATTTCAAACCGGTTGGATCGCCGACGAACTTACTCGGCGGTTTTAAAGTACGCGTACTTACGGTGACACACGAGCGAAAAAGGTCGTCGAGCCATAAGTACGCGTACTTGCTCGCCCGTCTATAGGTGGTGACAGACGTACGAACTTAAAGTCTGCGGTTTTTAAGATCGCGAACTTACTTGACTCGACGTCGGCGATACACGCGCCAACTTAGGTGATAGACGTACGAACTTAAAGTCTGCGGTTTTTAAGATCGCGAACTTACTTGACTCGACGTCGGCGATACACGCGCCAACTTACTCATACCGTATCGCGATGTCGTCCACTGAAGAAGCTTTGTGTTATTTAGGAATTATATCGTATTACATTTCAAAAACTAAAAACAATAGACGAAGGCGAAAGAAACAAAATGGCGGCTCGCGGCTCGCAGTGCTGCCACACGTACGAGCCAAGACGAGCTACGAGTAAGATTTCAAACCGGTTGGATCGCCGACGAACTTACTCGGCGGTTTTAAAGTACGCGTACTTACGGTGACACACGAGCGAAAAAGGTCGTCGAGCCATAAGTACGCGTACTTGCTCGCCCGTCTATCACCCACTTATCACCCACTTAATGATAGCGAAACGTGTTCGTTAAACATAAGAACCAAAATAAGAAAAACACAAATTACGATAATAATATTCAGAATTGACTTCTGTAATTGGATTAAATCTTGTTAAAAAGTATGTTATAATATAATAATATTGGTATGATTTGTATTAAAAGAATACAGCAAGACTCTTTCCCGCCATAGAGTTGAGAATATTCACTTCGTGTTTGACAATTGACACTCACTAGAATGATAAAATAGATCGCTGTAATATCAGTATCTACGCTTCGGCGAATAGGAAAGAGCGCAGGTCAGTTACGTCAGTCGTCAATGTTTTGATTGTTCTGTGTTGTCTGCGTCAAAATGGTGTGTTGTAATAATTGACGCTTAATCGTGTTTTCATTTATTTTTAACCCGTTTTTTGTTTTCAAGCTGTAAAAATGTCATCCCAAAAGAAATTTGGGCCTAAACGTCACTCACACAATGGGGCAAAATCGCTGTTTAATGTTCAAGACGACAAATTGATCGAAAATCAACTGTCACAATCAGTAGTAAGGTCAGCTAAGCGGACGGGCCAATTAAATTTATCCTCCAAAGGATTAGGCCGAGGTATTACGCAGTTTTTTTATTGGATTATTTTAATTAACTTCGCTTTGTTTATTTATATATTTGTCATTTTAACTACAAAATATTTTTCCCGATGAAGTGCCCGATGATGTTTGGAAATTAAATGAAATTGTCATTGAAAAAGACATAAATCTGGATTTCAATAGATCCTCAAGTGAAAAACCATGGTGGCACAGTGTTCCTATAATATATGTTGACATAAGTTCTAATGCAATAACAGAACTACCCCCGAACATAAACAACCTTCCAGATTTGACAACATTCTTGGTAAGTATTTTTTAAAGCATTTAAGTATTGTAGCTCTTAGTTGTATATTTCATATGAATAAAATAAAGACTAAACTTTTACATACTACAATGGTATTGTTAAGATTCATTTTCTTACTATCACTAATCATCTGTTAGATAGGCTATGAGATAAAACAAACATCTTATCATATTAGACCTACTTAGTGCACACTATTTAAATTATATTCATTGTATACATTTCTCTCTTGCGCCAAACACAATGTCGCTTTGTGTATATCACCGTGAGTGTAAAACCGAAACAAGTGCAAATAAACATTTTGGAGATATGGGAGTTTAAAGACTTCATATTGCTTGGAAAAACTGTTTTTTTTTTAAATAAACCAATGATTTTCGGTTTATAGGTATATTACTATAAACAGAAAATCATTGGTTTATTTCAAATAAACAGTTTTTCCGAGCAATATGAAGTCTTTAAACTCTCATATCTCCAAAATGTATATTTGCACTTATCTCGGTTTTACACTCACGGTGCGATATATTCCTGAAAAGTTCATGTTATCCCCCAATGATTCAGTATCATGGACAAATTCATATTCATTCAGAGCATTAAAAGTTTTGTAATATTTTGATATCCAAATATTTAAACCCATCGGCTTAGAGGATTTTTTTTAGTCCTTACATTGTATTGAACCAGGCTCGATCCAGGTGTCTGGTAAACTGGTGTTTTTGTCTTTTGCTGTCCACAACGTTTTTGTATGTTAAGGGTCTTCCAATAAGGACGGGTCGATGTTAACAGGCTGTGGCAGCCGTGGTATTTTGGAGCCATCTGTCAAACTCTATGGTTTATTATTATTTAAACAAGTTACACGATTAAGTAGCACATCCAAATGATAAAATTTTATTTTCAAAATGAGTGTTCATTAGTACAAACTTGCGCCCATTTTACGGCAGACACGGTGGCCCTTCAAAGTCAACTCTCCAATGTTTGGTGGCTTAATTCGAGACAACTGGTTCGGTAAACAATCAGCCAACACTCTCACGTCAAAGAAACGTCAGATCGGCCGAGAACATCACGAGAAAGTGTTCAGAAGAACCCGAGGCAGGCAAATCGCCGTGAACAAGAACTCGACCTTTCGCAGACTTCAATTTTGCAAACTTTGCATTGAGACTTGGGTCTGCACCCATACAAGATATCCAACTGACCCAGAAGCTCAAAGTTAATGACCATAGATAATGCCTTTTGTTCGCTGAATAGGCTTCGGAGCGTTTGGAAGAGGACCCCAATTTTGGCTGAAAAATCACCTTTAGCGACGAGGCACATTTTTGGACGAATGATTTTGTTAATATGCAAAATTTCCATGTATGGGACAAAGCTAACCCACACCAGGTTCACCAGATGGCAATGCATCTACAAAAAGTTACTGTTTGGTGCAGATTTTGGGCCTGCAGCGTCATTATTCTGCACTTTTTTTAAAACTACGTTGGTGAGGCCGTCACTGTCAACGGCGAGCGTTACAGATCGATGATAACCAATTTCTTTTAACCCTAATTGAACTATATGCATGTGGAAGACATGTGGTTCCAGCAGAACGAAGCTAGGTGTCACACAGCGAATGCCATTCGACATTCTGCATAAATAATTTGAGAGTACGGTTATCTATCGCGGAGGTGACGTGAAAACTTGCCACCAAAATCGTACGATTTGACCCCACTAGACATTTTCATATGGGGTTTTCGGAAGTAGCAGGTCTATGTCAATATAATCCAGGCCATCGCTTATATTCAGCCACATCTATGCGGCAGAGTCATTGAAAATTGGGCCTCTCGGATCCGTGCCATCGCACAAAGCCGCGGCAGAAATTAGAATGACTTCATATTCTGTACATAATGGCATACATGGGCCTAAAGGGTTTCGTTAATACCTTATACACAGTTTGTTTTATTCCATTTCAACATCGACCCGTCCTTATTGGAAGACCCTATACATACCAGCAAATCGAGGCATTTTGTAAGAGAAAATTGTATTTACTTATATCTAAAATGCAGTTTGATAAAAGTCCAAACAATCACACATATTTAAAAAAAAAAATGTTTAGAAATAGACAAGGAAATTATTATTTTTTTAATTAATCTCTGTTAGTTTACATGAAAATGTCCAATGTTAACATTCGGGTGTACTTTTGAAGGTTTCTCATAATAACTGTATTTCATTTCTTCCACTTATATTTTTCTTTTTCTTTTAAATATAACACACTGCACATTCCTTTTTACTCATAGTTCCGAAATGAAGGATGTATAATTTATTAATAAATATGGACAATTTGTTGAATTACTAGATTTATGACAAATTTAATAATTGATGATGATTTATGACACAGGGATTATCCCCCAAGAATGGCTGAAATCGATATTTGTCACCTTACCTAAGAAGCAGCACCCAAAGAATTGTAATGACTATCGCATGATTAGCCTAATGAGTCATGTACTAAAACTGTTTCTTAAAATTATACATGCCCGAATAAGAAACAAGTGCGAGCAAGATCTAGATGACACACAATTCGGATTCCGAAATGCACTCGGAACCAGAGAAGCGCTACTGGCAGTCAATGTCCTGCTACAGAAGTGTCGAGATCAACGCAAAGAGGTGTTTGCATGCTTCATCGATTATGAAAAAGCGTTTGACAGGGTAAGGCACACGACACTCATGGAGATGCTCAAAGACTGTAACATTGACTCCAAAGACCTGAATTTCATAAGAAACCTCTACTGGTGTCAAACGGCAAAGATCAGATATGGAAGTGGAAATACAGAGGCTATAGCTATACAAAGAGGAGTTCGACAAGGTTGTATTCTGTCACCTCTATTGTTTAATCTGTACTCCAATAAAGTTTTCGAAAGAACTCTAGAAAACTCTAGCCTTGGAGTGAAGATCAATGGAGTCGTTATAAATAATATCAGATATGCTGACGATACAGTCATGTTGACTGAAAGTATACCTGATCTCCAGGAGCTCCTAAATAAGATTGACACGGCTGGAGAAGAATTGGGTCTGACAATAAATGTCGCTAAGACCAAGTGGATGTCGTTTGGAAGACTTGATTATTCTGGATCATCTTTGCGACTAAAAAGAGTAAATATCGAAATGGTTGACCAGTTTAAATACCTCGGCAGTATCATTACTAAAACACTTGACCCAGATACAGAAGTGAAATGTAGAATAGAAGTTGCACGTGCTGCATTTAATAAGATGAGACCCTTCTTCTGTGACGATAATTTGAATCTTAAACTTCGACAAAGAATGATAAAAGCTTACATATGGTCAGCTCTATTATACGGAAGTGAAACATGGACTCTAAAAGTGAACGTAATGAATCGGTTGGAAGCATTCGAAATGTGGATACACAGAAGAATGCTTCGTATACCTTGGACCGAAAAGGTCAGTAACGTCGAAGTACTTAGGAGAGCCGGAGCCAAGAGAGGGCTGTTGTCGAATGTCAAAGTGAAAAAGGTCTCATATTTGGGTCACGTGCTGCGTGGAGAAAAGTACCGCCTCCTCCGACTTATATTGGAGGGCAAGATAGAGGGACGACGGGGAGTTGGCAGAAGACAGATGTCCTGGCTGCGCAACATTAGAGAGTGGACCGGAATGAGGACGGTGGATGACCTGTTTCGGGCAGCGCAGGACAGGGAGGTTTTCGCCGGAGTGATCGCCAACGTCGGGGGGACCTGACACGGCACAAGAAGAAGAAGAAGAAGTCAAACAATTTTGATAACTTATAGACCTTTCATCCTTGTCAAGGATTGCAAACTATGAATGCTGCTTCAATGACTGCAATTTAAATGCATTTATATAAAATATTATCTATTAAACATTTCATCCTGATTCAGTATAATTTCCCAAAACAATAAGTTTATAGTATGTATGTTAGTATTTGGGATCAAACCAGTGTTTCTTAACCGTTTTAATGCCATGCCCCACCTAATCATTTCTTAAAATCTTATGCCCGCTGTGTAACATGTGCACAATTATATTTATTCAAAAAAATTATTGTTCAATGAAGAATGTTTTTAATAAGTTTTATTAAGAAATATTTAGCAAATTGTTGAGAAAGACATTAAGTAAATGTTCAAAACGTATAGAATTGAAATAATTTTAAAGATTTTTTTTTTTATATTATTTTAATTATTTGTTATATAAAATTAGTGAAATACTTCCACTCGATGCTTGCTGCAAATTGATTTTATGTTAGGTTTCAATTAAGTTTGTTTCACTGGAAATTTACTGTGTTTTAGTGGCGACTGAGAGTTACCATATTGCACCTTCGGTGAGACAAGGGCACGTTTTGTAATTTAACATTTGGAGACATTTTAAGATTTTTGAAGAATAATATCGTGTTATTCTGGCTATATTGATCATACACTATCGCCCTCTGGCAAAATGAGACTGAACTTAATGAGCGACTTTGTTCCTCCAGATAATGGGATGTTTTTAAAATACATTGGCATACTTAACTCATATCGATAATTTTTAACAGTTATGCCCTTGTCTTACCGAAGGTGCGATATGGTTAACTTAAACTCTGGACGAGTCTGTTCGAATTATCCCCTTAATAATTTGATTGCGAAAACAATGGAAACACTGGGTTAAACAAAAAAAAAAATTATACAAGCGTATCAACTGCTTATTATTTTTATGTTTTTACACTAGCACCAATTTTTATTTTTATTTATTTTCAGATGCATGACAATGCATTGCAATCTCTCCCACCACAAATTGGCGAACTTGTAATGTTGACAACTCTGAACGTCAGCCGTAATAAGTTGTCAAAGTTGCCGAATGAATTTTATAAATTAATTGAGTTGAAAACGCTTAATTTGTCTTATAACGTATTAGATCATCTGGATCCGGCTATTGGAGATCTTGTTATGTTGAATAAACTGGTAATGTATTCCATTTTATTTCTTTCTTATTTTTTCATAATATTGACATTAACTTTTTTTTTATGTATAATTTATATTACCTACAACTCAATAGTTTTCTTAATCATTTCTATTGTTTCATTTTTATGTATTTTTGGGATGGATATTCCCAAGATCCCAAAAAATATTACTACCAACCATGAAAATCTACATACTTATTTATTATTATGCGTTTTTTTTACTAATAAGAAGATATTTAAAACATTTGTTGAAAATATTTCGGGTCTATTATAATATTGGTGGTGGTCTCTGGGTATTACAAATCTTTATAAAACAATATTTTTAATTAACCATTAGTTTTAATTTTAGATTATGTAGTTAATGTGAAAGATAACTTTCTTGAAAGTAAACCTAGAACTTTTGTATGAGTTCAAATGTCTTTAAAATAAAATTGAAAAATATGTAAATATTTTTTTTTACTAATCTTTAGTTAGTATTCAGTTTCCTTGAGTAAAACCAATATTTTAGAAATTATTGTTCGAGGTGGGAGAGCTTATCTATGATTTAAACAATTTTATTAATTTATTTTAGAATTAATACATTTTAAACTGTTAAATTTAATAACCTTGTTTTATGTATCACGATTGTATTTTAATTTTACCCGACAGCTGTTTCGTCGACATAGGTTGGCGAAACAGCTGTCGCGTAAAATAAAATACATTTGTGATACATAAAACAAAGTTATTTAATTTAACAGTTTAAAATGTTAAGGTATCATAGTGTTTCGGCCAAAACAATGGACTATAGAATTAATACATTTAATTTACATTATTCTACACACTTGAAGGATAATAATTCTAAAACAATCCTTGAATCTGTAATATAGGTAAATTTTATTCACTTATTAGGGTAAATTGCCGTGCTGTCTGTAACATGCCTAGTGCATTTATGACACCAGACAGCCCAAGCAAATAGAATTTTCTTGGACTTTCTACACGGCACAGCCTTTATTTTTTTACCCTTAATCATCTACTCTGATGATATAGACTAAAACTATTTTCACATAGAGACAATTATGCCAACCGTGTTAATATAAGCACATGTATATAAAATGGAGTTCTGGTCCCAACCCAATGTATGGAAGTGAACCATGGAACTGGCAGAAGAAGGATGAGAGTTGAATAAATGCGGTAGAGATGAGGTCCCTAAGACGTATGTGTGGTAGAACGATATACGACAGAATCTCAAATGCTGATATAAGAAAGGAATGTAGAGCGGAAGAAGGTATAATGAACAAAATTATGAAAGGATCGCTGCGTTGGTTCGGACATATGGAACGCATGGATGGAGAAAGAATGGTTAAGAAAGTATACGTTAATGATGTAAATGGGGTACGAAGCCGAGGCAGACCGAGGAAAACATGGCATGACCAAATTAATCAAATTTTAAAGGTTGGTCATGTTAGAAGTCGGAGGAATCGACGTGCGTGTATGACTCGTATGAATGTGGAGGAAGCTAGAGAGGTTTGCCAGGATAGAGTAGTGTGGCGGTCCATTCTCTCTGCCTACCCCTGCGGAGAAACGGCGTGATGGTTTGTTTGTATATAAGACCATGTATAAATGTTTGTTGTAAAAATATCATTCTTCCAAATTGAATCGCTAATATGAATATTTATTTTCGGGTGTTATTGCATTATTAGATAATTTTGTTTGCACACTTGAACTACTGAATTTTGCACAACATAATCTGACGGTGTTAATAACCTTGTAAATCAAATCTTATCATACAATTCTTTTCAATCTATCAGTAATTTATTTATTATGATTTAAAAAATAATAGATACTATGTTATCAGTACTTAATTATACAATGTATTTTCTCTTCTTCAATAGTATGGAATATATGCTTCTGTGATTAAGTTTGTTTATTTTAAAATCTTAATATGACCACTTTTACGCATTAAAAAATCAATTGATTTAAAAAAAATTTGTTGTCCAATCATTTGTTTCCATAAATGTAAAATGCAGTTCACTTATGTTTAGTCAAACTAAATGCATTGTGTAACATTATGTAATTTCATAATAAGAGAGATTTGAACCTCTGCTAATTTCACAAAATTTATCTCATCATATTTCAAAGATATTATACCTTTATCCCCGGGAAAATGATGTATACATTTCACATCTTTCTCGTGAAGATGAAGGTATTAATATTTTTTATATAATTATCTTGAGTACATTTTTTTTATTATTTTTTTTATGATATTTCATAAAAAAATCAATTATTTTATCAGGGTCTTAAATAGATTGAGATTTAAAAATAAATAACATCAATCACTAGATTTAAACTCCGTAATACACCACCTAATGTTTACACATTCATATATACAATGTTGTTTTTAAAGTATAATGTATATGGATTCAGGACCTTTCTCACAATAGTCTGACACAGCTACCGCCAGGGATGGGTTACATGGTACGCCTAACCGAGATTGACCTCTCACATAACAAACTAACCGAGCTACCTCCAGATATTGTTAACATGAGAGGTTTGTTACTATATATAATTTATGTATTTCTATTTTTTTATTGCTACATAATTAATAATGAATTATTCATCTTAACTATGTATCTTTGCATAGTGCATCATTGCATTATGACTTTCAGCCCTGAATCATGATTTTTTTTCACACACGATCATTCTAAATCCATGTGGACAAACCCATTTAATGAATTGATTATAATCTTTTTTTATATAACGTGCCTATTGTAGAGTATTTTATCCACTTCCATTACCTTTCCTATGGCATTAATGGCATGCAACACAACCCGTGAAACTGAACTAAGAGTATGTGAATTTTTCAATCTTTCATCACGGGTTAGTTTTTTCATTTTATTTTTATTTATCGAGAGTAACAGAGATGGTCAAACTTTGGACTGTAAGTTTGTACATAATTGTTAATTAACAATTTAATTTGTAATTGTACTTTTGTAGAATTCTTTTTAAAATCAAATTAACACTTATCCTCATTTCTAGTCAAATACATTAATGTACATGGTATAATATAACATATGGTTGCTTTTATTTTTTATATATTTCATGTAAAACTTTGTAAAACCTTATTATTTTTTAGTTTTATTTTTTTCTTTATAACAAAAGTTGGTTTGTTCGACTATATTGAATCTTAATAAAATGTAGTGAGTATATTTATTTATTAATAGTAAATGGGTCAAAGAATAATAACTCCAATAAAACTTGACAACGTAACATGTAATAATTTATTTTATAATTATTTGAAATATTTTTAATTTTATTATATTTATTCGTTTATAATATCCGTTTGTGTCAATGCAGATCTCCTGAAATTGGATGTGACACATAATGAGTTGACGGCATTACCCCCAATGGGTGAACTAAGAAGAATGGTAACATTGCACTGTAACCATAACAATATTAAAGAACTTCCAGACTTCTATGGTTGTGCAGCATTGAAAGAACTTCATCTTGCAAATAATTTTATCAAGGTTAGACCAAACTATCTATCCAATAAACTAAAATGGCAGTGCACAATGGTGTTTTTGTACCGACCCTTATGTATGTGAGCGAAGCATGGAACTGGCAAAAGATAGATGAAAGTAGAATAAATGCAATAGAAATGAGATCTCTTAGATGAATTTGTAGAAAATCTGTGTATAAAAGGATATGGTGCGAATGTAAGTATTATGAACACAATAATAAATGGAACATTTAGATGGTTTGGACACATGGAAAGAATGAATGAAGAAAGAATGGTTAAAAAAGTATGTGTTAACAATGTAAATGGAACTAGAAATAGAAGAAGACCGGGGAAAACGTGGCACAATCAAATATTGAATGTCGGCCACCGTGTTGGAGAAATCAATGTGTGTGCATGTATGAATATTGATGAAGCGAGAGAAGTATGTCAGGGAAGAAAAGTATGGCAGTCCATTATTAAGTTAGTTAGACCATACAAAAAATAAAAATTATGAAAATAATGAGCATCACATATCTTTAGTGGTTTTATCCAATTGTTTTTTTTTATTGGTGTAGGAAATCACCGAAGACTTCTGCGAACAACTTCAGCATATAAGAGTCTTGAATGTACGTGATAATAAAATTGAAAAACTTCCCGATAATATATCATTATTCCAACACTTGATCAGATTTGATATTACAAACAACTCTCTCTCTGCGTGAGTATTGTGTTCTTCGTTATGTATTATTATTTTTATATAATGTAAAAATATCCATGACAGTATAAATTTCTTCAATATTTATTTTTGAGATTTTTAAATTAAATTCTGAAGTTTGTTTGTGCAAAGCTGTATTATTTCATACAAATTGAATTAGTATATCTCGAACATGATTGTGAGTAATAAATGCATTTGTTTTTATAAGTTCCTTTTCTAATTAGAAGTCCTATGATTTAATTTATTTCAATATATTATATATTATTACTTTTTCTAGACTCCTCAATGTCTTATAATTTGCTTAAACTCCAGCCATTCAATATTTTTTTTGAGCTCATATTAAACATAAATGTTTTGATCAAGCTCAGTTCCTGGTTCAATACCTGATTGAAAAACAAATTTTGTATATTTTAACTATTTTTTTTATTTCAGATTTTATTTTATTGTTATATGAGCGTACTATTTTTGTTTAGTATTTTTCGTTACATTTTTTTTTTGTATTTTTTATGTGTTATAAAATTTATAAGATAAAAGAAAAATCGTACTTCACCTAGATAGATTTTTACTATAATGGAATAATTCAGTCACGTTACGATCAATACAAAGTGTTGCAACTGATTATCCAAGGTAAAATGAATGGAAAATGAAGTGTCCAGAGAAGAAGACATTCAAGAATGGTTCAGTTGCAGCACAACATCCCTGTTTAGAGATGCTGTATCAAAAGTAAAAATATCTATGACATTGTCCAACCTCCAATGGGAGAGAATCAAGAAAAAGACGTAGAGACCTCATATTTCAAAACTTTTTTTACTGTTAAAATTTAAAACTCTGTTATAATATCAAAATTTCTTTCTATTCACTGAGAGTATCGCGACAGCTGTTTCGCCAACCGATGTTGGCATCATCAGGTGATACAATAAACTTTTAGTTCTTAACTCAGTTTATTGTAACACCTGATGAAGCCAACATCGGTTGGCGAAACAGCTGTCACGACACTCTCAGTGAATAAAAAGAAATTGTGATATTATAGCAGTGTTTTAAATTTTAACAGTAATAATGTTGAAGCATTATAGTGTTTTAGGACAATATATGGCCCAGTGAGAGACCACAATGGTTGGCGTCGTCGATATAACCGAGAGCTATATGATATCTATAAAGAGCCCGATGTGATCAGATCCATCAAAGTAGGGCGCCTGAGATGGGCTGGTCACATAATCAGAATGGACGACGACAACCCTACAAAACGCCTCACGCTCTCAGTACCACAGGGACGTAGAAGACCAGGAAGGCCCAAAATGCGATGGATGGACAGTGTCAACACGGATGCATCGGTGTTGCAAGTGAGAAATTGGAGAATGGGGGCATCAAACAGACAAGAATGGAGGAAGCTCCTGGATTCAGCCAAGGACCACCCAGGGCTGTCGAGCTTAGGATGATGATGATGATTATAGTGTTTTTTTGTGCCAAAACAATGGAAAACTTTTTTTATCAATGTATTTCCACATGAATGGGTAATATTTTTATTCTAGACTGCCATCCAATATGGGCTTATTGAGTCAATTACAAAATCTTCAGTTGAAAGGTAACAAGTTAAAGCCAGGTGTAATGGCTAATTCTGGCACCACACAAGTCTTGAAACATCTGAGGAATATATCACCGGACCTTGATCCAGAGGGTGCCAAAGCAATTGAGTTTAAATGGCCTGACAAGTATGTTTCAATTACAATGAAATTATTTATTACTAGGTGGTATTGTACATAAACTTACAAAGTAAAATTTAAAAAAGAAATGTAAATTTTTTTTATGCACGTGCTTGCGTTATGGTTTATTTACCAGAATCTACTGTTTTTTTATTTGATGTGTTATAATGTTTTATATTATTTTATAGATATGAAATCCGTAAAATTAGTTCACTTCAGATTTGTGGAAAAGATTTGATTACGATTCCAAATGAAGTATTTGAAATTGCTGCTGCAGAGAATGTGCATACTATTGATTTGGCACAAAATAGGATAAAAGATTTTCCCATCGGGTAAGTAATTCGGTACCAATTGGGCAATAAGCAATACATTTGTTTATTCATATTATTGTGCAGATGTTTGATATGTTATAGTTTAATTAGATATAATTAATAAATTCAAATAAAATTCAGAAAGGATCGCTGCGATGGTTCAGACATATGGAACGCATGGATGGAGAAAGAATGGTTAAGAAAGTATATGTTAATAATGTAAATGGAGTACGGAGTCGAGGCAGGCCGAGGAATACATGGCATGACCAAATTAATCAAATTTTAAAGGTTAGCCATGTTAGAAGTCGGAGGAATCGACGTGCGTGTATGACTCGTATGAATGTGGAGGAATCTCGAGAGGTTTGTCAGAATAGAGTAGTGTGGCGGTCCATTCTCTCTGCCTACCCCTGTGGAGAAACGGCGTGATGGTTTGTTTGTTTCATTTTGAAATACCCTATTTGATCTCCTAGATATCCCCAGATTTAATGCTATCTGAACCACCTGTTGCTAACGGATCCTATTGCTGTATTCTGTTATCTTTGCCTACTTTACAGTTGTTTCTGATATTGTCATAAAAATACATGTATTTTAAATAAGTTTTTCAATCTGTTTTATTTTTGTAGTATTGTGAACTCTGCTGAAAACCTTACACAGCTCATTCTGTCCCGCAACCAATTGGTGACTGTTCCACCTGAGTTGGGGCAGTGTGTGAAACTACAGTTCCTAGATCTCGGAAAAAATCTTATCTCTGAACTTCCTCTCGAGCTTGGCTCTCTCAAAAACCTCAGGGAGATTGTCATATCTTTCAATAAGTGAGTAATATTCAATCACACATTCAAAGGATCATTATTTTTTCTGTTCAATAGTGAAACAAAAATTATCCTGTTTTTATTAATGTATGTAGGTGAATGTATGAATGTATGAAATATAAATGTATGAAATATTTTATAAAAATTTGGACCCACGCTGGAGGATGGAAAAGAAAACGAAACCTTGAATTTGAAAAACTTATTAACCAGGAAACAGTAGTGAGATTCTGTAAGTCTCAACGCCTATGGTGAGCTGGCCATGTGGAAAGAATGCCAGAGGGTAGAACACCACAAATTATATCCAAATGGGTGCCTCGCAAAAAGAGACCAAGAGGCAGACCGCGGAAAAGATGGGCGGATTGCGTGGAACAAGATTGGGAGAAAATGGAAGGAGCTGGGGAATGGAGACAGTGGACCAGAGACAGAAGTCAGTGGAGGAGGCAAGTCCCACACCGGGATGTAGCGCCGAGAAATGAATGAATGAATGATTTAATTTTTATATGAATTTGCTATACAGGTTTACAAATATGCCGAGATGTATTTACGATATGTCGGGACTTGAGATTCTCCTTGCCGATGATAATAAAATTTCCGAAATAAATGTGTCCTCTGATGCATTAGCAAAACTGAAGCACCTGGCTGTCTTTGACCTGACAAACAATAATATTTCATCCATTCCTCCGGAACTCGGGAACCTGACACAAATTCGGTAAGTGTACATTTGTAAATTGCATATAAATTTTCATACATTAATTATACAAAAAAAATCCTTATCATCACGTTCTAATTTTTAATTGGAACTGGCAAAAGAAGGATGAAAGTAGAATAAACGCAGTAGAAATGAGATCTCTTAGACGAATTTGTGATACTCTGTGTATGATAGTGTCGAATGAAAATATAAGAAGTGAATGCGGTGCGAATGATTGTGTTATGAACAAAATAATGAAAGGGTCGTTGAGATGGTTTGGACATATGGAAAGAATAAATGAAGAAAGAATGATAAAAAAAATATATGTAAACGATGTAAATGGAACCAGAAATAAAGGAAGACCGAGGAAAACTTGGCACGATCAAATAAATCAAATATTAAATGTCAGCCATGTGAGGAGTCAGAGAAATCGACGCGCGTGCATGACAGGATGTATGAATTTTGAGGAAGCTAGAGAAATATGTCAGGATAGAAAAGTGTGGCAGTCCATTCTTTCTGCCTACCCCTTCGGCGAGACGGCGTGATGGTTAGTTAGTTTACATTAATTATGAATAAATTACAAAAATTTTAACATTTTTGCAGATCTTTGGAACTGTTTGGAAATCCATTCCACCACCCTCGCCACGCTATTCTAGAAAAGGGAACGATGTCCATTCTCTCTTATCTTAGAGACAAAATACCAGCATAATTTTTTTTTTCTTTTTTTTAATTTTCGTCATGTGTTCACAGTAAAAAAAATCACGAGTTCTTTCTTAATTTTTATGTTAGAACTAAAATAAAAATATTTTAAAAATTACGATGTCAATTAACCCCAAAATTTTATGTTATTATTAATATCTCGTAAAAGGAAATTGTCCTAAATTATTATTATTTTGTTGATATTTTATTAAATTTCATGCAGTTTAATGGTAGTGTTTAACAGAGGTACTCTATTAATGTTATTCTTGTATTATATAAAATCATTACAAATACATTACTCGTTACCTGCATGAATACATTTTTATGGATAAATTCAAATTCAGTCTTCTTTAATTATTATTTTTTAAATAATTTATATTTTATTTTCAAATTGATAAATCCACTGCCAATGACTCCCAAGTTTCGGCTTATTTAAAGCAGCTATTAAAAATAAATAACGTGCTTGATAAAAATTTGCAGCACAAAAAAATCTGCCAAAAAATGAGTCCTGTTGTATTTATATAAACAGTATTTTTCTACATTAGAGTCGCTTTTGACTTGTATTGAAATATAAATATCAATAATACAAAGTATTACTAAAGTATAAAAAAAGTGTTCGCTTTTAAAGCTTTCTTAAAACATAATTCCTAATGTTGTATTCCACCGTCTTGCCAATATATTGCTGTTCTATTTTATAAATGATTGCTTATACTATTAATTTGCAATTTTTTTTTACATTGTCTTCAAAATGTAAGTTAATAACATGCCATTTAAAATAAGACATCAGGATGTATGGAAGTGTAAATACATTCATACTATATGGACATTAGATTGTGGACCTGTATATCCGTTCATACTGATCAAATGGTTAAGGCTATTTCACCTTCTATGAAGAAACATACTGAAAAAAGAAACCGATATTCTCACGTCTAATTAATCAGTATGCTACAGAAAAATTTAACTCACGTTATATGTGAGTGATATTATCAGAAATTATACGAAGTTTTTCATAATGTTTAATAAAGTATACTTATATTGTGGGTTTTAATAGTTATGAATATTACTTTATCCTTCATATATATATTTTAGCCATTGAAGTTTTGTATAAAATGGCAGCCATTGCGATATTTCTATTGTGAACAATGCTAGTCTTATAAATTGAGTCATATTTCACAACAATTCATTAGCTCTAAGCTTAGTTATTTATTTAATAAATATTTTAGAGAGATCTTTTATTTTTATATAAATTTTTTTCATATACAAATATTTAGATGTTAGATATTTAATTGATGGTTTTGTGGTATTATTTATTTTATGTATTAAGTGGTTTGTGTTTTGATTTTTATTTTTTTTGTTTGTTGTTGTATTGTGTTACAATTTATTATATAAATCATTTATATAATCTAGATGTATATTTTTTTTCTCCATCTAATGAATAACTATCAAATATAAAGATAAATAATTAAACATTTTCATTATGACAACGTACAACTTTTTTTGGGATATCAGTTAATTTATGTTTGATTGAACTTGATATTTAAATAATAATTTTTTAATATAATATAATGCCTTATTCACCAAGATGACTTTCCTTCACCGTGTGATATTTAGTAATATAGCTTTCTCTACCTCCATTTAACTCATTTAGTTGTGATCATTATTTATTAATAATTTTTTATATAAGCTATTTTTTTTCGGTAAACACTAAAGATTTAAAATGTTAATGTTGGATATCAAAATATCTTGGTAGGAAAATAATTAAACATAATGAATATTTAGTTATATTCCACTTGTTCTTCTAGTACTGACCGGTTTCTGCACATATACTGGTCCCATTAAAGAAATCCAGGCAGCGAGCTGTCAAACCCATTGGAAATAGAACACCAAGTGGAATAAAATATAATTTTTTTATAAAATTATTTTATTTTCTACATTTACTGTAGATTTAAATCAACCACATTTGAATTTATTATTTAAACTCCAATGTAACAGTATTAACAAGAAGAAACCTGGTTTTTCTTCTGATTGAACCCAACTCCCCAGGATCAGATGCCGGGGATTCTGTCCTATAGATCATCACTCAGATTTTTTATAGTATTTTTTTTTAATGTTCATATTTCTGACACCAAGAAAAAATTGTGATTTTTATTAATCGTATGTGCGTATTTTCATCACCGTGTGCTAAGCTTTATTTAAATAACATAATTATTTTGTACTAAGCTAATACTTTTAATTATTAAATAGCTAATTAGTTGTAGAAAATCAGAAACTAGAGTCTGACCAGTTCAAATTGGCCAAAATCTAAAAGTAAAATTGCCGGGTTGTTAAAAATTAAATATATTTTAGCATGTTATGTGCAAATTGCGATGAACAGTGCAGTATTTTTATATATTTTAGATGCATGGCGCGTGAAGTGCAAAATAATGCTTATATAATTTTGACATTTGCCAATTTGGGTTCTTCAGCTTCTAGTATTTAAGAAACTCAGGCCATTATAATATTTTATTTATAAAGTTTGTAATGGCGATATTAATGTTGATATTACCAAATGAAATGCTTTATTTTTCCACATGTGTTCTCCATTCGTCGTGTGTCTTGTAACTATATTGCTGGTTGTGATTTACTGTGTTTTTTTTTCCAATTTTTATTTGATGTTTAAATAAGATTTTATACTATGTTACACTCCCATTCGTATTTCAAAATTGAGAACCAATGTGCTCGCGTACAAAACATTTTAATAAATTTTTCAATTCATAATTATCCAATTTCTTGCCGTTACTAAATTTGTTTATTTATTATTTATAAATATTGCTTTAAATAACGTTCTTGCCTTACAGATTTTTTTTTGTTTTTATCAAACTTTTATAATAATGGTACCTGCTTTCAATGATAATACTATTAATTAATAATGTTTTTTGCTATGCTGATATTATTAACTTTTAAAAATGTTATTCTTTCCATAGATACGTAGATTATTTAATTATTTATTGTTACCTATTTCAAGGTATATATTTTTTAATTGGTTGAAGTACAAACTCAAGTGTCATTAATGATATCATAAGTTACCAAAATAGTAATTTAAGAGTTTCATATACATATTTTACCAATGTATGACGTCATTTAAAAATAGAACATTTCACTATGTACGTATCATTGTTCACGCTTTTTATGTATGATTGTTATTCACTATAATAAATCACATAAAAAAAAATCTTTTTTTATTCTGTACATAATTTCTAAGAGTAGGTAACACCAACTCAGATTTTTTGCCGCCATAAAATGCGTAAGTATTAAAACTAGATGACATACGCCCTTGAGGTGAGCTATTCACGAAAACGGCGCTATACAAATTAGCGTAATTATTATTATTATTATAACTTCCTTCGACAAACATTCATGCCAATATTGACTTATCCAAAATGGCTATCTAATAAAACTTCTAGGTAATTTGATGTATTCATTTAAATTAAACACTTCATATGGAGTTGTAGATCATTGTTTAAGAAACAATAAATTAAAATTAATATTTCGAATTCGGCCAATACTCTTAAAGCCGCAGTTTTACGTTCATTCGCCAATTTATATCGGTCAAACTTTACTCGTGAAAATTCTGTCAACCCACATAATACGTGTCATGTTCACCTTATCTTGATTCTTAAATGTACCTAAAATTTTATATTTGTTGAAACGTATCACAAATTAAACTAAAAGGTTTTTAGATAGTTTACAATTGAATGGAAAAAGAGTATAATAGAAATTATAAATAAGAATATCAATATTCGTTTTCTATAAGTTTCATGCTTTTATAAGAGAGTAGAATGTTTCGTTTATTTGAATTAAATTTGCGACGCTTTAGTTAGGTTATGTTTCGGACTTGGACTTGGACTAGCTTCTAGCTTACAGAGGTTCAGCTCTTGTGGCTGTGCCTCTTACGTCTGATGGGAACATTGTTGTAAAGGTGATTTGGTGGGTTGTTGATTTATGCAGGGGCTTGGTTTGTGTGGCCCGAAGTGTTCCTCTGAAGGAGGATCGATGTTGAACGGTTGTGGCGGCTGGAGGCGTTTGGGTCATAATTTGAGAGGTCTCTTATTGTGGGATTAGGATGTGAAGAAAGTCCTTTGTAAAACGGAAAGTTTCAGAATATATTCATAATACAGATAAGCCTTTACAGAAGTGATTGCCAACATCGGAGAAACCTGATATGGCACGAGATGAAGTATTACATATGAATAAATAAAATGTTCAAACAAAATTCTATCCAAAAAAAGCTAAAATGCCAGTTCACAATGGTGTTCTTGTACAGACCCTTATGAATGGAAGCGAAGCATGGAACTGGCAAAAGAAGGATGAAAGTAGAATAAATGCAGTAGAAATGAGACGAATGTGCGGAAAATCTGTGGAAGATAGAGTGTCGAATGAAAATATAAGAAGTGAATGCGGTGTAAATGATAGTGTTATGAACAAAATAGTGAAAGGATTATTAAGAGGGCTTGGACACATGGAAGGAATGATTGAAGAAAGGATGGTAAAAAAAATATATGTTAATGATGTAAATGGAACTAGAAATAGAAGAAGACCGAGGAAAACGTGTCACGATCAAATAAATCAAATATTGAATGTCGGCCACGTGAGGAGTCAGAGAAATCGACGCGCGTGCATGACACGATGTAATAATGTTGAGGGAGCGAGTGAAATATGTCAGGAAAAAAAAGTGATTGTTTGTTAGTTAGTTTTATAATCTGAACTTCTATTGAATAGAATATGCCTTCATCATCGGAGAGTAGGTAATATAAATTCTAATAAGAAGGTTTTTAACATTTTCCGGCGTTATGGTTAGTTACTTAGTTAATAAAAAAAATCCCAGAGAGAAAACATAATTTCTTAACATGTCTAAAAAATACAGTTGTTTTATAAAGTATTTAGTTATTTTATTATATGATAAATTCAATTCTTTATTATTTTACTGGTTATATGATACGGTCTTGTAATTATATAGTCCACTAATATGAAATAAAAATGACAAAAGTTTCTAAATAATTCCCGGAAATCTGTACTTTAATATGAACTTTGATAGTGTGGTTCTCAACAAAATGTCAAAAGTCCAAATCGATTCAAAAGTTGCTAAAAAATTTAAATTATATCAAAGGTCATCAATTTTTGGTGAATATCCCGGTGACGGTCACCTTTAAAGGTAAAATGTTTATTTTTAATCAATTTTGTAGCTCCTACGTGTACAAAAAAGATCCAATACATATATGTACGCTGTAACCGTTTTGCCGATAACTCGATTGGCAAAGTTCTAACCTTTGCATTTCTCTTTCTGACTGGAAATCCGTGGGCAGAAGAATAATTGGAAAACCCCGGCTGAGGTGGGAGGACGGAGCGAAGAGGGATGCGGCACAGCTTCTACAAGTTGCGAAATGGAAGACGGCAGCTGAGGACATGAGGAGTTGGCGACGAAAGATGAACGAAACCACGACTCGATATGGGCTAAGAAAAAGATTATATATATCTATATATTTCTATTGAGTAGTTTCCCATTATAAATGAGAAAGGGATGCGGCACAGCTTCTACAAGTTGCGAATTGGAAGACGGCAGCTGAGGACATGAGGAGTTGGCGACGAAAGATGAACGAAACCACGACTCGATATGGGCTAAGAAAAAGATTATATATATCTATATATTTCTATTGAGTAGTTTCCCATTATAAATGAGAAACTATCAGTTTGTGAATATTAAATATTCATCTATATTTCGCACAAGACACAGCGCTAATCGGGTTTTCGTCTTCTTGCTTATCGCACTAACTACACTCAAAGCGCGGTAATTTACGGATTTACGACAGCTACAGAAGAAGAAGAAGAATTGGACTAAGCTGGGCAGCTTTCGGAAACATGAGTTACTTCCTTAAAAACCGGAAAATACCGATCAACTTGAAACAAAAAGCCTATGAAGCCTGCAATCAGCCAGTTGGTACCTATGGTCTTGAAACTGTTCAACTGTCCAAACAAAGTGCCGAGAAACTACGAGTGACCCAAAAAGCCATGTTAGGGATAAGCCTAAGAGACAGAGTCAGAAATGATACGGTGAGAGGAAAAAACAAAGGTCACTGGCATTATCCACCGGGTGGCGACTCTAAAGTGGCAATGGGCAGGTCACGTAGCCAGAAGCTCAGACGAAAAGTGGACAAGAAGACTGCTGACTTGGAGACCGTGGACGGCAAAAAGAAGTGCAGGACGACCGCAACTACGGTGAAAGGATAATCTGAACAGACACGTTGGAATAACCTGGATGCAGTCTGCACAGGACAGAGTGACATGGAAGCAAATGGAGGAGGCCTTTGTCCAGGAGTGGACGGGTATAGGCTGAGGAAGAAGACAGAATTTTAGTAATATTGATGTTTTCGATCTGAACGAACGTAATTAAAAAATATATCAGAAATATCTTTTACTCTTTTAAAACCATTTACTTTTTTATTCCATCATTTTTATTATTTAAACTCTTTAAAATATTTTGTTTGTGTTAGTATAGATTCTATTTCATTTTATTAGTATGTATTGTTAATTATTCTATTCATTTAACCCTTAACGTACCGTGTTCAAAACAAAACGCTCGCTCCCATGTGGTAAATTCAGTTTACCGCTAATTTTATTTAAATATCAAGCATATGACTCGATGAATCAAAATTTAATTTATGTCATCTTGTAGGGAATTTCATTAGGAATAGATCGATATCTATAACATACATGGATTATTTGAAAAACATATCATTATTAATTTTTTTCTGGAACCATGCGATTTCTGATATGGAATGCGTCACAGCATACGAGCAACTGGACTACAAGTATAAACATGTCTCCGCGCCGCGGCCGGCGGGCGAGACTTTACGAGATTTTACGTATGATAAAGGCACCTAGGCAAAATGTATAGTACGTTCGAGACAACGAGTACGTATTAATATTTGTCCCTTTTGGTAAAGTGTTAATATTTTCACAGTTCTGATATTATTAAGTTGCGTGCTGCGTTTCCGTCCACAGTCGGTATTATTACGTACCTATGAAAAGGTCAAACATATAATTTATAATACGTTCAAAACAGCGAGTAAGTATTGGTCACTTTTGATAAAGTTGTAAATATTAGCAAAACAAATTCTACCTTAACACGAATGAAGGTGAGGGCAGTCTTAGAAAATATTTTTTTTTGGGATGAAGGAAGTAATTTTTGCTTTTTTTTTATTACGAAATATTGAGAACACTTCAATGGAGGATTACAATTTTTTTTTATAATATTAGGGTCCATAGGTTTTAAGAAAATCAACTTCAAATTGGCAGTGGAAACTCAATTGACCACATGGCAACGCGACGGTTAAAATTGTAGTGGCATGTAATAAATTGGCCTTATTTTATTCTTTTCATGTGTGTTTATATTTTTATATACTATTTCTCCATCGAAATCCATGAATGAAAGACAATAATCATGATCAGGAGCGCATGGCGTGCCATGGTCAATGGTTTATAGGATGGACACGACCCTCAATCATGAGGAATACGACTGGGGAGAAAAATATCAAAATCACTGTTTATTACCCTATATACTCGTATATTTATTATATGTCCCTAAACCCAACATTTACTCTCTTCCACATCCAACTGTGTCCCGCCTTCCTTACACTATTAATTTTAAGATTTTTGCTTTATATTTCCTTACAGATAAGATGATTGTATTGGCTGTATATGCGATGTGTTTATGCGGAGCATAGAAGGGAGGGGGGGGGGGAGAAGGGTAGCTTAAAAGTGGCCTGGTGTCTCTTTGATTTTCGTAAACGAAATAACAATTAATAATGACAGTCCCGGATGGACGGGGGACGGGCCTAGGAAGTGAATGAGCGAGGCTGACGAAAGGGCGTCGCCGCGCCCTATTACAGCCTCGGGTAAGCGGTGGGTACCCCTTCTATGTCTTGTGTCTATTACCCTTTATAAATAATTAAATATTTTATATTATGCTTCCTGTGTTTTATTTATTATTGATACATAGAAAGTCTTTAGTCAAATAAACACCCTCTTTCAGAAAATACCATTAATTTCTGCGCACCATGCATAGAGTTAGATATGTAACAAAGTTCAACTCTTACATCAAATGTGATGAATTGTTAAAGTTTCACATTTAATATATTTTAATGAGTCGTTATTCAAAATTAATGTTTACATAAATTAGCATTCTTCAGTTAACCTTTGAATTCACACGGGATACCTGAATTGGAAATGATCCAAAGTAACATTATAAAATTCTTTGTCATCACAATGTATTCAATTAATTTTCTATTTAACATATGGCAGAATCCAATGATGAAATGATATGAGGGTTTTGAAGTATTAAAATTAAATCATAGACTAGAACAAGATTGGCTGAAGTAAAATAGGTAGGTGCTAAAATAGATATACAAAAAAATATGAATAATAGTTTCGTTCTATATGTTATGTAGAACGAAACTATATATGTAGTTTTTTTTGTACTCAGTGCC
The DNA here is from genome assembly GCA_022606425.2 of Lepidostoma basale. Classification (NCBI taxonomy): domain Eukaryota; kingdom Metazoa; phylum Arthropoda; class Insecta; order Trichoptera; family Lepidostomatidae; genus Lepidostoma; species Lepidostoma basale. The sequence goes on from JAHDVF020000431.1 coordinate 282,785, forward strand.
TATTTTAATTCAACCATTCACAAAATCACACCTTATTTAACAAAATAGGATTCTAGGCGAGATAAACACTTCATTATAAATCTAATGACCGGTTGTAAATTAATAATTTGAATGAAAATATATATTTTGAATTGTTTTATTATATTTTATGGGAACGACATGTTTAGCCTTCCTAAGGTATTATTAAATGTTATTAATGCATTATTGATATCAAATGCCTCAACAAAACGAAACATACTATTCCCATAAGATATAATAAAACTTCTATAAAATGAATATTTTTTATATTTTAATTATTTACACCTAATGAATGCGAATCTTACTCGCATAAATTATGAATCAAATAAAAATATGTATACGTAGGTAAGTCATTGTTGTTAAAACGACTCGAATTTTAAAACGATTTTTAAATCCCAGAAAATCTCAATGTTTCAATAGTAAGCTCAATATAAATCAGGACATTAGGTTATACTTCGAACAGAAAGTTGTTTAATCAACTAATCAGGTCACCAGAATATGTGTCAGGTAAAGCACAATACCTCATCTTACTACCAAAAATATTGGTTACCCAACCGTGCTTTACGGAATTTCGGATGTAATGGAAATATGTTGGCTCAAGTGGCGGGTGATCATAATAATCAGAAACTTGTGCCCAATCCTAGGCAACACAACATTTGCATACTTAACAGCTGAGTGACTCTGTGAAGCAATCGGAAAATGATAATAATGCGAGACATTACGGAAAGTGTGCCGTATAAGTACAAAATTATTGTTGTGCTATGTTTGATATTATAATGACAGCAAAACTGCCTGGACCTACTTTCGGATATGTCGTGCCATCGAGACATTCGTGACTGCGGGCGAGTGGAAGAAATTTTCTTGAACAGTACCTACACACATGAAGGTAAGAGCCTTTTTATATCCCCACGCCATGTTATGTAGATAAGTACTGTTGACAAATGAGTAGCCTTCAAATTCTTAAGTTTTGAACTTTATTCGAAAAACAAGTATTCAGCATTTTTTAAACTAACTAACTAACTAACCATCACGCCGTCTCCCCGAAGGGGTAGGCAGAAAGAATGGACTGCCACACTTCTCTTTTCTGATATATTTCTCTCGCTTCCTCAACATTCGTACATCGTGTCATGCACGCGCGTCGATTTCTCTGACTCCTCACATGGCCGACATTCAATATTTGATTTATTTGATCGTGCCACGTTTTCCTCGGTCTTCCTCTATTTCTGGTTCCATTTACATCATTAACATATATTTTTTTTACCATTCTTCCTTCATTCATTCTTTCCGTATGTCCAAACCATCTTAATGATCCTTTCATTATTTTGTTCATGACACCATCATTCGCACCGCATTCATTTCTTATATATTCATTCGACACTCTATCATACACAGATTATGCACACATTCGTCTAAGAGATCTCATTTCTACAGCATTTATTTTTTTTATAAAAAATTAAACACTTTATTTTATTACAACAGTTTTTGTTGATTGATAATGACATGTTTCGGATGTTTGTCATCCTTCCTCGGTCATACGAAAACGATAATATACACTGATATATTTATAATTTTGAATTGAGCCAAAACTTCTAACCAAAAAATGTCAGAAACTGTAAGATATTAAGAAAACAGAATACCTTATACTTCTTATCTAATATAAACACGTTTCATTATTATGAACAATATTAAACTCCAGCGAGATCATGTTCAGCAAATGCTTTTCTTTCCTACATCAACAGAGATGTGTATTCTGGAACTCAGGATATATCTTTACCGGAGATAAAAATAGTTCAAGAATACTGAGAGAATTTAAGCTATTATATCCTTGCAAGCAACCATTACTTATTTTATGCCCCAGATTGTCGCACAGGGGCACTTCACAACTCTACAATATTGAAGGCGATTCGTATTCTCAACGAGGTAGCAGTCTTGACAAAAGCAACAAAAGGTAAATACACTATTTGCATAACCAAATTTGTACACATATTCCTTTTTCGTTTATTAATCAATCGTGCTTATTTGGGATTTGATTACGTTGATAGAGTAAAGTTGTGGAAAATATTGTCTAAATATGGAATAAGTACAAAACTGATCACGGCAATTAAGTCGCTATACACGGAAAGCACTGCTAGTGTCAGAGTAAATGGAGATCTTACAGCCTGGTTTGATATAAAAAAAGTGGTCAAACAGGGTTGCGTAATGTCCCCGTGGTTATTTAATATATATAAAATATGGACAAGTGTATGAAAGAGCTGAAAGGGTTGGAGGTAGGTGCCAAAATGAGCGGAGTGTCAGTAAGCTGTCTCTTGTATGCGGATGACGCTGTCCTACTTGCAGACAACGAGCATGAACTACAAGTCCTGGTGAATTGTATGTATGAAGTATGCATGCGAAATGATCTGATGATGAATTTTAATAAGTCCAAGGTAATGAATGATTTTTGAAAAATAATAAATCATGACAGTCTGCAACATTAGCGTGAATGGTGAAAATTTGGAGCACGTAGATGAGTTCGTGTATTTAGGTAGTATGTTTACAAGAGATTGGCGAGTGGAGAGGGATATTGAAAGGAGGGTTGGGGCAGGCAATAAAGTGAATTGTGCACTTAAAGTTGTCATCGCAAACAAAAATCTATCCAAAAAATCTAGAATGGCAGTACACAATGGTGTTCTTTTACCGACCCTTATGTATGGAAGCGAAGCATGGAACTGGCAAAAGAAAGATGAAAATAGAATAAATGCAGTAGAAATGAGATATCTTAGACGAATGTGTAGATACTCTGTGTGTGATAGAGTGTCGAATGAAAATATAAGAAGTGAATGCGCTGCAAATGATGGTGTTATGAACAAAATAATGAAAGGATCATTAAGATGGTTTGGACACATGAAAATAATGAATATAGAAATAATGTTAAAAAATATATATTAATGATGTTAATGGAACCAGAAATAGAGGAAGACCGAGGAAAACGTAGCATGATCAAATAAATCAAATATTGAATGTCGGCCATGTGAGGAGTCAGAGAAATCGACGCGCGTGCATGACACGATGTATGAATGTTGAGGAAGCGAGAGAAATATGTCAGGAAAGAAAAGTATGGCAATCCATTCTTTCTGCCTACCCCTTCGAGGAGACGGCGTGATGGTTAGTTAGTGTTTATTTGGGTTGCCTTATAAAAATGTAGAGATTTAATTTACTAAGAAATTTCATGCACTAAATTTTTATAAAAACGAAATTGACTTCGATTCCCGTTGTTATCAAGGTTAAGCAAGTATCCATATATTTTTTATCATCGTATGTGGAGATTATTTATCGAACGTTTTGTCATCGATCAAATTATAAACAACAACAGTAGCAATTCACAAAAAGAATCCTTGACCCCATTACCAAAACGAAAACATGCATGATTCATTGTTACTCAACCCCTATGACTCTCTATACATAATACAAATGTATACTTTCACGTGTCATATTAGTATATAGCAATCACATATAAAATATTCGTTTGTCACTTTGACACTTTATATTGAGAACCTGTGGGTTTTGTCTATTATGCAAATAATATATTGGGTATTTCAGAAAGATCGGTTCGTTTTTTGTATGAAAATCGCATTTATTTGAAAGGTGAAATGAATAAAAACACATCAATCAATATATTTTCCATCGTTTAGCCACTACTTTTGTCATCTATCTGGAAATAGATGTATCCATCGTCGAAAAAACGCCTCGTCTTTTGAGGTAATCCAGGCATCGACTCTTTCTTGACATCTGCATATGAATGGAAGTGTTGCTTTTTCAAGGCTTGCGTCATGGATTTGAACAAGTGGTAGTCCGATGGTGCCACGTCTGATGAATAAGGCGGGTGCGGTATAATCTCCCAACCCACACTGACACTTTATATTTTGTATATAGTTTTTGATCGCGATTGCGATGTGAGGTCGAGTGCCTGCTTTAATCGCGTTAGTTGTTATCGGTAGACTTCCCCTGAGACCGTTTCATTCAGTTTGAGGAGTTCATTTTTCGGTCAAACTTTGTCGGTCTTCCAGGGCTATCTTTGCTGTCAACGCTAAAATCACCAGCTTTGAAGCGTCTATACCATTCTCTGCGTGATTTATCTGATGGGGCATGACCGCCATAAACTTCAACAAGCATGTTATGCACCTCAGCTACACTCTTCTTCCAATTAAAACAGAACAGCAGAACTTTCCGCAAATGCTTCTTATTTTCCACGAAAGTCTATATCCTTGATAATGTAATCATTTTTAGAATTAAAAAACAATTAATAATTAAAAGAATTCCAAAATTGTCGGCAACCAAAGGGTTAAAAAAGAAAACTCAAATTCATATTGATTTTCCCCGAATTATTATGTTTTCGAAACTCAGAACCGAGTTCGACCTCATTCTAGTGTCATCAAAGAAAGAAACAATAACAAGTGTAATATTCAATAAATACATTACAAAATATAATAACAAATGATATATTCAAATAAACAAATAATAATATTTTAATAGTCCATTGTTTTGGACGAAACACTATGATACTTCAACATTATTAACTGTTATAATTTATAGCACTGTTATGACATCACAATTTTTGTTATTCACTTTTGAGTGTCGGGACAGCCGTGGCATCATCAGGTGTTAAAAACAACAGTTATTTGTTACACCGGATGATGCCAACATCGGTTGGCGAAACAGCTGTCGCGACACTCAAAAGTGAATAATAAAAATTGTGATATCATAACAGTGTTATAAATTTTAACAGCTAGTCTTTTTTTTCAATTTTCAGATAAACTCATTTGAATGTACGTATACGCAGGTAAATATTCAATATTACAAATTGATAAATATATGTTCAATGTATAGATATCTAAGGAATCCCTTGGCCTGTCTTAGAATAGGGTCTATGTATTATTTGCTGAATTCTGTTCATTATTTTATTTCGCTAAACAATCAAAAATGTTCTCTGTCTTGTTCAATTAAATAATCAGGGAAAGATACGCCATCCCAAATTAAATTTGAAATTTGATAGCAGTCGTGAATTGAAGAAATTTATCTCGATGTTAACTTGACTGTCTTCTCTGGCGAGGAGCAAGCGGCGTTCTGCTTATAACAATTTAATTGAATCGTTCCTTCATAAATTTGAATAACAAAACCGTCAAATTTCAGCGATTTATAATAAATGCTGATTTGGGGATTTAATTACGAAATTAATGAGGTATTTTATTTGAATAAATATGATTTGTATATACCAATACATAGATTCTCAATCTTGTTTAGCATGCCTCCGAAATCACTACGTAATTTTTTATTGTATTCATAGTATGAAGATTTTCGACAAGCGTCACCGAACAATGTGCGTCCATACTTTTTACGCATAAATTATTTTGAACATACACGGTACGGCCATATAGTGTGCATCCACACTCCTTTAAGCATATTTTTTGGACATACCCTGTATGGCCATACTCGCTTTTTTTGGCAAGCGACGCCGTAGAGCATGCGTCTATATACGTCACAATACGGCCGTGCTGTTTTTTTTTAACAAGCGACGCCGTACGGTGTGCGTCCGTAGTCCTTTACGCATAAATTATTTTGGAAGTACACGGTATAACCATACTCGCTTTTTTTGGCAAGCGACGCCTTACAGTATACTTTCAAACACGTTTCGGCAAAATTTATTATTGTAAAAAAAGATTATTCTTATATATTATAATAACAATATTGAAATAAATTATGTCTTATTTACCAATTTATTATTGGATGAATCAACCATATCACAAGTTAACCAAATCAAATAAAAATTGCGTATGTTAATAGTTATTATTTTTTATTATTGAAACGACACTCTTTACTCTTTAATGAATCAATGTTAGTATACGCAAATTTCAGGGAAACACGGTACGGCCGTACTCATTTAGAGGTTAAAAAGAAAATCAAAAGGTGCCATGGAAATTTTTTTGTAACTAACCTACATCGGGAATGGGTGAACCACACATTATTCTGACATACCTTTTGAGCGTCATCTGTTTTTAAACATCGTGACACGCACGCTCGTCAATGTTTTCTACTTTGAACACGCCCACCATTAATTGATTAATTATTATAAGATTAATTATATCATGCTATATTTTACTCCACATATTTTTTTTAATTCATAAATATGCAATTCTTTAATCATTTTTCCTGATCTTAAATTTTCATAATTAAATCAAACTATTACCATATACAAATTCATACATAATAAACTATGTTTTTAAAATATTATAAAACGGAATCATACATTGGATTTTGTTTTTCTTTCGATGTTTGTAAAAAAAATGTTGTACTTATAATAACAATATTGAAAAAAAAAAAAAAAAAAAAAAATATATATATATATATATATATATATATATATATATATATATATATATATATATATATATATATATATATATATATATATATATATATATATATATATATATATATATATATATATATATATATATATATATATATACCATATATATATATATATATATATATATATATATATATATATATATATATATATATATATATATATATATATATATATATATATATATATATATATATATATATATATATATATATATATATATATATATATATATATATATATATATATATATATATATATATATATATATATATATATATATATATTAATTATTATTGGATGAATCAACCATATCACAAGTTAACCAAATTAAATAAAAATTGAACTTTGAACCTAATCCAAACAAATTCAGATCTAAGTATAGCTTTAGAATTGATACCCCTAATACGTCTGAATTATTTAGGAGACAAATTGTTTTTGAGTCACTCATTGTTAAGTTGTTAAGTAAGAAAATATGCGTTAATGATGTGAATGGAGTTCGGAGTGGAGGAATACCGAGGAAAACATGGCATGAACAAATTAATTTAAATTATCGGGCATGTAAGTCGGAAGAATCGATGTGCGTGTATGACTCCCGGTATGAATATGGAGGAAGCTAGAGAGGTATGTCAGGGCAGAGTAGTATGGCAGTCCATTCTCTCGGCTTACCCTTCTGTGGAATCAGCGTCATGGTTTATATTAAATTATTAAGTATTACAGACCATTCCTTCTGCCTACCCCTTCGGAAAGACGGCGTGATGGTCAGTTAGTGTATCTTATAAAAACGCTTACATTATTAAATTTTTACCATAGATTTTCTATTTGTGAACAAAATTAAATGTTTGATTTATGTACTTATAAACCATATATATCATTGTAACGTTTGAACGAATAAAGGCAGGTACCTATCCTTAGAAAGGACATTTCCGACCGGAAGTGTCCGCATCGGAAGTGTAAAATTGGAGAGATGTGCGAAAGGATGAAAGTACGTAGATACCGACATAGTATATTCAATGTAAAGAGAGTAACAAAAGGAAATATATTTCATATCCAACGTCTATTATGATGCATTTTTTTCTATTCTTAAATGTGTCTTATCATTCCATAAAAAAAGTTTCAAATTTCGAATTCCAGATTATTCATTCTGTTCAGTCTATATAATAAAATCATTGTTAAAAAAAACTCTTAGAGTTTAAATTGTGTTCTTGTATTCGAATTTTATTTTTGCTATTTTGCCTTCTTTTTAAGTATATTTCAAAGACAATAACTTTCATGTTGGTAGAGATAGCGGGTTTTTGTTAATTAACATTATTCAATGATAGATTCCATATTTTCAAGTAGCCAAACTCAGTAAATTTTGTTAATATGATATGAATTATCATCATGGATGATATGATATGAATTAGCATCATGGATGATATGATATGAATTAGCATCATTAGTGACAGAAAATGATAATTGTGCTACCGAAATTGGTTTAGAAATAAATAGCTACTCTTAAAGCAAGAGGTTTTATAATATTAAATTAACTGTAAAAAAAACCATTAATACTAATGAAAACGTCTGTTTTCTAGAACTTTTTAAAATTATATTTTATGTAACTAACATATTTCGCCTGTTTTAGGTATTATCATTACATTTAATAATGCCTAAGACAGGCGAAATATGTCATTCACATCAAATATAATAACACTTCTAGAAAATAGGCATTTCTAATAGTATAATGTATTTGATATGGAGTTTTATAGCGTTGGTCAAGAATCAATAAATATCTTATAAACCATTAATACGAATGAAAACGTCAGTTTTCTAGAAGTTTTATTATATTTTATGGGAATGACATGTTTCGCCCTTCTAAGGCATTATCAAATGTCAGACTTAGAAGGGCGAAACATATCATCCCCATACAATATAATTAAACTTCTAGAAAACTGACGTTTTCATTCGTATTAATTATTTAATATGGAGTTTTACATCGTGTTCAAGAAACAATAAATCTTATAAACCTTTTATTGAGTTCCTTACTACTAATTGACATGTATTATAAGGATGAACTGGGACTATAATTATGTCTGGACTGCAAATATAGCCAGCCGCAGTTCAAGACCAATTTTTCTTGACTGCAAACGCACAATAGGGGTTAAACAAAATCAAGGGCTTCTCGATAACATTTGGTACAGGTCCCGCGCTGGCTTAACCCGCCACTGGAAAATTAGGTGAGTGACCGAAACTATCCAAGAAATTTATTTTCAACGTCAATTTTAATGTAACTAACTAACTAACTAACCATCACGCCGTCTCCCCGAAAGGGTAGGCAGAAATAATGAACTGTCACACTTTTACTGATGCGGCACTTCATCCTTCGCTTTTCGCCCCGCGGGAGACGCGATGTGATGGGTTGCGAACCTCATCGCCACCAATAGGCATCTCCCGCGCACACTTCGATCGTCCAACACCCACAAAATAAATCTAAAACAAATAATATAAAATACAATGATATAAAATAAAATAACAAAATAAAAATAATTTAACACAAAATGTTCATTTTAGATGGTGCACATATTGTCTATTAATTTTATGTTCCACGTATCCACCGTTTTTTTAATTTAGCACATAATGTTTTTTTCGATGTTTCACATGTTGACATGGACGATTCGGACTTTTGTATTTATTTAATTTATGTTTCACGTATCCACCGTTTTTTAAATTATCTGTAATTAGGCACTTAACCAGCAAGAACTTTAAAATAATATTGAAGAAATTATTCAAATTGTCATTGGAACAAATGAATAATTTATTTTTACAATCAAAAATTCTTTATAAAAACGAAAAAACTTATATTATTTTGACAGCAAAACAGTACAAACGCATTACGTGTCACAATTGACTATTATAAATTGTGGCAACAATGAAATTTACGAAAACAATTCACTTATACACGAAAAATCTCCAAATTTACAGGAGCACCACATGAACCAAACCAAATTTTCAAAATCAGAATAGAAAATTTTAGTGTACTTTCAAAAAAAATATTTCATATTTAGTGTTTATCCATATCTAAATATAGTCACCGCACTACCGTCAGAATTTGACCCCATAACCTTCCACTATTCAGGCGGGTGCTTTACTAAATCAACAATAGTTGCCTCAAACAAATGTGTTTCAAGCTTTCCTACTCTGTAACGTTTTCTATTAAATGCTTCTGAATAATAGGTTCCACTAATAATTACTGTTGTGGTCTTGTTAATAAAATGGGTTTCTGGTTATGATGTACGTTCGGTTATCGTGGGATTACTCTTGTCTGGAGCAATAATTATTGTTTGGAGCACAATACAGATCCGCCGCGTATGTACCGAATCAAAGATAATGTATTAATTACAGCAGAGATGAACGAGTCGTGACAATTGATTCGATTACCATTGTGCTGTACCCTTGTGTCGGATACGATTCTGTATAACTACATACTGTAGAAATACATACAAAAGTAAACATCGGCCCATGCTGCTTGTTTGTACAAAGGACAGCGCAGGGCTGCCACTCAAATGCCTTGATTATTTGTTTAACCAATTCCCAGGGTCACGCTAGAATAAATTATATACATTACGAAACAGCTAAGAATCGCATTGTTTTTATTTCTCACAATGCGTATTATTTGTTTCGCGTTATAATAAACTTGTACGAATCTGACTCATACAGGTAAGTACTTATTTAACCCATTAACCGCTATTGTTAGTTCTCGTGGCCGATAAATAACATTTCATATTTAATAATAATAATGATTGTAATAATATGTTAACTTTTAAAGCGCGGTTTTTGTAATGTAATCACCTTGAGGGCGCATTAAGACGTGTTTTAAATCTAAAAATCTAAACGTGAACGCTGCGTCTGATATTAGCGATCGGTTAGAAAGTATAATAGAACAAAATATACAAGTTTTAAATTGGGTATTAAATGAAAGAATACATCATCTTTTTAAGAAAAGGGTTTGGAAATTGAAAAAAAAAAAGCTTTATTTTGTAGCAAGTCGGGATTTTTTTTTTGATTCGCTAATCATTTCATACACAAATAATCTTTTGTTTAATGTAAACAATATTTATAGATTAAATATGAAATTATTCGATTATAATTATATGAGTTTGGAAATTTTTAAAAATTTTAGTATTTTCACTTATATTCGAACCACTTTTTTGACCAAACATAATTAAATCTAATCAAATAAACAACATATTATCTAGCTTTGTAAGTGTTGCGCTAATAAATTATCCTAACAATCAAAAATATTGATTATTTTAATTAAATTTTTGTTAGAAACTGAAGACTTATTTTAATACTTTTAAGTATAAATTCAACTAGCATATATATGTCATCATCATCCTAAGCTCGACAGCCCTGGGTGGGCCTTGGCTGAATCCAGGAGCTTCCTCCATTCTTGTCTGTTTGATGCCCCCATTCTCCAATTTCTCACTTGCAACACCGATGCATCCGTGTTGACACTGTCCATCCATCGCATTTTGGGCCTTCCTGGTCTTCTACGTCCCTGTGGTACTGAGAGCGTGAGGCGTTTTGTAGGGCTGTCGTCGTCCATTCTGATTATGTGACCAGCCCATCTCAGGCGTCCTACTTTGACGGATCTGATCACATCGGGCTCTTTATAGATATCATATAGCTCTCGGTTATATCGACGACGCCAACCATTGCATATACTCGTATATGTGCATTGCGAATAATATTAATGCTAACCTCAGATTGTCAGGCAACTCACCTTTAAAACCTTGGCATCCTTGATGACTTCATTCTATCATACATGTCATATTTTTCCAGTTGTTCCATGTAACGCTGCCTGTCTACCTTCACGAAGGTCTCAATCCTTATGACCTCTACGCTTCTAGGTTTTTAATTACTCGTGGTTTCTTCTACATACGTGATCTTTATAATAGAGGTTTTCTTAGTATTATAATTTCAAAGATCGTTTGATTTATCTTGTATATACATATGCATTCTACTACAAAATATCATAGAACATTGTAAATACATATACAAATTATACAGTTCCCAGAGGTAAGTAATACACATCGGGGTTCTGTCGGCCATATTCAGGTAACTTCGACTTTATAGAGCATTGCCTCTGTCATTTATGAATGTTTTCTAGATACCGGACTATTAGCGCATCGTGCGATAGAGATGACGCTCTATAAAGTCCATTATTACCGACTGTCTCTGTTTTAAATCCGATGTATATTACTTTACATCGGGAACTGATATTGGATTGTTATTTTTCGCATTTTTAATATCATATTCACTGCTGTGATCACAATTAGAACTGATAATTAATTTTCGCTTTAACATTAAATCCCACAGATAAATAAACCAAAAGTTTGCTAGTATGTACAGTGTTCAAACAATTCGTTCCCAATTCAATTGAATTTTTGAACGACTAAGTGAAAACTATAAGTTAAAATGCAAACTATTAAAATTATAGTTTGTGTGTTCTTCGTTAATATTATTTTAACAGAATTGCATTTATATTTTATCCCTATGAATGCACCAACCAAGAAAATACATTTTTAATTGCTTCTTAGTTCCACTGAGATCTTCGAAATATAAAACAATCCGTGCTTACTACCCGACAAGCCGAGATTAAATGATAATAACAACGACAACGCGCCGCTCCTGTGACGCAATTTGTATGAGACATCTTTGCGCGCAAGTCGCCACGGGTTACACTGTTCCGAATAAAGAAAAAAATGTTTTCGGATGTTTTAAGGCCCAAATGAATAAAACAAAAGCCTATGCATTCTAAAATTAAAACATTGAAAAATAAGGGACACCCTAATGCATACACATGTACGTATATAAAATATGTTATTTAAACTGTCATAATACATCACGAGACTAAGTATTCTCTCATGTTAGAGAGGGATCAAAAGAAATTCTTGCGAACCCTTTACCTGAGAGAATACGGGGTATATATTTGGCTCTATCCAACGGTATTTCTCTTGGGTATGCTAAGGTATAATTCCCTTTAACTGAGGAGGGAAGGATTGACAGCATCGCATTTTTTCAAGCTGATTCGGGGCTCTATTGAAAACTCCTATGTTCTGGAGCAAATAGGTATTTTTATTCGCTATTATATTAGCAAGGCAATTTAGCATTTGATAATGCATTAGCAAGGGAAACATCTTATTCCCATAAAATATAATAAAACTTCTAGAAAACAGTCATTTTCATTCATATTAGATAAAGAAACAATAAATATTAAAATATATAATTGTGTAGATTTTCACGCCGTTAAATATTATCGTCTCGGATTTGGACATTTTTAGTGCCAGTATTTTCAATTTTCAATTCTGACAATAGTACTGCCTCACTGACATCGACATATTTGGGATCTTTTTGAGATATATTATTTTTAATTTCATATCATTATTTTATTTTTGTTAAACCGTTTTGTATCCAAATGAGTCGTCTAATTGTTTTTCGTTTGTTGTGTCTTATTTGTGTATAATATAAATAAATAAATAAATACAAAAGTTTACAAAACGGACATTTTGAGCGGGAAACTTATCTAATTCGATTAATTCTTAGAGTTTTCATAAATTGTGTTTTTTTTTTGTCAAAGAAGACGTGAATATTCAATTGTTTTGAAAACAGTGTTTTTAATTAAAATAATATAGTATTTTAAATTAAGCCCTCAACTTTTTATATCATATGTAAAGTATAATACATCATGCGTTTTTTTCTATATTATAGCATAAGTTTTCTATTGTAATCGGTTTCATAAGCGTTGTTAAGATGAACAAACTAGTCCTGAACTAAAGTATAACGAAACCAGTCACAATTAAATATGCTTGTTGAATAATTTCAATTATCATTAAACATTAAATATTATTTTAGATAACTTCAAGATGGACTCCCACTACGAGAATTGGTAAATACATTAGACTTGTTTATTATAAAGTTTGATTATTTAAAGTATTTAAGACCGAGGTGGTTCTCTTTTAAGAGAGTTACATAATGTCGCTTTTGATTACCGTTGATTATATGGTATCAGTTACTAAAAATAATTTTGTTTTTACTAACGGAACAAAAAACCTTAATCTTGGAATAATTATGAATCATTTACAGAAGTATTCATCATAGCACTATTAATTTGTACTTTTACCTTTGCATTGTGTAACTTGTAAATGGAAACGTTGTCAAGTGAGTGACGACACGTCACGACCATTGTTGCATTTCTGTACCTCAGAGGTAAACAACCGTAGCTGCAAATCTCATAAGTAAGAATAAGTTGATCTAATTTTAAAAATCTATAATTTTTTTTTTCATAAGATCAATTATTTCAATTACGCTGCTTAATTATAAGATATTAAACACAGCGATTTCTTTAAATAATATTATTAAATTAATTGATTACCCAGATTGATTTAATTAGTATTGCCACAGGGCCACATAACCAAAAAATATTTTTCTGTATTATTGACGTTGTAAAGAACACCATGATCAATATCAAGCAACATTAAAATCAAAATTATATTAGCTAAAAATGGTATCGCGTGGATCATGTGTGTATTTAAAATGGTTGCTAATAAAATAAAAAAAGAGAAGGAAATAAAACGATTTTGTCTTTATTTCGATTTTGCCTTTATTTCTACCATGATCGGTTTTGCCTGCATTCACTGGCATCAACAGACTAATCTGTCGATGCCAGCAAATTTGGCGAAATCGGTCGCTGTCGAAATAAAGACAAAAGTGACAGTAGTTCTGAAAAAAAAAATTAAAATGAACTTTCATCAAGAGATTTCAGTAAAATCCTGATATTGTATTTTGAACATAGATAAATTTACCTCCGATGTACAGTTTTATCGCCCGCAGTTTTCAAAGCAATGCCGATGCATCGGTAACTAAGTTGACAGGTCTTGCTCCACTCCAGGCGGTAAGTGCGGTAGTCGGTGATTATGTGCTTAGCGCCGGTGGACGCTTCCACAGCGCGGGAAACTCCACGGACCGCCGCGAATAAACCGAATTTTTTGCTACCATTGTCCCACCTTCACCTACAGAGTACTCGTGTATACAACCATAGACAATTTCAATCTGTTTATCGGCACAGCCCACCGAATTAAGGACGGGTCGAATTATAAAGTGCGCGTTTTTTCAGTAAGGTTCCTTACATATGCGTGCAAAACGGATGCTTTAATTTGCTTAAATACATAAATTTTCACGCTGAAATAGTTCGAATGTTTTTACGTTATTTTACTCAGTTCTTTATTTTTAGATCTTGATTTTATTTTTGTTGCAACGTATTATTATAAAGCCAATGTTGTCAACGTGGGTTTAAATGTTCCTGTTCACTTGTGTTATATATATCAGCCACAGTAGAACTACGTGGCATTCAATTCTGCTTTTACATGAACACTTTTAAACAAATACTTCCAACCCTCATGTATGGAAGTGAAGCTTGGAGCTGGCAAAATAAGAATGAAAGCAGGATAAACGCCGTAGAAATGAGATCACTAAGAAGAATGTGCGGGAAAACGTTGTATGATAGAATACCGAACGATGAAATAAGAAAGAAATGTAAAGCAGATGACATCGTGAATAAAATTAAAAAAGGATCCCTGAAATGGTTTGGACAGTAGAATGGTTAAAAAGTTGTACACAAGCAGCGTGAGTGGGAAAAGAAGCCGAGGACGACCGAGGAAAACATGATTCCTCTACATTCATACATCGTACCATGCACGCACGTCGATGATTCCGACTTCGAATGTGGCCGCCTTTTAGTAATTGATTAAGTTGATCATGCCAAGTTTTCATTACATTTTCTATGTATTTTTCTATTCACAATGTTTATATACAAAAGAAGGATGAAAGTAGAATAAATGCAGTGGAAATGAGATCTCTTAGACGAATGTGTGGATACTTTGTGTATGATAGAGCGTCGAATGAAAATATAAGAAGTGAATGCGGTGCGAATGATGGTGTTATGAACAAAATAATGAATGGATCATTAAGATGGTTTGGACACATGGAAAGAATGAATGAAGAAAGAATGGTTAAAACATTATATGTTAACGATGTTAATGGAACCAGAAATAGAGGAAGACCGAGGAAAACGTGGCACGATCAAATAAATCAAATATTGAATGTCGGCCATGTGAGAAGTCAGAGAAATCGACGCGCGTGCATGACACGATGTAAGAATGTTAAGAAATCTAAAGAAATGTGTCACGAAAGAAAAGTGTGGCAGTTAATTTTTTCTGCCTACCCCTTCGGGGAGACGGCGTGATGGTTAGTTAGCCAGTTAGTTAGTTTTTATGTTTATATACAATCATTATTACTGAGCACATTTTTTTCTATCTATTCCGTCTAACACATTGGTCACATAGGCGCCGTTTTTACGTGCTATTTTGTTTGGCGAATGATTTGCATACACAGATATACCCTTGATTGATTTGGTATACCCGTCTGCTCCGCCCGTGTGAGCCGGCCAAACAGTGTCACGGTACACATGTCATAATTCCCGCGTAAACCTCGATCACTCATGACAATAGTGTTGCTAATAATCTGAGCAAATTGATTGAATTGTGCTTGAATGGATTTGCTTACAGGCGGTTGAGTTTAAACAATGACTTTTACACAAAATTGTAAAGACTCAATAGTTGATTCACGTGAAACGAACATTACACATATTCATTAAATTGGGTTGTGTAATGATCATAAGAAGTTTAAAACGAAATAAAAACATTGAAACTAAAAATCTTATCATTGTGTTATTATAATTTTAAGAAGATAATACGGATAGATATTAAAATTTGTTCAGAGTTTAGTAGTTCAGGTCATATTTCGTTTTACTGTTATTAAAAAATAATTTTACAAGTGGGCAAAATTTTAGATAATTTAGAATTCAGTTACTAAAACAAAAACGTTCAATGAACTTAAAACATATTATTAAATATTATTTTTTGTTTTTTGAATGTATACAAATACTTGTAGGCAAATATTGGATTTTACCCATTGCGGGTTAATCATTTTTAAGGATTAATTTTATCTCAATAGAGACGAAGATGTAAAATGTTTTTGGAAACATAATATGGTGGTCGAGGCGTTTACAGGACTTATGACTTGTCATTGGTTGGGTTAAGCGATCGCTTTATGTTAATAACATTCCCCATTTCGCCCTTCTTACGACCACCACGTCTTACAAATTTTTGAAAGATATATATATGCTACTAAGTTGAGAAACACTTCATATTTTTAAAAAATTTTTATTCAATTCACACTTCATATTATACGATCTCGTATATATTAAAGTTTATCTAATTAAAAATTTGTACTGTTTTATGTACTGCCTTTCTTTAAATATATATTATATACAAAATTAGAACATTTAAAATATACGTTCACTGAAAAAAAAATATACGTTGAAAAACATTCTTTTGATTATAGATAATTCTCGTACATAGACAAGTTAAATAAAACTGTTAGATTTTTAAAAGTTTAATTTAGGCGCCAGAGGATTTTAATTGTGAGAGTCGGGTATTACAAAGTTAATATGTTTACCCCTCTTCGACCGTGTTGGAAAACTTTAATATTTGTGAAAAAAAATTGTGGGAAAAGTGAAAAAAATTGAATTGATTCCGCCGCTCATATGCGGCGACATCTGGTTTGGAAATGACTAAATGGACTTATTTCGTTATTTTCCTACTGGATTTTCTACGCTTTTTGTCGGGTAAGTTATCTAAGAAAATGTATTATACCCAATGACCTGTATGAATCTTCAGCCTGCTTTATGTTTATATTGTTTCTAAGCAACGGCGTGAAATTCGACAAATATTTTTTAATACGAATGAAAAGTCTGTTTTCTAGAAGTTTTATCATATTTTATGCCAATGACACGTTTTACCTTGCTAACGATTTTTGATAATGCCTTAGTAAGGCAAAACACGTAATTCCCATAAAATATCATAAAACTTCTAGAAAATAGACGTTTAATGTATTTTCGTATTATTTATATTTTAAAATGAAATTGACTTGTTGCCAAGTGTAAATAGTTACATATTATATATAAATTGATTTATCAAATACACAAAGTTATAAACAGCTGACTTGGAACTAATTTTCTAATGTTTCGTGATATTTAAAATTAGGGTGGAAATTTTCGCTCTTTTACCTTCTTCGCGTAATTTTTATTTATTTATTTTACATGTTATAACTATAATTTGCCAAAAAAAGTTTATGGACTGTAGTTGTCACACTAGGCATGGCTTGTATCGTGACAACTACATAAATAGGATGTTAGTAGCATTGTTAGTAAAATGGCGATTTGTTAGTAAAATGGCGGTTGTAATCTTATGCTAACATTGGTAATCACAATATGATGATATCATTAAAATTACTAAATCTAAAAGAAAAAAATGTTTTTCTACGTCTAAGGTTTTCCCTTTATATATTTGGTTAGAACACGTTTAAATTTCTTAGTGTCGTTAATTGATTTAAGATTCTCAGGAAGACGATTGAAAATATAGGGCGCGCTTTTACATGGCTTTTTTTTGTTTTAATTTATCAGTATTTTTAAATATTTACCACAATAAGGGCCCTGCATAATGCTACGAATTTTATTCAAACGACGTAAAAAAAAAGAAATATTAATATCCTGTAAACTACCGTATTAAAGGCCTAAGTGGCATCCTAAGGACCAGCAAAAATGTGATAATTTACTGTAAACTAATTCCATGGATTGAAAATTGCGAAGAAAATCAATATTTTTGAAAATATGATAAAAATTAAATATTATGTGTTTTGGAAAGTTCGGTCCGTTTTACAACATAGGGCTCTGGCTGCTTCAAGCCTTCAAATTTGGTGGCTATTATTTTAATAAGCCAGAGGATCTGTCAATTAAATTCATGTATGTTATTCTCACAACATCATTAGTTTTATTGCTCCTTAAAATGTCGACTTTCATGGTAAATAAGATGTTTTAATTGGAGTCCAGTTGACGCACATAAAATGCTTGTGGAAGTTTATGGCGATCATGCCCCATCGGATAAATAATGCAGATAATGGTATAGATGATTCAAAGCTGGTGATTTTAGCGTTCACGGCAAAGATCGTCCTGAAAGACCGAAAAAGTTTGACCGAAAAATGAACTCCTCAAACCGGATGAAACGATCTCGAGAGAAGTCTACCGACAACAACTAATGCAATTAAAGCAGGCACAAGCAGAAAAATGACCAGAATGGGACAACAGGCAAAGCAAGCTTATTCTTCAACACGACAACGCTCGACCTCACATTGCATTTGCGGTCAAAAACTAAATACAAAATGAGGGTCGGGAGATTATACCGCACCCCCTTATTCAACAGAAACGTGGCACCATTGGACTACCACTTGTTAAGATCAATTACGCATGCCTTAGAAGATCAGCATCATATTCAGATAACAAGAATTGGGTTGATGCCTGGAAGTTGCCTCAAAAGACAGGGCGTTTTTTCGACGATGGATTCATCTATTGCCAGAAAGATGTAAAAATAAGTGGCTAACGATGGAAAATATTTTGATTGGTGTGTTTTTATTTATTTTACCTTTCAAATAAATGCGATTTTCATAGAAAAATACGGACCGTACTTTCAGAAACACCAAATAAATTAGATTAGATTTGTGAAATATCGTATTCGCTTAAAAAACATTCAAAAGATTTATATTTTTTTGGAAATAAAAGATTACGTAAGTAATCATGTTCGCACACTTCTTCAATGAATACAAATTCGTGCAAAAACATTAAAATTGCGGACTTAACTAGACAAAAACAATATAATTGTAGATTTGTCACGGATGTGCATAACAATTGCAGATCGAGGAAACATCTGATAGCTTTAGATTAAATCAAGATTAATGTCTTCACTTTGTAAGGTATTTTTCTCTAAAATTAGTCTAGAACTGAGAAGCACTTAATTTAATTTCGACGTAATGGTCAAAATACAACTACTGTATTATTTGTTTGCTTTTTGAATGTATACAAATACTTGTAGACAAATACTGGATTTTACCCATTGCGGATTAATCATTTTTAAGGATTAATTGTGTCTCAATTATATTATACATAATAAAGATTTTCTGCTAAATGCTTACATATATTCTTAATAGATGGCGCTAGTGTAGATTAACCTAAAAAATGTGAAGTGTGTCTCAACATAGTAGCATATATACATCTTTTAAAAAATTGTCCGAAGTGGTGGTCGTAAGAAGGGCGAATTGGGGAATGTTGTTAACATAAAGCAATCGCTTAACCCAACCAATGACAGGTTATAAGTCTTGTAAACGCCTCGGCCGCCATATTATGTTTCCAAAAAAAATTAACATCTTCGTCTCTATTGAGATACAATTAATCCTTAAAAACTGTTTTATCTGTGTATGATTTTACAGCTGAAATCAATTAAATATTAAATTTCGGTCATGTAAGGAGTAGAAGAATTCGATGTGCGTACAATATAAGATGTACGAATGTTGAGGAATCGAGAGAAGTATGCCAGGAAATTTCATTGCGGCGGTCTATTCACTCTGCGTACCCCTTCTGAGAGATGGCATGATGGTTTCGGCAGCTCTCTATCATCTTCTGGAAAGATGGCAGCGAGCTACCAAAACCGCTAAAAGCCATATCATACAATTTTTATTTTATTTTCTTTTTTTTAAATATTGTTCAAAAACTGTAATAACCTAAATTTAGCTTTTGAGCCTGTATAGGTCCATTATTAACAAACCATGGTAGTATGAAATACACGAAATGTTCCTATAACCGCTGATAAAATGTTAACTAGAAACGATAAAATAGAAATAAAAACATGTAGATCTTAAATGTTCCCACCGAATTTTTATAAGCCATAAGCAGCTTACCGAACCTTTTGCATATATAAGTATTCGTCGGCGATATAAATATAAAGTAAATGCGTTTGTTACGGCTGAGTTCATCACAAGGTCGACATTACGTGGCAATGGGTCAAACTGACATACCACGGAACATATAACGAGTACTCACGATCACACAGTGGGAACCGTTAAACGCGAATATTTTTAAAGAGATTTTAACTAATGCTAAACATATAATCAAATAGAACAATGCATATAAGAGCTACTTCCACTTTTATTTCTACGGCGATTGGTTTTACCAGGCTCGCTGGCATCGACAAACAGATCTCAGGTCATTGATGGTTGCGGTTGTCATTTGGTAACACTCCATCATAAAAATATAATGCATAATTGAATCGCGATGGCTTTTTCGACTTTGCTCGCTGACGATTATTTTTGTATAGAATCATGTTTACCACCCCTGATCTGTATGTATATAAAGGACTAAATTTACAATAGTGTCACCAGTCTGTCGATGCCAGCGAGCCTGGCGAAACCGGTCGCTGTCTCAATTAAGACAAAAGTGGAAGTAGTCAAAAAACATCGTTTTATTTAATTATTATGAATTTATATCACAAAGTGTAAAGGCGAATAAAGAAATAATTTCCAACGTGTTTATCAATAAAGTCAGTATATACAACTGAGTATTGTATTTATTTATTACAACTAAGAGTACCTACTCTATGTGTTCATTTAGCGCGCAGTGCATAACACGAAAAAGTCATAATGCGAAATGAGTTCATATCACGAAAAACTTGAAGTGATAGTGTTGCTTTGAACGTAAACATGAAGAAAATAATAGTTTAGTTCGTGCAATTACAATAATAGATAATCCATGTTTGAACATAAAAATAAGATACTCGAAACATAATAACCAGGACGAAGTTAACGTATAAGTTTTAAATGTGTGTGTAACAGGGTAATGTCTGAAAAAAATAATTAATTAAAGTACAGACAAATAAATCAATTTTTTGTTTTATCTAGAAAATCGACAGACGATAAATAAGTAACTAAATATGGCAAATAACTTCAACCTCGATTGCTTGTATACTCACAAAATCAATTAAAAACTATATCCGTTTAACAGGAAATACTAACTAACTAACTAACTAACTAACCATCACTGAAAGAATGGACTGCCACACTTTTCTTTCCTAACATATTTCTCTTGCTTCCTCAATATTCATACATCGTGTCATGCGCGCGCGTCGATTTCTCTGATTCTTCACATGGCCGACATTCAATATTTGATTTATTTGATCGTGCCACGTTTTCCTCAGTCTTCCTCTATTTCTGGTTCTATTTACATCGTTAACATATAATTTTTTACCATTCTTTCTTCAATCATTCTTTCCATATGTCCAAACCATCTTAATGATCCTTTCATTATTTTGTTCATAACACCATTATTCGCACCGCATTCACTTCTTATATTTTCATTCGACACTCTACCATACACAGAGTATCTACACATTCGTCTAAGAGATCTAATTTCTACTGCATTTATTCTACTTTCATCCTTCTTTTGCCAGTTCTATGCTTCGCTTCCATACATAAGGGTCGGGTTAAAGGAAATACGCTTAATACAAAATTCGTTTAACATGAAATTAATAAAACACGAAATTCCGTAAACCCGAAATTCGTTACTTCGAAATCCGTTAAACACGAAATTTTCCCTATTTACAAAAATAATGGCGTTAAATATTATCTTCTAAAAAAGTGTATTTTTACACCGAATGTTCGTGCAAAATGTATGTAACATTATGACGATTATGTAATAGCCAAATTACGCCAAGACGAAAACTTTATGAAGGTACCTGTAGTAGCAAGAATGCGAAATTTAAGCAGACTTTAGTACTTTTTTATATCTGGTGAGAAAATTTGTTTTATCCTACAAGTTCGTGCTTGGAAATTAATTGCGTGTTTGAATTGATTATACGAAAAACTGTTTTTACCTTTATGTCAAACTGAATGTGAAATTTTCTTAAGCATCTCAAGTAAGTTCAAAAATATACAACGAACTAACTCTCAAAATTTAATATTTATAAGATGTGTAAAACACACATCTTGCTTTGGGACAACTATTCTTTAAATCTATAATCTATTGAAAATTTAACCGGTTTCCTCAGATGGCAGCGAGCTGCCGAAAACGGTCGATACTAAATTAATGAGTCGAATAATAATAAACGCATTATAAAATAATGTTTATATATATTTTGTAATGTGGATGGATGGTGGCCAGAAAAAGTTTGGAAACCTATGATATATAGGTTATAAAATATTAACAAAAAAAAATCATATAGATTGTTATTTGATAACTGGTTTCTTTAATGTTGCTGAGATATGATTCCAGTGTATATAGTGTATCAGATGAAATAGCTCATAAAATTAAATATGATAAAAAAAGTTACCTTGCAATACTTTTGGCACGTTATGAGAAAAAAAATAATTCGAAGTCGTGCAACTGATTATCAAAAGTAAAATTAACCGAAAACAAAGTGTCGGATGATGCAGAAAATCCTGGCAATAAAACCTTCGAGGATAGTTTAGATACAACATAATATCCCTGTTTAGAGCAGTTAAAATAGCCACGATATTGTCCAACTTTCAATTTGAAGGGAACTATAAGAAAAAGAAGATTAGCCTTAGATAACTTTATTGAACTATTTTGTTTTACTACTTCAAAATAATAACTGTTTTTTACCCATAGTAAATATCATGAATAATAATTATTTATTAAGAAATTACTACATTTACATTATGCGAATCAAAATTACAACTTAATCTCTTTGCAATAAACATAGATAACGTTATGATATATTCATTATCAACATTATTGAAATAAGGTTTTTACATAACAAAATAAAAAGGAATACATCAAAAACTTGGTATTCACGGATTATTTTATAACCTCTTATAAAAACGTGGCTTTGTTTTTCTAACCTTTCTTTTATGAAATATGCGATAAAAATATTAAAATTTTATAAAAGACGAATATCAGCTTCTTTATCATCTTGCGTTTTACGAAGAGATAGGGTAAATCGTAAATTGCCTCACTTTCTCCGCATAGGCATACGGGCCCCATTGTTCATTGATTTATCAGTTATCATATATGGCGCCATCTAGCGAGCGTCCCGATAGCTCCCGAGGCAGAAAGTAATTTAGCTTTAGTTTAAGAATCGCCTGTAAAACGAAATTACTTCATAAAATATTCCATGCATTGTGTATCTACGTGTTTTAAACTTAAAAATTAAGTTTTTAAAAGTATTTTTCTATTTTAGAAGAAAAAGGGTAGCAACAATACGAAAAGTATTAATTTTACCTTACTTGTTCTCGGAAACTATTTCGTAAATATGTAAACAAAAAAAACTTGAAATGAAAATAATTGAAGTATGTTTTAAGAATGTTATTTATCTAATTTTAAGGTGTTATTTGTAAAACACATTTCGAAAGATTTAAAAATAGATTAGTTCTATTCTTATTTTGTTTGAATATAAAAAAAGAGTTAAATGAAATTTTGTTATTTGGAGGCAATATCAAGATGAGTTATTTTTGAATTAATAAAAAATGGTTTTGTGTCGAGAACAGAGTATATTTCACGGATATATTTCAAAACGTTAAAGTTATTATATTGTTTTATTTTTTTTTCTTCGTTTTTTTTTAATATCTAGTATTTAATTTTAATTTAATCAAATGTGATACGTTTTTGTTTATATTTCTTGTTTCATGATCAAAGACGTAAAACACCATATTAAATATGAATATACACGAAAACCTCATTTTATAGAAATTTAATCATATTTTTTGGGAATAATATTATTAAAAAATATATCATTAACATTCCATAATGCAATTAGCAAGCCGAAACTTATCATTTCTATAAAGATTTTAAAAAACTTCAAGTAAATACACGTTTTCAGTAATACGAATAATTGATATTTTAATTAATTACTTTCAAGCTAAAAAAAAATTACATCTGGTGATGCCAACATCGGTTGGCGAAATAGCAGTTTTAAAATGTTCAGAAGAAAAAAGTGATCAATTTTGATATTATAGCAGTGTTTCAAATTAAATAGTTCAAAAAAAAATATTATATCCTACGTCAATATATTTAATATTTTCTTTCTAATCTTATCAGAACGTGTTAACTGTCTAACATAAAAACAAACAAACAAACCATCACGCCATTTCTCCGCACAGGTAGGCAGAGAGAATGGACCGCCACACTACTCTATTCTGGCACACCTCTCTAGCTTCCTACACATTCATACAGCGAGTCATACATGCACTTCGATTCTTCCGACTTCTAACATGACCAACCTTTAAAATTTGATTCATTTGGTCATCCCATGTTTTCCTCGGTCTGTTTCGACTCCGTACTCTATTACATAATTAACGTATACTTTCTAAACCATTATTTCTCCATCCATGCGTTCCATAAGTCCGAACCATCGCAGCGATCCTTTCATAATTTTGTTCATAATACATTCTTCCGCTTTACATTCCTTTCTTATATCAGCATTAGAGATTCTGTCGTATATCGTTCTACCACACATACGTCTTAGCCGTCTACCGTATTTATTCTTGCTCTCATCCTTCTTCTGTCTAACATTAACAGATAATATAGTAAAATATAGCGTTTATTCTTGTAAATGTAAATGTATTTAATTTATTTCGACGGGATTCTTCTGTTGTGGATATATGTTAATCTCATTCTGCTATCACTACAAAAATATACTAGTTACGATTTAACATATCTCTGTATTAAAGTGAACGTAAAAGTCTTATCGTGAGTTAGTTGCTTTTTTTTGGTGTGAAAAAATAAACAAATCAATTTTATTTTAGGCAAACTTGTGATAAAAGCATTCAAAATTACTATAAATTTCGGTAAAGTTGCGCGAACATCGCTGTATTAAAATATGCGTAAAATGTACGAATACCCGTTTACTGGACTGGTGGTGGCTGACGGGAAGTGGAATAATAATATACCTTTCGCGGATTGCAAGAATTATATTTTAAGTTAATTTTTGGGAGATATTATTGTCATAATATGTCGAATAATACTTAAAGTATTTTTTTTTTCATAATAGTTAATTGTGACAAGTTTTTTCGTTTATATAAAGAATTTTGACAGATGTAAAAATAATTTTTTCATTTGTTCCAATGTCAATTTGAATAATTTCTTCAATATTATTTGAAAGTTCTTGCTGATGTTGGTTTGTTTTAAGTTACTGCTAATTAAAAAAAACGTTAATATGTGGTACATAAATTAAATAGACAATATGTGCACCATCTAAAAAGAACATTTTGTGTAAAATTATTTTTATTTTGTTATTTTATTTTATATCATTGTATTTTATATTATTTGTTTTTTGGGAGATGCCTATTGGTGGCGATGAGGTTCGCAACCCATCACACCGCGTCTCCCGCCGGGCGAAAAGAGAAGGATGGAGTGCCGCATCTATTAAAGTGTGGCAGTCCATTATTTCTGCCTACCCCTTCGGGGAGACGGCGAGATGGTAAGTAAGTTAGTTAGTATTTTTTTTACCTCACCTTATTTTCATTCGCTGTTAATTAACTATTGTGGTAATTAACGTATTAAATCGTTTTTCAAATTAACATTAAAACGTAATCACATTTAAGCGGTCGATTTACAACAATGCATGAACTCAGAAACACAAGAGTAAGCTAGATATACTAAGGAGACTGAATACTCACCAAGACGCTCTCTCAGCCGCGGAATACGTTGAAATTTTAGACAATTTAAGCTCGCTCTCAAACTCCAATGATGGATGTTAACTGTCCTCGGATACAAGACGAAACAGTTACGCCGCCTTTACTCAAATGAAGTCTCGATCTCTGAAATCAGAATTCAATGTAAGTCCAAAAACCGTAGGCAAGAACTCCACGCATAATGCAGATTGAATCCAGAACGATTTACTGATCTTCTAAAGGACCATGACTCGTATGTTTCAAATAAAAAAATCATTTATATTTGGTGGATAGAATAGAAGCCAAAAATATGAGTTATAAGTAATTTTAATCTATAAATCCTTATTTCTGGATTTAAGATTGAAGAACGGCTTTCCCATTAGTGCATCTCCTCCTCTAATAGCCAGGAGACAAATGCCAATCTGCATGTACTGCCAATGTCTCTACCTAAATTCATTAATAAACTTAAAGAACATTACACTCAGATTGCACCATATTTCGGTAATTAAAATAACGGTTGCGTCACATATCAACACATTAACGTACAACGTCAAAAGTTTTGTTTTATATATAAAAAAAACATTTATAGATATCACAAATATTCGGTGGATAGCATAGAATCCAAAAATATGTGTTTTAAGTCATTTTAACCAATAAATCCTTTTTTCTGGATTTAAGATTGAAGAACTGCTTTCCCATTAGTGCGTCTTCTCCTCTAACAGCCAGGAGACAACCGCCAATCTGCATGTAGCCACTGCCAATGTCTCTACCTAAACTCATAAATAAACTTATAGAGTGTATGTCAATGTCTCTATCTAAATTCATTAATAAAAATATAGAGGATTGCGCCATATTTCGGTAAGTAAAATTACAGTTGCGTCACTTACCAATACATTATCGTAAAACGTATAACATTCCAATACATTTCTCGACTGATACAAAACAAATAATTTGTAATTTAAATGAACGGATGATGATAATATTTTCTCAAAAGATATTTCGAAGTTAAGGAGACACCACACTTGATGAATAAGAGCCATCTCTTTGGTATCTTTGGTAAGGTAAATCGTCATGTCGTCAGGTGAGGTTTTCAAAAGGAAAGTAATAGAAATTAAATAATTTATAAGCCATTGACTTACCTTCGTGAACCACGGATAGTGAATCAACGCCTCCCAGAAACAAAAATCCAGTCCTCTGAAACACTGAGCTTGTTTCTTGTTTCACAATATCATTAGTATCTGCACCCTTCACTGCATGGCCAATGGTTGATGCAGCTCTTGGTACACCATTTGGGGCATCTTGGCAGCAGGCACTCCTTATACAGGTCGCTTCTCCTTTGTGGAAGGAAGCATCCTCCATAACCACCAGTATCTTGTATTGCGTACTACTGGTGCAATACGCGTTAAGATGGCACCGGTGATATACCCGCCGGCCCTGCCGGTAGAGCACGCCAGAGCATACAGAGCCGGAATAGTAACCGAATACCCGCTCGGGAATCTTCGGTAATTCTCGGCGTTATCGCGCCTTTGGTGGTCGGAGGGGAAAGGAGGGACTGGCACAGAGCCGGCGCATGGCCCATAGTACATATGGTATGAAAATAGTGGTAGGAGCATTCGTTTTGTGGCAATCACATTTTTTCAAGTAAAGAAAACGTTGTGACTTGTCATATTTGTGTGCTGCTCGCAAATTTGCTGCAAGAGGTTCTCACAGATTAATGCATAAGAGTGCATTAAGACGTCAAAATGCAAACCATCACGTATCATAAGGTAAACTGCTTTTCACTCATTAGTGTCAGAATTGAAAAACTGTATTTAGAAGATTTGAGCCGAATTCTTTCGGTCACAATTTATAACAAAAAATAATCATCATTAATACCTGTGACGAGTGACGTTTCCCATTAAATAAATTTCATGTTCAAAACACTCTATCATTCAAGATTTTTTCATGTTCCTGTTATTATTTCCTTATCACACGTAAGTGATGTAGTATCAAAACCTACTTAAACACTGTGTTTGAAATGCAAAACATTGCAGCTATTCGCTACCCAAGCCACATATTTATTTATCATTCTGCATTATGACATTGAAAGAGGCATACGCTATTTTAATACAGTAAAACCCCTCTTTACCGGCCTCGTCAGGACCGAGACCTGCTCAGTTGATGCTAGAACCAATCAAAAACATCCTACATATTTCATCAGATGTCATGAATAAACAACAATTAAGATGTTATTGCAACTTATGGACAATGAAAACAAAACTAAAATGATACAAAATTTCTTTATTATTGTGTATTTAGTGTGCTTCCATTTGTGTTTATGTTCGAGCGGTTTCGGCAGCTTGTTGCCATCTTCTGGTTGCAACATTCAGCAAGATGCCGAACGAACATAAACACAAATAGAAGCACACTCAATACGAGTACAAAATAATAAAGAAATTTTGCAATTTTTTTTTGTTTACATTATTTAAAATGAACATCTACCAAGAAATTTCAATTCAAAACATGAATTATTTGCAACTTATTAAATTGTATGCACTGTATATACTTAAACAATTACGGAAAAATTAAACATTACGACGTTACATAAACTTTGAAAAATCTGTACATATTGTTTGAAAAAATCAGTTCTTTTTGCTGTTTTTTACCTGTAAAAGATTTTTGAAAACCAGGTTTCTCCATTTTCGTATATTCATCACAACCAATGCCCTTGGATCTTGTTCACTATTACTATTTCTTGTATCTGCATTTTTGGTTCTGAATTCGCATTCACAGTCTTCTTTGCTGGTGGTATCGATCATTTCCTCGGCCTCACAAGTTTTTTTTGGCCTTTATTTCATTCACAGAGTTTGTTTATAACTTTTTAGCCCCTTATCCACCGTACATTGGTTCCATATATTCAAATCATCTTTGTGACAAATTTGAAATTTTGAAGAGAACGCATTTATATGCTTTAAATTCCTTCCTTATTTATTCGTTAGGTATTCTATCATACGAGTATACAGTATTTTACACATTCACAGAGACTCATTTGAAATATAAAATGTTTAATGAAACACTGTTATTACCTATCACAGTGTATTTATATTAGTTTGTCACGACAGCTGTTTCGCCAACATAGGTTTGCGATAGTGCTGTCTCGACAAACTCATAAATAAGTAATGGAAATAAAAAATTAAAACAATTAAAAATGTCTTTGTATTATATTTTGTTAAAATTCACTTAGGTTTATGGTTTCGGCAGCTCGGTCCCATCTTCTGGGCAGAAGGTGGCAGCGAGCTGCCGAAATCGGTCGAAGTCTTAAACCTAAGTGGAATTAAACTAAATGTATGCTATAAGTATAAGAATGAGTGGAGGGAACGTGTGAGGCTTCTTGCAGGATTGCCACTATGAAAACGATTTTTTTTCAATTAAATGGTATTTTATATTCATTATTTCGTATAAATTAATTATTCTTCTTCATCCTTATTGTAGACCTATGTGGTCTGTTCTATAGTGTTGCTCCTCCTGTGAGGTAGACTCCCAGCTGTCCTTCCATATTATAGGAGGTCTTCCACGAGGACGAGTCCATGAGGTTGATTATGCAATGCAATATAGGGGAGTCTGGTGGTGTCCATTCTTTGAACATGGTCGTACCAGTCCCCTTTTCTCTGTCTGATCCATCTTAAAATATACTCAACCTCACATGTCTCTCTTATTCTGGTGTTCCTCATGCGATCTCTCAGTGTCTTGCCTGCTATCGTCCTCGGTGTCTTCATTTCGGAAGTCCTAAAAACTTGTTTGGTCCTTACTGTGTCTGCCCTTGCTTCGACGCCATATGTTATTATTGGTCGTACGCATCTTTACTCTTTATGGCCATGCCTTTGTTTTTCCATATTGTGGATTTTAGAGCGCCAGAGATTGCAGCTGCCTTCTTTACTTGGGCTTGTATTTCTTCCCACAGATCAGCTCCCCCTACCAGGTCTATGCCTTGATACTTGAAGGTCCTGACCTGTTCTATGGGTTGATTTATATAAATTAATTATTTATATAAATTAATTGTGATTCGTAAAAAGAGTGTTTTAAATTTAAACATTTAATAATGTTGAAGTTTTTTAATGGCCGAGCCATAGAGGGCTCCCTCCGCTTACCCGAAGCTGTTATAGGCGCAGCGGCGCCTTTCGTCAGCTTCACTCGTGCACTCCCTAGGCCCGTCCCCCGTCCATGCGGGACTTACGTTAAAAAATATATATATACTCGTATATTTGAAACCAAGGGGGACCCAGACCACATTTAAGCTACGCTACCCTCCCTCGATGTCCCGCCGTACACACATAGCAATACAACAGCAAAAGCAAATACACAATTGATACATAAATAACATATGTTAGAGAAAGAATAAAAAAAAAAAAATAATGCACAGCAGGAGGCACAGGAGGGAGGGGAGAGACAAAATGCAGGATGGGGGAAATAAGGAAATTTATTTAATGTGTGGACAAAGGAAGGTAACATAGGAAGTTTATTCTATATATATTGAAGAGAAGAAAAATAATGCAATTGAGCTAAGCAGGAGGAGGACGAGGTCCGGCATTGCGGATCAGTGTCCCCTCCCCCCAGCAAGATAATCGGCACCCCCTCAAAGGGGCAAGTTGTTGAAGTATCGTAGTGTTTCGGGCGGATCATTTGTAATTGTATTTTTCTTACTTTCAGCTCCAAGTTTCACATCCTCACATTCTAACATTAAGCCGTGTATTTTGTCAATATTGCACACTTCGGTTAATTACTGCCTTAATCTCAATTTAATCTATATCCAAGTCTGCCGGTTCCAGTGAACAATAATAATATTAATCTAATGATATTATTGTTCTCCAATGTTTCCAGTACAATATGCTGACGCCCCTTATTGCTGAATTTCCATTGTGGAACATTTATCAATGCTGCGGGAAGGGGTGTGCACACATTTGCTCTATTCATCCAATAATCTGAGCTTTCACGAAATTTCAAAGAGGAATTATCGAGTTGGGAAAATTAACGGCATTATAGGTCAACCAGGAATGTATCACTTTCTGTAAATAGATCAAATCGTGAACTTTCTAATAATTTTATTTTACGTATAAACTATGCTTTGAGGGAGATTCAATAACAAAACAAAAAAAATTCCATAAAAACAATAAAAATATCATGTTTGTTGTCACGAAATTGTCGTAAAATTTTCATCGTAATTTCACAATAACTAAAATATTTATATACTTAGGAAATTGAAGAAAACTTTGTTTACATATTATCCACAAAATATTAAAAGTCAAGACATGTTTCGGAGGATACCTCTAACCTCAGGTGTAAATATATAATGAGTGTATTACTATGGAATTCTACAGTGTTATGGCCTTAGTTTTCAATAAGATAAAATATTTATATTATATTGAATAAACTTTTGTATTTGAACTCGTTAATCAAGTGATAAATACGAGTACAACGTTTTTTACAGATTATAAATCTATAAAATGTATTTATATCAAAGGATTAAATAATAATAAAAAAAATATCTATAACGAATTTTTTTATTTATTTCATTTGTCATTTACATTTTTTTTGTAACTTCTAATGTTGATACCAATATGGCAAAAAGCTGCTGATAGCGGTTGGAATTATAGTAAAGGAAAACCTTAAATAAAACTCAATAGTAATAAAATATATTATATATACACTTTAATTTTCATTTTACATCACTTTTTTTTACAAACAAACGGTTTCGCCCCCGCCGGAGCTTTGCCAGGGTTTCAAAAGAGAACCAAAAGACACACTCATTGTATTTTGTAACCCTGGGGAAGCTCTGGCGGGAGCAAAACCGGTTGGCTGTTAAAAAAATAAAATAAAGTGGTTTAAAAATAAGTGTTTTAATATTATAATTAATAATGCCACACCACAAATTGGGTGTGTCATACGAAAGTGTTTTAATTACAAGTGTCAATGAACATTTAAAAGCCGTGAACACTGTAAAATTCCACAATGACGATATTTTTTGAACCACAACAATTATTTTTTAACCATCCACCACCCAGGAAAATTAATGTATACTAAATATAAATATACACACAGGAAAATGAATGTATACTGAATAATACTATTTTAAAGACATTTATTTCGTTTTCCCAATGAAGGTTTAAAACCTTCGAAACATGTCGAGAAAAATAAACGCAAACGTAGAAAAAGCAGTATTTTAATTAATATGTATTTTTTTAATTTAATTATAAATTTTTTTAATGTTTCCAGTATTTACAATGATATTATACTTGTTAAATAAGACAAGGAACGTGTTTTTTATGCCATATTCCTTTAATTGAATTTTTACGTAGTGTTTGAATCTGTATTAGATGACATAAAATTAAAGAACTATAGTATACGTATAAATCAGCCAATTTGAATATAAGTAAATTGTTAGTTTTTTTACCTCTAGAAGTTTTTAAATTATTCGGTATTTTTGTGTTGTCAATAACAAATAATTTTTGTGCGAACAGAAAATATAAAGATACTTTCAGTTTGCTCTTTAATAAGTGCCTAATGAAAAAGAATGGTATTTATTATATTATGAAACCATACCCAGAGATTTCAAAGATAAAAACAAAACAAAAATATGGGAGTTTAGATCTACGAAAAGTATTGAATTCTTTTGTAATATCCAGAAACTAAAAAGTACATATTTTTTATCAATTAAACAGATACATATAATTTATTTTATCAATAATTAAAATACCATATTAATTTAATTGAAAATCATAGTTTTTTAAAGTCTTACGCTTCATACTTAATTTTATATAATATTACCAAACTGAAAAAATAACTTAAGATCATAGTCGCCTCTTCACCTTGATAGGTAAACAAAACTCCGTATTGAAATTGGCGTTTTCAAAGGCCGTAACTAATTTAAAATTCAAAAAGTTTTACACATTAAAATAATCAAACTCACACATAGCGACATCTTTAGTAGGATAGCTTTAACATTTGATTTATATATTAACGATAATAAATCCCACAAAATCTAGAAACGAAAATATCCGAATTTATGTTAATAAAAAATGTTCTGAAAATAAATTAAAAGCTATTTCGTTATTATTCTTTCTCATGTTATATTCACATTATCATGTTATATGATTTTATTATCTTCTATATAAAAATAATATGAGGTTACGAAATTTAATTTAAGTAGAAAATAATATTTTTAAGAACTATTTTTTTGGCTTTATTTCGACAGCAACTGGTTTCGGTAGGCTCGCTATTGAAATAAAAACAAGAATGGGAATAATTATTTAAAACGTATTTTAATATAATTATCATTAAACAAACTTCCACGGTGAGATTTCAGTAAAATCATATGGGTAATTATCTTAAATTTAAAGTAAATACTCAAGTGCTTTGGGTTCATTTTATTACTCATAATAGATTATAATTGGCACAGAGATGCGTATTTTTGAAATGTGTTTTTATTTCACCTTTGTTCGTGCTTAAACCACTTCTGCCTCTCTTATCTTAGGATACAGCTTTTACCCTTGTTCCCATTACGCCGTACCAACCTCATAATATTCTCATTGCTCACCGCGGCTCAGTTTTCCTCCAATGACCTCATTTCTAGGGCATAATTTATCCCGCTCTTTATATTCATATTTCGCCTGTCCTGCCACATAAGGTGTCACAATAGAACATATTATTTTCAGTTTATTTATTTTATGATTTATTTTAACCAAAAGTATCTCAAATTCAGTATTGTTATGAAGACTACACAAATATATGATACTAGTTTCAACCCGTGAAATATTCACTGAAGTAAAGATTTTCTACTATTTAAACTTGGTTCACTGTACAATCGTTATAAGTTGTAACTTTTAATGTAAATCATTTTTTGAACACACGTTAAAATTTCACAATTCACAACACCAAATCGTTCTCCATTTTTTTCTACACTTCTTGTCATACAACAATAACAAGAACAAAATTCAATATAAGATTCAATTGAAAAAAGTATTCCTCTTTCGCTCTCTTGTATTCAAAATATACTCGTACTCTTTCTTGCTGACGAGTTATGCCTTATGATGATATAAATTAAAACAATTAATTATTTTATTGTAAAATAATGGACTTATTTCACGATTTATATATTCCAAGCTCGTTTTGATATTGTCCAATAATATGCGGGCCACATAATAATACGAAATGGATTAATACAATGATTAGATGTAATGAAACTATCCAACGATGCGTTACACAATTGTCAAAATAAACATGATTTAAAAAAAATTATATTGCGTAGATCAATGGCAAAAGCAGAATACTGTTTTTTATGAGAAGCGCCATTAGTTTTTTTCCTTCATCAGGGTCATCACAAAATTCAAAATATTATTATAATATTATTTAGAAAATATCAAATACAATAAATTCTTAATCATAACAAGTAATATCGGTAGTAAATATGATTTGTTTTTTAACCAGTTTTAAAAATATGTATTCTTTGAAACAGATTCGTCTTCATTATAAATTTTGTCACTGGTTTCAAGCGCAAAAATATTTTCATTGGAACTCATAACTAAATCACAAATATTTACTGATACAATAAATTTTATTTAAAAAAAGTTTAAGCGTACGTTTGAGTAATCATTTGACATCAGTACACGTTTGGTAAATTATTTACATAATTTTCTATGTTTAATGAAAATAATAAAAAATATATTGTAATACATATAACGATTTGTTCCACGTGTTTTTAGTTCGACCAGTATTAGCAGCTTCTCTCAGAAGACAGAGTTATCAAAACCGCTCGAAACTTAAAAACAAGTGGAAATAAATAAAATAAAATAATATCATAAAATACATTTTTTCACCGAATACCAAGACATTTCTATGAATGACGTTAATACTTTAATAAATATTTTCTTTCATATTTTATAGGACTCAGCCTGAGGTTTATGAACTATTTTTTATTTGTTGTTGAAACATATTTTCAATTGTGGTTGTAATAAAATATATATCTAGCACACTATATTATGGAAAAAAATCTTAAGCGGCTTTTCATTTTCCATTGTGAAATGATTTATCTGATGTTTTAAATATAGAATTAAAAACATGTCTAGTATAAATATGGAATTCGGGAACTTTAAAGATATTATACATATTCCGTAAACTAGTTACATACGAATTCCAATGATTTAAATATATGTGTATAGATTATATAATAATATTTTTTATTTTTGAATTGTTTTTAATGGAATGATGTCACACTCGTTATGTTGGTATTTACATTTTTAAATAGTCAGTAAAATAAAGTAAAATAGTTTTGTTACATATCGATTGCGAGTCAACAGCGATCGGTTTCAGATTACAATTCCATGACCACGTGGATCCTTGAAGAACTACTCTACCTTTACAATACCATTAATTTCATCACGTTTTTATAAGTAATTATTTTCACATTATTCACCTCTAAACATGCATCCTATCCACCTAAGTTTGAAAAAAAAGATAATTATTTCAAAGAAAATCTTATCTTTCTTTCTCTTTTGTTATTTGCTATCATCCGGAGTCGGCACTTGTTGTTCGAAGACGCCAAACATGTACTCGTATGTCTTTGCTCATCTCCTTTGTCAGGTTCTCGTGTTGCAGTCCTTTTCCATGAGCGCCCTCTGACTCTTGATTTTGCGGGAATGCTGAGGGCTTTTTGGACAATGTTTTCGTTCTCTTTTGCACCACATGACCGTACCACCAGTCTTCGTAATTCTTTCAAAGGAAATATATTTTTTAAATGTTTATGGTCTTACAATATTTTGAATGATACTGATTAAATTTTCATTTTAAAATAATTTAATTCATATTAACACTAGGTTTTAATTTAACAATTACAAAGGACTCCCTTCACATCCCAACCCCACAATAAAATACCTCTCTAATTACGACCCAAACACTTCCAGCCGTCACAAGCGCCCAAAATCGATTCTCCTTCAGAGGAACACTCCGGGCCACACAAATCATGCCCCCGAATAAACTAACAACCCACCAAATCACCTTCCAACAATGTTCCCATCAGACGTAAGAGGAATAGCCACATGAGCTGAACCTCTGTAAGCCAGAAGATCCAAGTCCAAGTCCCAATTTAACAATTAATAGCGCGTATTCACAAACGATTAACGGTAAATCGGAATATTTATGTTTATTATTATTAAAACTTTTAAAATTTAACTAACATTATTAATTTGAGTAGTTATTCACAATAAACACTGTTTTTACCTGGTTTCTGATGTTTATTGTTACTGATCGAGTTTACATATCTTAACATTTACCGAAAGTAGTAAAGTGAGAAAATCATGGTTCTTATTCATTCAATCTAATAATATATTTACTGATTTATCGAAAATATATTAAAATAGACGAGCTATTAAAAAAGAAACTGAAGAGTAACAAATAATTTATTTTCTCCAACCTTATCCAAGTAGCAAACTTTTTAGTATATATTTTAAACAGAACAATGCAAAAACATTTTGTCAAATATATTTGCTAATTGTTCCGAAGTTAATAGTATCACGAATTGTTACTAGTCTCCACATTTGTATTATTATTGTCTATGTGTCGAAACGCATTTAGATATCTCTTATCGCCTTTTGCATAATATGTGGGACAAACACCAAACGAAAGGGAAATTTTTACGCAGTGCTGACGGAATTGGCATACTTGTAATTTACAGATAGTGAAAAGGTAAAAGAGCTCTAGTGTATTACGTAATTATTGCGGAGGTCATAGAACTACAATAGTAAGCTTCATAGAAACTCGTCATAAATCGTTTTTATTAGAATTAATATATTTAACAAGTTTTATATGATTTACGTATTTGATGAAAACGTGAAAACTTAGCTTCGTCGCCTACATACCTAAATTCAAATATACATAGCTATATAACCAAATACATTAGTTTTGATATAAGGAAATAATTGTTGGAGAAATATTGTATGTCGAAATTGAATATACAATTCCCTTTAACCTGGGGGTTTCGAAATTTCGGGTTAAGAAATTTCGACACATTTCTTTAAATTTATTTAGTGCTATATTGACGACCCTTTTGTTTCAGAGAATATAAGTCTAATTGGCCTTGATATATAATTACTGAAAGTTATTGACTCTTCTTAATTCCTAAAAAAACATTCCCAAAACCTATCTGCCCGGTGATACCTATAGGAAAAGCCATTTCGAGTGTGTTATTCTATCGCCTTTTTTTCACCGCCGCGACAGTTTTATGAGACGAAGCCATATACGTAAATATTCTTGCAATTCTGGAGAAGTGCAAGAATATTTTTAAAAAAGCTTGCACTTTAGAAGAAATATCACTTAATTGTACCCGGGACATTCAGTATGGAAGTCTCTTACAACTCCGTCACGAAACTTGACAATGTTGTTGATGTTTAAGAGAGTTCGGTCTGTCTTTTTCTAGTGCGCCCTTGGAGTCATTGATTTTAAAAAACGCAGCACTTAAAATATAAATCACCATAAATATATTGTACATTCCGTCAAACACTTGATAATTTTATAAATGATACAAATCTTCTGAAGACGACCTTCGTGTCCGAGTGGTAAGTGCATTGACTGCCACCCCGAATGTTCCGGGTTCGATTCCCGGCGAGGGCAGTGTGATTGTCACTCTGTCTGGTGTAGAAATCACGTGACAATAAAATGGTGGCTACCTATCACATGTCACGAGAATCACTATGATAGCTATACCTTTTATACCATTTACATCGATTTGGCTCATGCAGTCATGGTGTAAAGAGCGATTTCACAAAATAATAATAATAATATATCTTGACAAAAGCACTCTTAATTCCAAATTAAGTTTATATCGACAAATCATAATTGTTTAGGCGTACTCTTTAATCATAATGCTGGTTCATGAAAAATATTCAAAAAAGTGTCATTTCATTTAACTTGTCATAGTGTTAAATAAACATATTAAGTCACGAATAAAATTTTAAGTGACATAACGTAATACTGTTTGACTAAGTGGCAAAAAACGCAACTAGGTCGTTTCGACTAGTTCAATACTACGATCCAGCTGTTTCAACACGCATTGATTGTGAATGTCTCTAATGAGATGCACACCTTTTCACACAATGTGTGAAAATTTAGTTTACGTATAATTTTAACATCCGATAGTAAGTGTATTGAACCTATAAATTAAACACGGGCACCAACGTTTAGAAATACACATATTTGCAGATAAGTATTTTAACTGTAGAGCATATTGACTCACTTTGTGTATTGACTGATAATAATTAACAAGTCACAATGGTATTATAATAGTTGCGAATATATTTTCACTTGTTTGAATATTCATTCTACATAATGTTAATATTTATTTCCTCACTCGTAGGTATCCGCCTAACATTTACGACATAAATTTATGATACGAGTAAACACCATACGCAAAACGGAATAACAGTAAAATCAAATTGAATACAACCTTTGGAAGGAGAATATTAATCACTGTATAATCATTTGTCTTTTTCTTTTTTAAATACCTACTTTGTATACAACACTTACTATTAATTTTTTTATTATTAAATATCAGACATGTTTCGGACAACCCGGTCCTTCCTCAGTGATATTATAAAGATATTTAAAATGTTCAAAACTGATTTTTAATATCTTTATAATATCACTGAGGAAGGACCGGGTTGTTCGAAAAGTGTGGCAGTCCATTTTCTCTGCCTACCCATTCGGGGAGACGGCGTGATGGTTAGTTAGTATGTTTATTCTATTTATAAAACGTAATCGGAGTCGGAGAAACGTGCGTGCATGACAATATGTATGAATGTAGAGGAATCGAAAGAAGTATGTCAGGACAGAACAGTGTGGTGTTCTATTCTTTCTGCCTACACTTCCTGGGAGACGGCGCGATGATTAGTTAGTTAGTTAGTTAATTAGAGAATGTGTTAGTACCTTAAAATTAAAAAAAAACAATCAAAATCATGTTTTGCAAACAAACGTTTTATTAATTTAGGACACTTTATTCATAGAGAATATTTATAGTGAAATATAGAGATTTTTTTAAACTTTATCATAATTTCGAAAGAACTGTTTTTATTTTATTAATGGTAATGATCTACAACATTGACTTCTTTCTTTCCAGGTGCAAATGTGTTCCATTGCCCATACGGTGACCCCCCTACCTTCGACAAGAAGCTAGCCACAAAACCCGCCAGAGATGATTCTCTACCCCAAGCTGTGTTCATATATCGGGCCAGAGACGGGTCCAGCCTTCTCTGGAGTCCATTGGAGTGCTTGAGGAAATGCCAAGCCATCAAAGAATGCCATAGCGTAGTGGTTCTTCACCACAACATGGAGTGTGTTGGACTGCCATTTGTGGAAACCAAATCTCTCATAGTTGATAATGATGCCAATTACTTTGTAAAGATGTGTCTTCATGGTGAGCAGAATTGAAATCTCATAATATAAAAATAATTGTATAGGGTGTTTTTTTAGAGGTATACAATACATATTCAAAATGAAAAAAAACACATTAAAATAATGTTAATGTCTTTGATATTGGCTTTATTTAATAGATAATTTTATGTCATTATTTTTTATATATGATTTCGGGCATATGTGCGCCACGGCTAACTCAAATGAAGCGCAATCGTGAAATCCAATTTTCGACAATTGTCGTCTTTGTGGATGCGAATTATCCACTAGAGTGTACGTGGTGCGAAAACAATCCATGGTCTTTCGAATAACTTGCTCGGATGGACGATTATGTCGACCGTAAAATGGACGTAGTGCACGATAAGTTTATCGAACCAAACTATGATTTTCAAAATAAATTTGCACAATTTTCAATCAGTCTATTTATGGTAAAATTGCAAACTGTACTGACTACAAATCAACTTTCAACTGTCAAATTGTCAGTCTGTAAAAACAATGTTGCTAGTTTAAAAAACAAACCTCTAAAAAAACACCCTATATTAGAAAGTCGTTACGTCAGAATCTGGTTGATTGTATTGAATGTCTTGCTATCCAGAGTACATAATTTTTATTATAATATATGGTATTTAATGTATACCCATGACTCCTTGTATCTTCTTCAACTGATATTTCGGAGAACTTTTGCAAACTACATCTTCAGGGTGATAAGATGTGGTGCGTAATGATATCTGAAACGTTGATCAAAGGCATGAATGTATCCAGACTTCGATGTTATGACTTTCTGACATTGTTTGATTAATATTTTATCTTCAACTTTGTTCTCTGTATTATGCGTCAATATAATCGTGCAAATATCTTTGGCGTCTGTCATTAAACAAATGCAGTTAAAAATCTACACTTTTTCCAATATATTTAAAAAAAACACCCAAACAAAATTTTAACACACTATTCTAACATTGAAGAATTTTACTTTCGCAAATTCAATATTGTTTTTTCATATCTCAGTACCTAGAATATTCTGCAGAAAAATATAAACACTTACCTTGAAGTTAAGATGCAGTTTGAACTCAATACGAATAATGATTTCTATGAGTTTGCCGATCCATCTAAATGTTACAAGGCTAACACATTTTAGAGTATAAACCATTTAGCAACTTTCAATACACCAGTTAATCAGTCGTGAATGAAGTCCTCAGAGAAATGCATTTATTTCATCGTTTCAGAATAGACAAACAGAAACATGTTTTCAAAATAATTTATTAATGTGTGTTATGCATACAAAAACATTTTTTGCATACAAAAACATTTTTTGTTTAATTCCAATAATTAATATTAGCATAAGATCACATTTCTTAAGCGAGGCTTAAACTTTTTGGGGTTTTAATTACTCAATCATTGTACTCTCTTTTAAATGAAAATAAAGTTGGTTTTAAAAAATAAATATCATATACTAAGGTATCATTGAACTTTAAGAAATAGTGTTAAATACTAAATTATAAAAAAGTATTATATTATTATTGCGTAATCAATATTAGATAATAACAAAGAAATAAAATGCATATACGAGTATAAGTACTTGTTTAATGTGTGGTTTATATTTGTTTTTTCTTGGACAATGATGTAAAACATCATATTAATAAAAAAAACAAATGAAATCGTCTTTTTTGTAGAAATTTTATTTTATTTTATAGGAATGGCTTGTTTCGACAACTAAATGCGTTATCAAATCTCAAATTTAACTACACATTTTAGAAAGCTTTAGCAGTGTGAAACAACTCATTTCCATAAAATAAAATAAAACGACTAGAAAACAGACGTTTTTATTATTAGATTCATGTTTTACAACTTGACAAATAAATGTATATATCAGTAATATACAATAAATTTGTAACGTGAATATATCGTAAAATATCTTTTTCCCCTTAAAATTTAGAATCATAAACAGACACGTATTATGATACATTATAAAATATTTATCGAACACTTAGATGAGTTCGTGTATTTAGGTAGAATGTTTACAAGAGATGGGCGAGTGGAGAGGGATATTGAAAGAAGGGTTGGGGCAGGCAACAAAGTGAATGGTGCACCTTAAGTTGTCATCGCAAACAAAAACCTATCTTAAAAAGCTAGAATGGCAGTGCACAATGGTGTTCTTCTACCGACCCTAATGTATGGAAGTGAAGCATGGAACTGGCAAAAGAAGGATGAAAGTAGAATAAATGCAGTAGAAATGAGATCTCTTGGAATGTGTGGATACTGTGTATGATAGAGTGTCGAATGAAAATATAAGAAGTGAATGCGGTGCGAATGATGGTGTTATGAACAAAATAATGAAAGGATCATTAAGATGGTTTTGGACATATGGAAAGAATGAATGAAGAAAGAATGGTAAAAAAAATATATGTTAATGATGTAAAAGGAACCAGAAATAGAGGAAGACCGAGGAAAACGTGGCATGGTCAAATAAATCAAATATTGCATGTCTATGTGAAGAGTCAGAGAAATTGACGCGCGTACATGACACGATGTATGAATGTTGAAAAATCGAGAGAAATATGTCAGGAATGAATAGTGTGGCAGTCCATTCTTTCTGCCTACCCCTTCGGGGAGACGGCTAATTAGTTAGAAGGTTTGTTAATAAGGCTATTAATTTCACAGATGTCAAGAATTAACTTCTAATGTTTCAAATTAGTTCCAGATACCTGCCAAACAAAACTATGGTCAACAGAGAGTTCGTACGGATACAGACTCATTAGCCAAGGCTCTTCCATTAGCGTCGTCTTGAACGTTACAGACGAAGAGTGTTCCCAGCATCTTCTCAAATCTTCTGGGAGAAACGACTCCATCAGATCATCGCAGTTTCAGTTGCAACAGCCCCCCAGCAACCCGTTTAGTACCCCCTTTGGAGATAATTACCAGAACTACCCTTCGGCGAGAGGGAAGTGCACGCTTAATAGTGAAAATAAATTCACTGAACCAGAGTCGTTCCGGGTCGCTAGTGGGGACTATTGGTATAAAGAAAATCAGTGTGTTGAAGACCGTAAGTACAATTTATATTTAACATATACAAAGGAGTACTTTATTTCAAATGAGAATTTTAAACACCGAATTAAACTGTATTACAACTTGATTTATTAAATATTTGTACAAAATTTAAATATAAAAATAGGTTTCGGAGGTGACCCCCCCCCCCCCCATCCTCAGGTGTAAATATAACGATATACGAGTGTTTATAGCCGAGGAAGGAAGACGTAACCTCTGAAATATGTTGTGTATTACATTTTTGTATTTATATTTTATACTTTTTAAAAAAATAAATGAAGTGGATTGTACAGTGTTTAAAACTCTCCTTCCAAATTAAAAATGGAATTTCATAATGTTAACCTAACTTACCCTAACCAAACCACCAATAAAACGAATACATAATTTTTTTTTCTTAATAAACTCGAGGGATCTTTGTCTACAAAAACAGGCTGTTTTTAACTAACCATCACCCAGATTTCCAATAGGGAAGACAAAGAATGTGGAACGCCACACTGCTCTATCCTGAAATATCTCTCGAGATTCCTTAACATCCATACATTGTTACAAGGACGTTCGTCGATTTTTCCGACATAGAATGTGGCTGCCTTTTAAAAATTGATTCATTTAGTCATGCCATGTTTTCTTTGGCCTTTTTTACAACTTCGATCCATTTACAACTTTTAACCATTCTTCCCTCATCCATTCGTTTCATGTGTTCAAATAATTTAAGCCATCATTTTTAATTTTACTTAGGGTGCAATCATCCACCATACATTCCTTCCTTATTTTGTCGTTTGGTTTTCTATCATGCATCGCATTCCTGCAAATTATTCTCAGTGATCTCATTCCTACGACATTTCCTACTTTCATCCTTATTCTACCATCTCCAAGGTTCACTTCATTTAAAACGAAATGTATTTCTTTAATTTTTGAAAATTTCATTCTAATAGTTTCCTAGCCAGACGAAACATGTCAATCGCCTACAATATAATAAACTTATAGATAATATACGTTTTCGTTAATATTAAAAACTTGGTGAACATCCTTTTTTATCCGATTGTAGATATTAATTGTTTC
The DNA here is from genome assembly GCA_022606425.2 of Lepidostoma basale. Classification (NCBI taxonomy): domain Eukaryota; kingdom Metazoa; phylum Arthropoda; class Insecta; order Trichoptera; family Lepidostomatidae; genus Lepidostoma; species Lepidostoma basale. The sequence continues at coordinate 326,352 of JAHDVF020000431.1, forward strand.
ATTACGAGTTGCAACCTGTGAAATATTCACGGGAGTAAACCAAATTCTACATTAGGTTTCATGGTTTGTTTAATATCATACAACAATTATCAGAACGATATTCAAAATACTCCAGAAACGTTCTCGGGCATGCGCACTGTGTGCATTTCGAATTACTTTCGCAGAGAATCAAAATATCCTCTTTCGCTCTCTCGTTTTAACAATATTCTCGTACTAATTATTCGATCAAATCTTTAACAGTTTAACAGTGTTCGATTCAAATAATTTTTGAGTTAAACGTACGAGTATACTTAAATAAATTTTAAAATGTTTTGTATAATTACGGTCTAACATAATTATACAATTATACGTTATTTAAGAAAAAAACATGTCACACGCTTAATAGTAAACTGACTGATTGTGGTATTGGTCACAATTGAGTTAACATTAGACAGAGGCTTGTGTTAACGCTATCCATCTATTTTTCACAATGTTAACGCTATCCATTCGTACTTACGATAATTATTCACAATATTGACGTTATCCATCCGTACGTGTTTTTCGACTTTTTTTGTTAAAACACCGACTCATGTTGGATTGAGCAAAACTTGCTTTTTTGAGTTAAGCCAGTGTTCTATAAAGCGTGCGACGTGTACCAGCTCTCATAATTAATTAGTAATTCACCTTCATTATAAGATCCACAATATCCACATTACATTTGATGAGATTTTCCACGGTTATTAATAACTTGAAAGAACACCTTGATGTATTAATAATGTTTCTTCTAGTGCTGTCAATATAAAGTAATTATATGATATTGTACAAATTGGAATCGAAATGAGGAGATATATTTCCAAGAATTAAGCAAGGACGTTTGTTTGATTTCAGTGCCCAAGCAGATTGATCGATGTTCTTACGAAGAATACTACAATCAGACATTGAAACATTATGACGTCATGATTCAAGGAATATCAACCCAAGAGGTACCATACATTTTAATTATAATAATTATTTCTAAATAAAAATGTATCATTGGAAAAGCTGTCTTTTAAAAATGTCATACTTTATTTATTGTAGTTTAATCGAATCAACCTGCTTGTATCCCCCCAGAGCTTCGTTAGGTTTACAAAGACGAACTAAAAATTATAATTATTTTGCCTATTTTCAAGCTTATTTCACAAATTAAATTATTCGTACGAAAATCATAGCACATTAAATTGTACAGTCTTTCGAATAAACCGTTGTAAAAAGTGATATTGATACTCGCGATATTTTACAGAAATGCGCATTTTTTTTGTTTTCTTAATCTCACGCAAGAAAATAAAGCAAGAAACTGTCAAAAGATGAGTGAAAGTAGAATAAATCGGATATTTTAGAAGAATACGTGTTAAATCTGTATATGATCGAGTGTCAAACGCAAATAAAGTAAGTGAATGTAGTGCAAATGAAAGCGTTATTAACAAAATGATAATATGTGCCTTAAGATAGTTAAGACACATGGAAATAATTAATGAATAAAGAATGGTAAAAATAGTAAACGTTATTAAGAGCATATGGAAGTAGAAGAAGAAAACGTAGCATGATCAAATCTATCAAATGTTAAATGTCGGCCTTCTGAAAAGTCAGAGAAATTGACATACGTACATGATACTATGTATAAATGAGAAAAAAACGAGAGAAGTACGCCAGGAAAAAACAGTATGATGATCCATTCTTGAGAGACGGCTTGATGGTAAGATAATTAGTTTTCGCTTTTTATTAACAGTGTTACACAAAAAAAGTTAAATCGAAGATTCCTATAATTTGTAATTTAATGATCGAATTGACAGTTGGATTACATAATCCTTCTAGATGGTATAAAGCTCCTAATTTGAATCGTAATGACAGCACGTTGCCAATTTTTAATTACTACAATTAAAAATTATTTAAATGCGGGGACATCAAATATTCCCTTTTATATTTAAAAAAATAACCAATGAAATGTTAAATTCATTGTACTGTTGAAATGTCAAAATGAATAATTCATTCTAACCGTAGTAAATACGTATATATCGATTTATTGATCATTTACCAAGTACATGGTTTCAATACCCCCCATCTTGGATAACCCCTCTAGAGAGGTATTTTTTTGCAATCCTCATAATCTCAATAAAAAATACAGAATTACGGAACAATTGGGGAACAGGGGGAACAAAATATATCTGAATGTGTATTTATTCAAAAATAATTGTCTTAAATTATACATGTTATTAATACTATTTAAATACTACGAGTATACCTGTATACCTATTTTTAAAAAGTAAACGACATTCTGGCTAATCTTGTTTTAATATGTATGTCCTTTAAAATGAGGTGGCAAAGGAGATATACTTCTTTGGATACAATTATAGCAAATTCGTGAATATCCTTACGAAAAAAGCAACACAGAGATAGATATCTGTCATATTTCTATTCACGCGGTTCTAAGATTATTTCCCTCATGTTCTTTTTTCTCACCATTGGCTAGCACAGTATAGATGTCAAGAGCTTTTCAGCAACAATGTTTTTTTTTTTTTGTGAATGTATACTTATACTTTGTGAATGTATACTTATACTTGTATACGAATACTGGATTTCACCCACCGTGGGTTATCAATTCATGATTTAATTGTATCTCAATAGAGACGAAGATGCAAATTGGAATCTGAAAATGGTTGATCAAGGTGTTTACAGGACTTATGACCTGTCATTGGTTGGGTTTAGCGCAAAAAAATAATCGTAATAATTTCACGACCTTCGTGGCAGAGTGGTGAGAGCCCTTACTGCTAAACCAAAGGTCCCAGCGATGGCAGTGTGATTTTCACACTTTCTTTGGTCTGATGTAGAATTCACGTAACAATAAAACGTCGAAAGATTTTCTGACTATCGCATGTCATGAGAAGCAATATAATAGCTAAAAAACAAATAATGTACAGTTATTAAGTTTAAGCGACCTGTTGTATAAAAACTTGTGTTTTTTATATTCGTCTATTGTCATTTATTGTGGGTCATTTTTATTTACCGTTCGTATTTTTGTTCTTTATATTGTATACACGTATATTTAAATACAATTTATGCTAGTAAGTAAAAATAAAAAAATGTCTTAGTTGTAAACAAGCTATTCAACCAATACAGGTCTTACCAAAGGGTAGGCAGATTGAAGAAGCCGTCAAATATAGAAACTCTTTCCAGGCATACTTTTCAATCTTTGTAAAATATTATTTCATACAATTATTACTTGTCATAAGTTGTTACATACTTTAAGGGTAGAAAATAATTCAATATCAATTTACATTTCATTATTCATGCAAATCTTCAGCTGACTTCTCCACCCATTTATTAAACATGTTTTTTTTTTACTTTTTAGTGCAAGAGTAGGTGCGAGCAAGAGTACCAGTTTAACTGCAGAGGTTTCACAACGGTTCCTTTTGAGAGGGGAAAAAGTCAGCTATTTCTCTCCCTAGGGAGTGATGACAACACGGCCAAAACCTGCTATCTTCACAGTGAAGATACCCTCACCCACGGGTCCTGGTTGCTTACCAAAAAACCTGAGTCGGTGTATTACAGAAGAGTTACGTGCCTAAATGGTAAATATGGAAATACCGAACTCTTAAACACACTAAACATGCTTTATGTAAGATTGATTTAAAATTATAATATTATAATATACTGGATTTTTTCAAAAGAAAACACTGTTTAATATTTACCTATACTATATTTATAGACTACACAACATGTTTCGGAGTTCTTCTTCAGGTTTAAATATACGACAGTCGTATATTTACACCTGAAGATGGAGGTAACTCTGTAGTATAGTGGAATATTAAACAGTATTTTGTTTTGAAAAATCCAGTGTAATTACAATGGAATTCCACAGTGTTAACGCCTTAACTTTCAATGAAATCAATTTGTTATAACATAACGCCTTTATTTCAACAAATTTCGATAATTTTGTATATTCTTCTTCGTTCTGTAGTTTTCAGGGGCGTCGGGTGTTTCATTTGTAGTAACACCACACGGGTGAAACCTACCTTCCTAGCCCTTTATAATAATAATGATGACATAAATGTCTCTTGTCTCTACAAAAAAATAGAAAAATTGTTATACATACCATTACAATTGTTCAAATTCTAGTTTTTACTTTTTAATTGTTATAATAAGCTTTCAGTATATCCATTATTCAAATTCGTGAGAATGCAATGTTTTATATCTTATGTTTTCATAAATATTTTTTTAAAGGTTAAAAAAACAGAATGCCGTTCGATCATAGTATACGTATTTTATTTATCTCGCATATTTTACAAGATGACCTTATACATTCAATATATTTATATAAATTTCTTGACAATGAGCGTAAATAATTTATTCGAAATTTAAAATACCTTTAGTTAATTAACTGTCTGACATGCCTATTGGTGGCGATGAGGTTCGCAACCCATCACACCGTGTCTCCCGCGGGGCGAAAAGAGAAGGATGGAGTGCCGCATCGGTTAAAATGTGACAGTCCATTCTTTCTGCCTACCCTTTCAGGGAGACGGCGTGGTGGTTAGTTAGTTAGTTTAGTCAATTAAATGAAATCAATTTAAAGGGACTTAAAAGATTTTATAAAGAATCCACCGACTTAACAAAAAAGAAAATATAAGAACCTCTAATTTTCTTAACCTATTATCTTCGTAGTTTGTACAGTTAATTTTTAAATAATCGATTTGAAAAGGCATCAGGAATATTTATCAAAAAATAAATGCATAACGTGATTTGTAAATACTTTATCCATATGAATTCATTGTTTTTTGTGCACTTTTTGCACTTTTCACGAAAATGTTACAGCCCACAGATGTCCTTCTTCGTTTAATAATATTTTGAAGTAATAAAATGAGACTAAATCATTACTTATATTTAAGTAATTAAGTCTAGGGTCACTTGTTACTCAAGTATAGTTATGAAACAAAGAGAATAAATCATTTATTGGACTAGAAATTCAGTTTTATTGGTTGTACATATATGCCATCTTATTTATAATTATTGGCTCCTTTAATTTCTAAAATGTCATAGTTATTTTAAGTTACATTTCTCCTTAATAATTTAACATGTAAAATTTCAACGTTGTTATCATTCATGAATAATCTTTTCAATAAGATGATTTGCGAATTCTGAGAAGTTATTTCTGGAAAGACATCTAATGTCAATTATTTTGTTTCATGACTGTATTTAATTGGGGAAAATGAAGGAAAAAATAGATACCGGGTTGTCGGTATGTTCGTATAAGAAGCAACTGAAATATTTCTTTAAAGACCGTTAATTTTATGGAGTATTAAGCGTAATTTGTTCTTTCAAAATTTAATTAAAACATCCGAAAATTTCTAGAATACAGGGGACATGTTTTAATATCAAAGACACGGAGGCTTTATTCAAAGCCATAAAAGTATGAAGCGAAAGTTTTGCGTTAAAATTCATACAATCTACGCAAACATTAGCATTAAAAGAAGATCAAACCTCGTTATCAGACTTGGGTACATTAATAAATGGCCGTCTCAAATTTTAATTACGCCAGCCTGTTTTACATATCAAGCGGGCCTCCTGAAATACTTTGAGATGCGGCCAGATACATAAATACATCCATACTAACCCGAGGCTCCTCCGAACCAAATAACGGCGGGTCATTAATTCGAGCGTTTCTTTGGGCACTTGAATAAATGACCCAGTTATGAAACATGAATGATAAATCTGCCGCCGCAAATATAAACATTTAGCGAAATCGTTCAATAGGTCGCAAAGGGCGTTAAATACTCATCAGACGGGCGCACTTTATTTAATTTATGTGAAAATTTAATTGAAAATGATTATTCAATCGAAATTTGAATTTTCTTACAGTAGTAATAAAATATGTATCGAGATTTTTATATCCTTTTATTTCCAAGAGTTTACGTAAACGCACCTGTTTCCGCCAGCCATTTGTTGTGAATTTATTATTTTATAAAATTTGAATATATAATTTTTTCAAATATTATCTATTTAAATTCAATGTGAGATATATGATAGGTTTAAAATTTCAAAGAAATATTGTTTTGCTCCTTCATATATGCTTTTGAGAATGCCTCTACTTTCATTATGTGATATATTGTTTCATGGTATTGTATTTTAGTATGTTAAATTCGAACCATCATGTTTAATTCAGAATTCGTAGTACTGATCCTGATAATACTGATCGACACTAGTTGGTTCAACTGCGGTCACTGACCTTATCCTTTCTTATGCTGCCGCTCACATTAGGAATTATAAACCTTATGTTTAAATATTTCATACTAGTCTTCAGCTCGGGTATTTTTGAAAAAAAAGAGTAATTAATACATGTGTATTTCTCGGTTTAATTAGTTAAGAATAAGTGAAGATTAAGATGAATAAATGAAAAGTAAATGAAATTTACTATTCTACATCCACTCTGCAGTTGAATGGTGATAATGTTGAAATGACCTATCACAGGTCATGGGAATCAATATAATTGCTAAAAATAAATTGTATACAGTAATTGGGTTCAAAGGACCTGTTGTATACATAGAAAAAAAAAGGTCTACCAATTTAAATACCTTTGTATCATTATCTGCAGGGCTGCGTGATGTCTCCATGGTTGTTCAATCTGTATGTGGACAAGTGTATGAAAGAACTTAAAGGTATAAATGCTGGTGCTAAGATGAGTGATCTGTCTGTAAACTGTCTGCTTTACGCGGACGATACCGTTCTCGTTGCGGATAGTGCAGACGAATTACAAGTCTTGGTGTCGAGAATGTATGAGGTATGCAAGTCAAATGATTTTATAATGAATGTTTTTCGAAAGGGAAGAGCAAATGTAGAGCGGAAGAAGGTATTATGAACAAAATTATGAAAGGATCGCTGCGTTGGTTCGGACATTTGGAACGCATGGATGGAGAAAGAATGGCTAAGAAAGTATACGTTAATGATGTAAATGGGGTACGAAGTCGAGGCAGACCGAGGAAAACATGGCGTGACCAAATTAATCAAATTTTAAAGGTTGGTCATGTTAGAAGTCGGAGGAATCGACGTGCGTGTATGACTCGTTGTATGAATGTGGAGGAAGCTAGAGAGGTTTGCCAGGATAGAGTAGTGTGGCGGTCCATTCGCTCTGCCTACCCCTGCGGAGAAACGGCGTGATGGTTTGTTTGTTTGTTTGTTTGTTTTGCATCATTATCACTAAATATTTAATAATGTTGAAAGATATGTATATATAATAATGTTGGGCCAAATAATGGATTGTTTACAAATATTGTAATACTATTTTATTGCGTGAGTAACAATGCATCTAGGTTCGGCACAATTATACAGGCAACAGGGGAATACAAAAAAAACAAATCCAATAAAATTCAATAAAAATGCTGGGACAATTATGAAATCTCGCAGATTACAGGATTTAGCGCTGCGCCAGCGTTCCTCGCCCCATAATTCTCAGTTTAGTCAGTCGGCGGTACAGGTACGGTGATATAATATGTGCAGGTGAACACTCCCACTCCTGTCCCCTTTGTATTCCACATACTCATTCAATCGCTGGCTTAGCATTACGTTTACGTTTCCACATACAAACAGAGTTAACTCGTTTATACATTCAAATTTACAAGTCCTTACAATTCCGTCTCAAACATAAAGTAACATATGCATATATACGAGTAAGTTTTAGCTTTAAATATAATATCTTATGTTTATAGTCTTTTAATTTATAATATATTACTTTCCCGTGAAGTCGGTGAAGAAATCTCAAAATATTTACATTTAATGCTTATCTAAATAATATATATACTTAAAAAAAACATATATTTTATAGAAAATAATAAATGATTAATTTGCATTTGATTGGGAATGGGAGCTTGGGAGATTAAATGCAAACAAAGAATTTAAGGAGAAAAAAGTAAAAGGAGGAATCTTATTATTAATTATCTTTTCACCCAATTTCACCGATTTGAGGATTACAAAATTTTCAAGTTTGTTTAATTTATTGTTATTGTTGTGTGTAGAAATTTTGTGTCATTTTTTATCTAAACTATGGTCCAATTCAATACAATGGTTTGCCATCTAAAAAAAACCAGAATGTTTGGTGAAAGCTTGTTTATGTTCATTGAAACGTGTTTTAAAATTTCGTTAAACTATTTATGTCGTTACTATGTATAATTTGTATATATTTTCGTTAAACTATGTATAAACTATTTAAGTCGTGAATTTTAATATTTTTTAATAAAAAGTGGTGTAAACAAAAACTAACTAACTAACTAACCATCACGCCGTCTCCCCGAAGGGGTAGGCAGAAAAAATGGACTGCCACACTTTTCTTTCCTGACATATTTCTCTCGCTTCCTCAACATTCATACATCGTGTCATGCACGCGCGTCGATTTCTCTGACTCCTCACATGGCCGACATTCAATATTTGATTTATTTGATCGTGCCACGTTTTCCTCGGTCTTCCTCTATTTCTGGTTCCATTTACATCATAATCATATAATTTTTTTACCATTCATTCTTTCCATATGTCCAAACCATCTTAATGATTCTTTCACTATTTTGTTCATGACACCGTCATTTGCTCCGCATTCACTTCTTATATTTTCATTCGACACTCTATCATATACAGAGTATTCACACATTCGTCTAAGAGATCTCATTTCTACTGCATTTATTCTACTTTCATCCTTCCAGTTCCTAATGTGTTTGGTTTAAACAAAGTTTTTTTAATTCCCAAAAAATAAATAGTATACCTTTTTTTATTGTTTAAAAATGTAACTTTGAATGATTAATTTAACGTTAAACCTCGCGTAGAGTAACGTCTGTGAACTGATGGGTATGATGTTTATGTATCCATAAAAATAATTTAAAGCCGCATTGTGTTTCACGTGAGACTGTCAAGTAGAATGCTCGTAAATCATAATATTCCGCGATAAATCAAACGACCGTGTTTCCACCAGATATAACACGGCGCGCGGATGTACACCGATTGGATTGGAATCACTTACAATATTAGCCAGGAGCCTAATATGCTGAGTACAAGCATGTACCTAATGCATACACACAATAAACTATTTATGGTCACATCCAATCTTACTTCAATCTTTCTTACCGGCTGTAAAAGGGTGGATAAATAACTCAGCTTTGAACTAATGTAACGAATGAAATTCAAAGTTTATTTTTAAGGATTGATTGCATCTCAATAGAGACGAAGATGTAAATTGTTTTTTGGAAACAAAATATGGTGGTCTAGGCGCTTACAGGACTTATGACCTGTCATTGGTTGGGTTAAGCGATCGCTTTATGTTAACAACATTCACTATTTCGCCCTTCTTATAACTACCACGTCTGACAAATTTATGGATACTGGATTTAACCCATTGCGGAATAACATTTTTGGAAGATGTATTTATGCGATATGTATAATTAAATTTTTGGAAGATGTATATATGCCACCATGTTGAGAAATACTTCACATTTTTAGTTCAATCTACTCTAGTGCCATCCATTAATTACGGTATTTGTCTACAAGAAAAAACTGGTCCAAGTTAAAAAAACTGGTCCAAGTTAAAGCATAAAAATTAGAGAGCCATCTTCAGGCGTTATCTAGCAATGTTAGATAATTGCGTAGCCTTACACATTGCATTAATAAAGATTTTCTGTTTAATGCTTACACCTAATCTTAATGGATGCCGCTAGTGTAGATTGAACTAAAAATGTGAAGTGTTTCTCAACATGGTGGCATATATACATCTTCCAAAATTTTGTCAGACGTGGTGGTCGTAAGAAGGGCGGAATGAAGAATGTTGTTAACATAACGCTTAACCCAACCAATGATAGGTCATAAGTCCTGCAAGCGCCTCGACCACCATATTCTGTTTCCAAAAAACAATTTACAGCTTCGTCTCAATTGAGATACAATTAATCCTTAAAAATGACTAATCCGCTATGGGTTAAATCCTGTATTTGTCTACAAGTATTTGTATACATTCAAAATGTTGTATCAAAGTTTATTGTTTCTTGAAGTAAAACCCCATATAATTAAATATTAATAAAATATCATTTTTCCAGAAGTTTACTTACATTTTATGAGAGTGATATTTGCCAAATTTTCAAATCTGTAGTACAGATGCAGACGAAAACGTGCTATCAATAAGTCTGCGAAACTCACCAAAAAAATATTGAATATTCATGTTTAAAATAAATGAAAACATATACAATTAGAATTAAACACTTTTAAAACGTTGTATAAAACCACTTTATTTTGAGTCAGGAGCCCCAATCGGTTTCACTCTGTAACGAGCTTCGTCTTTCCTTTTTTGCCACCTCCCCTTAATAAATCTTAATTTTGCATCTATGTATTTAAATCAGTTTGTGTATAGCCCTGACGAAGCTCGTTACAGAGTGAAACCGGTTGGCGCTCCTCCTTAAAATAAAGTGGTTTTATGCAACGTTTTAAAAGTGTTTAATATCAAATGATTTTACTAAAATCTCTTGATAGAACTTCATTTTAAAATAATAATGAAATTTAACGATTTTTTTTAATAACAACATTGACTTTATCTTTATTTCGATTATGACCGGTTTCGCCAGACTGGCATCGACAGACTCTCGTAGCCAGCAAGCCTGGCGAAATAAATCGCTGTTGAAATAAAGAGAAAATTGGAAGTATCTACGAACATTACTTAAAAATATTAGTAAAGATTGTAAAACATGTTATTCTAAGAAACAGTTTACTTTGGTAATCTTAAGGCGTTAATACCGTGAAATTTTATAATGTATTATTATTATTTTTATGAATTAAAACACTGTTTCTCCACTTTTCAGTTTATTTTTTGCAACATGTTTCGAAGGTTTTATATATTTATCGTCGAGAGAACGATACAAAACAATTTCGTTCTGCATTTTATTATTATTATTATTATTTTGTTGAATCGCTCTTTATATCATGACAGCATGTGCCAAATCGATGTAAAGGGTATTATTATACCTATCATAGTGATTCTTGTGGCATGTGATAGGTAGCTAATCTATCGCCATTTTATTGTCACGTGAATTCTACACCAGACCAATGACAATGTGACAATCACACTACCCTCGCCGGGAATCAACCCAGAACCTTCGGGGTGGCAGTCAATGCACGTACCACTCGGCCACGAAGGCCTCAATTTTAATTATATTTCCTTATTTAATTATTTAATATTATATCACTGTTATTACACGTATCTCAATTAATTATTATGAGTTTGTAGCGACAGCCGTTTCGAATTATAAATTAAGTATTTATTGTTGGAACTTTATTTGTTTATAATATTGGATGATGCCGACATGTTTTGGCAAAGCAGCTGTCAACGCAATCTCACATAAATAAATTGTGATACGTATAATAACAGTGTTTCAATAACATGAGTATCATAGTGTTTCAGTCTTAACAATGGATTATCTATTTGACCTTATTTACCAGTGAGTGTCGTATGCACGTCTACGGGGATGTCCATCACCTATCGGCCGCGCTCCGATTTCCGAGGGCGGATTTACGCCAGCGGCTACAGCGAGACATGCTCGGTGCCGGGACAGGGTCGCGGGGAACCCACCACGCTGCACATCCCCTTCCTAAGCCCAGATTGCGGAGTGAATCAGGCGTACGCCCTCGGAGACGGAAGACCGAGCATTGCAAATAAGTATGGAATACTATTACATATTTAAATTACGCGGAAATCAATTTCAGACACCAGAATCTAATTCAGAGATTCTCAAAATAATTTGACATACGGCCTCCTTTTCAGGAAAAAAATTTACAAGATTATTTTAAGTTTTTTTTCTTGTATACAACAGGTCGTTTGAACCCAATTACTGTATACAATTTATTTTCGCTATTATATTGATTCTTATGAAATGTGATAGGTAGCCAGTCTATCGCCATTTTATTGTAACGAAAATTCTACACCAGACCAAATATCAAATATCGAACCCGAGACCTTCGGTATGGAAGTCAGAGCTCTTACCACTCTGTCACGAAGGATGGATATAGAATTGCAACGTAGTAGAAGTTTTTTTTATGTAGCTATTGTGTTATTAATAAGATTCGAAGTATTAAAATTAATAAAATATTTATATAAAAATCCTAATGAGATGATTATGATTGAAAACCAATGTATTTGTATTTTAAAATCAATGATTTGCAGTTTATGTGTAATACAATTTCACCAAAAAAATATATAGCTTTGACAGTAATGTTTTGATTTCAAAAAGATTTTATAGAAATAAAAAAATCAAAATATTAAAGGAATTCATTTAAATATATAACATAATAAAAATTTCACATGTACATTAGTTTACTTTTATTAGCGAATCAATCAGAAAAAACAAATAATTTCATAATTTTTTTTTTTTTTTTTAAATCGAGTTGTTTCTTAATTTTCGTATGTTACAAATAAGATGCGTGCATATGTAAGCCGATTGAAATTTGTTTTTTAGAATATTTTTTAAGGGTAAAATTTTTTAGCAATTCATTATCCTCTTTTTGCTTCCCTTAGCGTCCTCATCCTTCCCCTAGAGCCAGCATGGACCCCTAAGTTCTCCTTAGTACACCCGGGAAGCCAATTGGCCCACTTTGAGAACCTATGATATAAATAATTTATAAACGAATACTTTTGCTGATTATATACAAGAGCTGCAATTTTATATCATTTTTATTAATGAGTGAATGCTGTCATATACAACGCACCAAATATGTTATGATATTGATGGCTAAGGCTGTACTTATGGTAATTTAGAGAAAATATCAGAAATAAGGTTGAAGTATTTCAAAACACTCACAATTTTTTCTTTATAAATGCAATTTACTTGAGATATATACATTTCTTACAAACAGCATACATTAAATACTTATTCTACAAAATAATAAGCATAGGATTTTTTTTAAAGGTAATTATATATAAGCATTAAATTAGTAGTCAAATTTTAATAACTATTTATAAACTTTATTGAAACTAGACGATCTTCGTGGCAGAGTGGTTACGAGCTCCTTCCATGCTGAAGGTCCTGGGTTCGATTCCCGGCGATGGCAGTGTGATTGTCACACTGTCATTGGTCTGGTGTAGAATTCACGTGACGATAAAATGGCGATAGATTGGCTACCTATCACATGTCACGAGAATCAATATAACAGCTAAAAAATAAAAAAATATATACAGTAATTGGGTCCAAACGACCTGTGGTGTACATAAAAAAATTAATAAATAAAAAACTAACTTTATTGATTAATCGTATGAACATAATTAAAAAGTTTTTTTTTATATACAACTTATATGTCTTCTTTGTTCGCCATACTTAGTGTTGTATATGTTTTATTTGTATTTTTATTTTTTTACATACTTTGTATTATATATATATATATATATATAACACTATTAAAATTACATATCAGACATGTTTTGGAAAACCTGTCCTACTTCAGTGATACATATAATAAAGATTCATATTTAAAATATTATAAAATTGTTTGCAAATATGATCAGTTTTGACACAATTCTATAATGTATTCGTAGATAGATAATAATTCAAATGAAACATAAAATTACCATTAAAAATATCCCGAAAAATTAACAAGATAAGCTTATATCTTTACCTACATATTTTTTGTTATTATTTATTGTTTCTTGAGCAATGACGTAATACTTCATATTTAATAATTTATACTAATGAAAACGTACGTTATCTAGAAGTTTTATAGTTTATGGGAATGACATGTTTCGACTTTCTAAACCATTATCAAATATTTATAACGCCAACACAGACGCTCTCTTTTGTATCAATTGTTCTATGTTATTGTTCATCAAAATCAAAAAGCGTTCTTTGCGTATTACTTTTCCATGTTTCTAGTACAGTACAAAACAGTAAAAATGAAAATTTATTGCTCTGCGGCGGTCTTAAAACGACTTTATTTGGCTGTAGAGTTTTAAACTATTTACTAAGAAAACTTATTATCTTTTCAGAACTCTAATGTACACTCTCTTGGTGATCCAGAACAACCCCATAATCCAGGCGCAGGGGGATAGATTCGTTCGAGTTGGGTGTGTTGCACCGCCCTCCCTTAATCTCACCCTTGGAGCTGATATTAACGTCGGCCAGGACAGGTCTGTTTATTTTCATTTGCTCCTGTTTGTGTGAAAGTCGCGCTGTGTTACTTGACTTAATAAATATTATCCGATTTAACGTAAAGAATGAATGTTTCATTCATTCAATCAGTGTATGTGATATGAGATTATTATACAATTTTACTGCCCTTCCCGTTTTTGATAAAGAATTTTCCGATAGATTTTATATTATTTGGATTATTTTTTTAGCATTTTTCAATTAATCTATTGATTTGGAGGCTTTAATTTACAATGTAATTAAAGCTAAAATTAAAACCTTCATCATAAACGAATAACATACATTTAGACCAGGTTTCTCGACTATAACATATGTAATGGTATTTACGAACATTGTTACCAAGGCGCTTTATATAGGTGTACAAAAATACTGTTAGTATAATGATTTTAGTCAGATAATTCTTAAAATTCTGATAACGGAATTTTGTAATATTTTACTAAAACTCTTCTTAGAGTGTATGTAAATGGAGAATAAATAGTCATTGTCCTAAGAAAATGGGCTACATATTGTTTTATCTCCAGCAATGCAGATCCAACCTGCTAATGGTTATGCGGGTAGGTAGAGCAATCTCTTTTTGTTAAACCGTGTCACTTCGGAGGTCGGTGTATTTTATAATAGTGTGGCTGACCTTTGTGAAGCACAATCTTGGTTAAAATTATATATTTTATATTTTATTTATTGTTTCTTGATAAAATAAAACTCCATATAAAATATTTAATACTAGTAAGAAAAAAAATACTTAAGATTTCTCGAAGTCTTTTTATATTTTACGGGAATAACATGTTTTGTCTTGGTAAGTAATTATCAAATCCAATGTATGTCTTATAAGTACAATTCCTTGGCAAGGGAAAACATGTTATTGCCATAAAATATAATAAATATTATCGAAAACAAACGTTTGCATTCGCATTAGAAATATATTTTTTTGTGTCATGAATGTAAAGTTTCTCCATTTTCTTTTATTTTATTGTGTAAAAGCGTTATTCATTATTTTATATTGTATTATACTTAAAACTCCTAACTGTTTCTCTATTGTATTGGATGATACCTAAATAAATTAAAAGGAAATAATTCATGTTTTTAATTGAAATTTCTTGGTTGAAGTTCATTTTAAATAATGAAAGCAAAAAAAAATTACACAAAATTTCTTTATTATTATATATTTAGTGTGCTTCTACTTGTGTTTATGCTCGACCGATTTCGGCAGCTTGCTGGCATCTTCTGGTGTATGTCACCAGAAGATGGCAGCAAGCTGCCGAAACCGGTCGAACATAAACACAAGTGGAAGCACACTTAATACAAAATAATAAAGAAAGTTTGTATCATTTTTATTTTTGTTTCATTATTTAAATGAAATAAATCAAGATGATAATCAAACCGTTCTCAAAATCGTTCAGGTGGTTCAACATTTTTATATTTTTATTTAATTCAATTTTGGATTATTGCTTACTTCAATTTTGGATTATTATTTATTTAAATTTAAAATAATCAATTTCCAGTAGTTATTTAACTAAGAAAGAGAAATAGCATTGATGTTTCTCCCTCACAGTAAGGTATCATTAAAACACGAAAGAAAACTCCTAATTACCTGCTCGTGTAATAAAACAAATGAAAAAATATTGCCATGCTTCAGGCGTTAAGTCTAAGCATGTTGGAGTTGATTTAAATTTAGAATGATTTACATAGATAAAATACCTAACCTACATTGTTGTACTTGTTATTTTCAGGAATAGTTCCTTCTAACTGGTACATCGTTTACTGAATTACTTTTATATTTTCTCCTTAATTGTATTTATTGTTTCTCAAAACAATATGTAAAACTTCATATAAAATAATTAATACATATGAAAATGACTGTTTTCTAGAAGTTTTATTATAGTTTACGGGAATAACGTTTTTCGCCTTACTGAATTGTTATTTGACAGTTTGATAATGCTTTAGAATGGTAAAACATGTCATTCCCATAAACAATTATAAAACTTCTAGAAAACAGAAGTTTTTATTCGTATGAATTATTATTATTTAAAACTTTAATCTCAATTTATTTTAAATGTATTATATATTTTTGTGAAAAATCTTAAGGTTCGAAATTAATATAGAATTCTACAAAATGAAACCTGAAAAAAACCATTAAACTTGGCGATGCGATGAATCCATTTTGAACAATGCAACTATGTTTCTAGTGACGATAAATCACCCGAAGGTACCGGTTCGATTCCCGCGTCATCCATTATCAATACCACTGGGTCTGTGGATGCACCGAAGGTCAGGATGTACATTATCAATGACCCAGATGAGGGAGACCCCACTGCGCAGGTCAACGGAGGAGCGGTGTCTCTCGGAGAGACGATTGAACTGAGGATCGAATCGGAGTACACTAAATCAGGTATATTGGGGACTCCCTAACCATGTTCTTGGGAAGTTAAGTTTCTGCTATAATATATAATAATATATATGTAATGTTTAATTTCGCGATTAAAATAAATTATATAATATTATTCAATATTAAAGAAAACGTACGTTTTCTTCAAATTTCGTTATATTTTATGGGAGAGATATGTTTCATATTTATAATATTTAAAAACTTTATTTTGTATAAATTTTTGAAAACATTTTATTTTTACAAAACTTTTCATAAACATGTTTTGGGACACAGAAAACCTTCCTCAGTGTAGAAATTTAAAAGCTTTAAATTTCTACAGGGAAGAAGGGTATCTGTGTCGCGAAACATGTTATTGAATAGTTTAAAAAAGTGTTCTGAAAATGCAACGTTAAAAAATACAATTATTCAAGTGTGAATAAAAAAAAAACAAAGTGATGGCGAGTAAAGTAGAAAATAAAAACCCTAAAAAACGGATTTTAAAAATTGCTTATTTTTATCAATATTATAAATAATAAATTATAATGATAGAGTTATGCATAATGTTTGAAGCAATAAAGTTTCAAAGTTCCAAGTACAAAAAATCTTCCTTTTTATCCCTATAGCAATAAATTCAAACACATTATCTTATTTTAAAAGAAGTTCGATTATTTGGTTCTTTCAGGTAATTAGATGTGTGACAAAAAGCAGATTAGCATAAAATATCTACACATTTTTCAGTTTCTTCCAAATATACTTGTATATACAAAATTGTATTTTATTGGGTTTCGATTTTATGTTACCAATTTTTTTTTTTTAAGTTTGACATATCCAAGAAATATATTTTTTACAAATAACTAAATATTTCATTTGTACAATTTTTTTTCCAAAAATAATTACGTTTCTTTAGTCATGTGCAGTTTATTTATTTAGAGCTTTTATATGTTTGATGCTAAATTTATAGGTAAGTTATTATTATTGTAATTGTAATCTATGAATAACGGTAATTAACTGGTACGGAATACGATTTTAAAATAAGAATATCAATATATCTAGTTCAAATTTGAATTTCAATGTTTCAAATTTGATTTGAGGAAATAGGTTGTGATTGAAAACACAAACTTACTTATACGATAATAAATAATTTCAAGTACATGAAAATGAAAAAAATATGTATTTTCGTATGAAACACTCAATTTGTGATTAAGCATTATTAAAAATGATTAAAAAACACTGTTATATTTTATTTTAACATCATTTCATTTGTTTTAACTAAAAAACCGGTTTAACTCCCAGAGCTTTTCAATTGATATTCAAAAATGTGTTTAAGTAGGAATTTTTGGAATTGTCAAAAGTGCAACTGTCAAAATATCTGCTTGAACACATTTTTTACTATCAATTATAATGTTTTTATTAGCCAGACGAATCTTCGATAAGAGCGAAACCGGTTCGTTCGTAAAAATAAATTAAGTGTTGTAATAACAAAATATAAAAGGGTTTTTAATTACACAAAAAGTTTATTTATTTAATAATAAAAAAATTATAATATATTACATATTTTGTTTTATTCCAGATGTTCTTCTAGATCCCCGATTGGTATTGGCAGCTCGCTGCCATCTTCTGGTATAATTAACTATACCATAATTAATTATACCGCTGAAACTGATATTAAAATTACATATGCAAAAAAGAACTCTTACCAAAAATTGCATTAAGCAACATTTATAATTCAGTTAAACTTAAGAATACGTTTATTTTTTAACGACAGTTAGAACGTTAATCGTACCCTTTCACCATTTTGAAGACCCGGGTTATTATTACGGCATTTTCGATCTTCTCGAATGGTTTATTGCCTGAGATATTACCCGTTTTGTAATAACTTGTATAGTAACCCTCTCCCAGCTTACAAACTATTTTATTGGGTAACCTTTCTAACATGGTTGCTTATTTAATTGGGGGGCTATTTTATTACGCGTTGAACATAAATGACACTAAGAATAACCTCAGATACACTATTAGGGGCTTTAAAATTGTACTTCATTGATAAGATATTACTTTCCCGTTTTTGAGAAATTGATCATAAATTTACAAAATAAAATAGTCAATTAAATGGGTTTCTTCTTTAGAGTATTATTTTGAGTGAAGTGTGCCAATGTAACACATACAAACTACTAAAAATGTATTTAAACATTCGTTTTCGAGAAATCTTCTTTCGTGGAAATGATATGTTTTACCATTATTATACCATAATCAATTGTCATTTGCTTGTTCTCATATTTATTTATATTTTCCTGATCAAATATATGTTTGACGAACTTTTTAGCAGACTTGCAAGGCCTATGACTGGCACACCGAAGGAAGGGTCCGAAAGCAGTGTGATTGTCTCATTGTCTTTGTCGTGCAGAATTTACGTGACAATAAAATAGCGATAGATTCCCTACATATCACATTCCATAAGAATCAATTTAAATAGCTAAATAAAAATATGATTCTTTACAGTAATTGGGTTAAAATGACCCTTTGTAAACAAAAAAAGACAAGAAAATATAATATTATTGCCAGAGATATAAATTTAAAATCAACAATTTAGTACCAATAAACATTGTTGTCCAATAAAAAGAGAAGCAAATAGCAATTTAATACATAAGAGATAGATGCTTTCTGAGGGTAGCCTCACTATCGTAAAAAAATTTCCACATCCGAAGAGATGTTAGGTTAAGTTTAATAGGATTATTGCCCTGCCCACGGGCATTCCTTTAGGTAGATTGGTTTTACACAGTGGCAGGTGAAATAATCTATGTTGCCTTTGTCGCAGATAATTGTCGGGGACTAACAAAGTTAGGTCATTCAAAATGTCAGAGTTATGTATTGGACCACGAATCAGTTGAAAAAAATTAACACCCAGGTGGATAGTTCGTCCAATTTTCAATGATTGGTAGTCCAGCATACCCAGCAAGAAATCAGTTAGGTACAACCAGGGGTAGTAACCGTTTTCTTTGAGGTACAAAATCGTAAGAAGTAAGATATGTCGATCGTACTCGTATTTTCCTTCAAGATCGACGTTTTGACAATCATCGCGGTCTCATCTTCAGAATAATTGTATGTAGTTTTAATAACCCTAGAAAAGAAACAAATAAACATAGATACGTTTAGAATCTCAAGGATTATTTAATGTACCGTAAAAATAACCGTACTGTTTTTTGTAAAAAATATATTTTAATTTTATAACTACGTACAATCCATCACTTACATATTTATAAACATCCTTAGTTAGTTGTCAAACAATTAAACATTTTAAATGAAAATAAAAGACTTTATTTTCATTATCGAAAAACAAATCAGACTACTTTATCTGTCAAAAACTTTATTCGCCTGTAAAATTTTAAAACATTAATTGACTCTGAAGCGAAACCTTATATTAACTTTTATTGATTTATTGGGAGCATTTTGATGGTCTCCGCTTGATAAAAAAGTCAGAAAGGGAGACAGAACGCCTTGAATATAATTAACGCGTAGGAAGAAAATAAGCAAAAGATTTCTCTGTAAATTAAATTTGACAGGGCAAAGTAAAGAATTGATCGTGCTTAAAAATAATAAATTGTTAAAGGCGAGCTTTTATTGTTCTCGATGCTTTGTCCTTGCCAATTTCATCCTTCCATTTGAAGATTTTTTTTTCCTTTCATTATATCTCGCGAAACAAAAGGGCCCATTATATTGTTAAGTACTCTTAATTATTTTACATTTATATAATCAAATAGATTGTTGTTTGTCTTGTGGTGGAAACAAGGATTATACTAACGAATCCATCATCTCTTGAGTGGTTCTATAGTGTTAAGAGCGTATAAGTATCAAGTACTTTTCTTCTATATTCGCCTTCACTTTGTAATGTGGATTCACATTTGAATGAGTAGAATAACAATTTGTTTTTTTACAACACTTTATATTTTGATTTGCAGATATGTTTCGGTTTATTATCGGTCCTTCCAAGATGCACAAAGCTTAACAACATATATTTATTCAATGTGTTCAAAGTGTTATTATATTTATTCTAATTAAGTGTTTTATTTACGACTCGACTTAAGGAAACCACTTTTAGGTTGCGTATTTTCAAGGAGAGTTTTTATTCATTATTGATTTGGATTTATTCATTTAAGCATAATAATAAAAATATTTTTTTTGTGAAATAATAATTATTATAAATTATTTGATGTTCCTTAAACAATGATGTTAAACTCCATATTAAATAATTAATACGAATGGAAACGTCTGTTTTCGCCTTCCTAAAGCATTATTAAATGTCGATATTTTGTGGCGCCTAAGTAAGGCGGAACATGTTTTTCCCATAAAATATAATAAAACTTCGAGGAAATAGACGTCTTCATTAGTATTAATAATATAATTATACCATTACAGAACTACAAAGAAATTACGTATTTTTCGCAGATATCGATATACATGCTTATCATCTGGTGGCTTCTTCACAACTAGGAGATAGTTCCGTTCTTCTGCTGGATGGAAGAGGATGTCCAACTGGTCAGGTGGATTTTCCGGCCCTAGTTCATACGAGATTACCCCTGGATCCCAAGTATGGCGAAAAAGGTACACACAATATTTTTCTTTATAATTCCTTCTTCTCTTTCATCTTCTTCAGCTTCCCCCCCCCCCCCCTGCTTAATATAAGCCTTTTCAACTTTTCTCAAGTCATCCGTGTTTTGTTTCTTTTGCATCCAAGTCTTCTAACTTCATGTTTGTTTGTTTTTTGTTTATGAAATGTAATTTTTTATTATTTAAAAAAAAAGACTAATACCAAGGATTTAGAATCAATAATATTATAATTTATTTTACAATCTTCAATGTGAGCAGAAAATAGCTCATTATTATGAAGAAGGAATCTGGTCGTGTCCAGGCTTGAGCCCATGACCCCCCTAGACCACCACCCGATAATTATTTACTAGCATGGCGGATTTATTTTAAATTAAAACACTTTTTTCCAGCATTTAAAAATTGAAATGTGAAAAAACAACGTATTCTTTTTCTTCTTCTTCTTCTTCTTCTTCTCCTTATAGACCTTTGGTCTGTTCCTGAAATCAGGCTTGCCTCTCTTGGGAAGTTGACTCCCAACTATCTCTACATCTCTTCGGCGGTCTTCCGGGGGGACGACAGCCGGCAGGAATCTTAACAACGTATTAATTCATTAAAAATTCCTCATTATGGAACTCCACAGTGTTTATTCTTTAAGTTCATCAAAAAATGCTAGTATTTGTAAACATTTTATATAGGATTTTGTAAAAGTAAAGTTTTTGAAAATGATAGTCTAAAAGATAACAGAAAAGAAATCAACAAAGGAAACAAAATATTGTGTTAAATCCTATATATCTTACATGACTAACTAAATAACCACTATGCCGTTTCTCCTAAGGGGTAAGCAGAGAGTATGGACAGACATACTTCTTTGTCCTAACATACCTCTCGAGCTCGAAATTCGTACATCGTAATATAAACGCTTGTAATTTTTTCCGACTTCGAATGTGAACCTTTTAGTATTTGATTTATTTGGTTATGCCATGCTTTCCATAGTCTGTCACGGCTTCCTATTTGCACTCACAACGCCTTATAAAACATTTTAACCGTTTTATTCTAATCCATTTTAATCCAGATATAAGAAGGATTTTTGTTCAACTCTAATAAAAGAGAATATATAATGCAGTCAAATACATAAAATTAATAAATAATGATTAAAGGTGTGAGATTCTGGTCCAGCGGGACAACGACGCCCCCTGCTAGGGTTGGGAGGGACACTGGAAGGGCGGGACTCAGGAGCAGCACCACTGGAAGGGTGGGGCCCAGGGTAACTACTGCCAGCGCAAGACCCAGGGCTAATGCGACTGGCGGAGCGGTGAGGCTGAGTGCCAGATTCAGGGCTTTCCGCTTCCCGAACTCCCACGTGGTGAAATTCAGCGTCATGGTGCAGTTCTGTGTCGGCCCGTGTGAAAAGGTTTGTAATAAAACATGAAACTAATGCAGTGGTGGTCGCTGTATTTTTATAAAGGCATCACTTAACCAAAATATCTTTAATTTTTAATAAACTTAAAGCGTTAAATAATGACGATATGTATTTTGAGATCTTGGGAAAAATCCGCATAGCTCGTCTTTCTGGACCGGCATTAACACCACTTTGAATATGGAGACTGCAACGTTCTCCGAAACGTCGGTCCAGAAAGACGATTTTTCTCAAGATCCCAAAATACTTAAAGGGTTTTAACCCTAGAATTTTATTATATAATACTCGTATATGACGTTTTTATGAATTTAAACACCCTGTTGTCTAATTTTGAATTGAAAAACGATTTTATACCCTCATCATTTAGAGTTTATATCGTTCTCCCGACGACAAAAGTGTTTAAAATATTCAAAACATTTTCAGAAAAAATATCTCAAAAGTGGAAAAAATATTTTTTTAATTAACAGAAATATTTGTCAAAATGTTATTATTTATGTATTTTTTTTAACTGTTATCCAAAACTCCGTGTGAAGTTTTTAATATTAATAAAACGTTAGTTTCTTATATTTTCAAATTATGATATGGGAGTCATATATTTTGCCTTACTAGAAAATATCATCGTTAGTTATCAAGAAGCTTTATTTTATTATATGAGTTGCATGTTTCGCCATCCTAGGTAATTATCCAAAAGTTATTATAATTTCATAACAACACGATCATTGTACTTGTATTATTATGCATATAATAAAACTTTTAGAAATCCAATGTCTTCATAAGCATTCAAGACATATTATAAATATGTTTTAATTTTTGAATAATTAATGCGCTGAATTAAAAAAAAATGTTATTGGTTAAGCTGCAAGCCATATAACAAATCTTTATATTATATTTAAAAATATCTAATTGATACACATAACACAATATATCAACATCATCAAACTGTACATAATATTCTTTACTAAAATTTATTTTAAAAACTTTTTTATATTTGGTTTTAATATGTGGATCAGGAATATTTTATATACAAAACCAAATGGATGACATTCGGACGGCTTGACTACAGTGGATCAGTATTGCATTTGAACGGCCGTAACGTTGAAAGGTTGGAAAATTTAAATACCTCGGCAGCATACTAACGCAATCTCTTGACCCAGATGTAGAGATAAAATGCAGAATTGAGGCAGCAAGAGCTACGTTTAATAAAATGAAATCACTCTTCTGCAATGATAACGTAAACTTGAAACTCCGCAAAGAATGATCAAATGCTATAGAAGGTCTGTTTTATTGTACGGGTGTGAAACTTGGACCCTGAATGTTAACTTAATGAACAGACTGGAAGCATTTGAAATGTGGCTCCATCGCCGAATGCTCAGAGTTCCCTGGACAGACATGGTTACCAATACCGAAGTCCTGAGGCGAGCTAGAGTTGACAGGGAATTGTTATCAACTATCAAGGTTCGAAAGATCTCATATCTGGGTCATATACTGCTTCTCCAACTGATATTGGAGTGAAAAATTGAGGGACGCCGTGGGCCCGGAAGGAGACAAATGTCCTGGCTGCAAAACGTGAGGGAGTGGATCGGCATCCGAAGTGTTGAGGAGCTGTTCCGAGCGGCACAGGACAGGGACAGGTTTGCCGAGGTGATCGCCAACGTTGAGGGGACCCGACAGGGCACTTGAAGAAGAAGAAGGAATATTTTACAAATGAATTAACTCGTATTTCTGTTCAATAAAATATAGAAATGAGACAGGATATGGAAATTCAATGCAAATTATATAATTTACGTGAAATTTTGCGTGAGCAACAAGAAAATAAATATATTATAATAAAAAAACAAAAGGATTTTCTGGGATCCCGTCTTTCGACCCCTTTTTATTTGCGTTTTATTTTCGGTGTGATATTGTTTACAAATTGGACCTAGCACGACAGTAGCGTTTCATTTATTTTGTTGCTACATGTTCGATTTAAAGAAGATCATTCTGCAAATCCAGTTGTTTGCTCTTTTTATTTACAGTTCATTGAAGTCATTAGTAATCACAAACATTGCATTTTAAAAATAAGGTAAAATTCCATTTTTAATAATTAATACAAATGAATACGTCGTTTTTCTACAAGTTTTATTATATTTTGTGAGAATGACGTGTGTCGCCGTGATTACGCATTATCAATTGCAAATATAAACATTTCGTTTTGCTTTGGCAAGGCAAAACATATGATTCCCTTAAAATAAAATGAAATTTCTAGAAAAAATACGTTATCATTTGTCATTATATCATTATAATTGCAGAACAAATTTTATTTTGATTTACAAAGATTTTATATTAATACAGAAATTTGTCCTCGAGATATTTCACATTTTTTTCGGATAATCAAAGTAATTCAACATTTTCTTCATTGTGCTTTTGTTTGTAATATTAAAAAGAGAAATATTAACAGTCAAAACCAAAAATGAATTGAATTTGTAAGACAACCATTTTCAAAATTATTTCACCTGTGAGTGAACAAACTAAGCCAATCTATTGATAATTGAAATAAACGAAAAAGGCAAAGCTAAGTCATTGGTTTTAACCAAATCAGATGTTTGTCGGTTCATTTGAGATTTTATCGAATTGTGTATTAACCGCTACATATTTTTTTGCAATTCTACTTCTTGTTATTGTTCCTATCCTATCGAAGATTGGATAAAATCGTGGTGATTTTTACTTTTGATATAGCAGCTCTAAACAGGAATGTTATGCTGAAATTAAACCATTCTCAAAGGTTTTTTAGCCAGGATTTATTTTTTCTCATGATACTTTACTGTTTACTGTTAATTTTACATTGGATAATCAGTTGCAGCACTTGGTATTTATCGTTTTCCATAATTCCGAAGTATTCCAGTTTCCTGCGTTGTATGATCTTGATAATTTTTTTTTTCTTTCTTAATTTGCTGCAGTACTTCTTCGAACATGACTCTTTATGTCCATGATATTTTATGCATATTCTACGATATGACCCCAATATATTTTGCAAATATATTACAGAATTTAAGTAAATACTCGAAATTACCTCTTATCATAAAAATTAATTCAAAATGTTTCGTTCAAAAGGGATTAAGTAGGCAAAGTCATTGTTTTTTACATTTATGGTGAATTTTTTTTCTTACTTACACGTACGAGTATCTCTCTACATTATTTACTATTGGTTCGTGTCGATGGCGAGGCCTCTTATTTTTTCTACATAAGGGTGCCGGGTGCCATATTTTGAGTAACTCTTCGGTTGGAGGAACATTCGTAATTCTTTTGTTTTCTTCTTTATATTTTTATAATTATTTATATCCCTTTAAAATGTGCCCGTACGTCCCTGCCTCCGAGTGTGTGGGTTGCGCACATAAACACGTCCCTTACGTTAACCCCACGGTAAAAAGACGTTGTTAATCCCACAGTAAAAGGACAACGGCCGTGGACAAATTAAAAATTAAAACTCTGAAATTTTGGGTAAACTTATAAATAAAGTTAGCTCACGCTGATAAAAAAAAATCTACGCGTAAAGAGGGTATAAGAATACATGTTTTTGTTGTGCACATTAAAAATGTATTACGCTCTACCCGTGTAAAAATAAATTAACAATATTTTTCTAAATTTATAATTACATTTGTTTAAGTATTTTTTTATGCAATTATGTTATCACGCTTATATTGTTGGAAATATAATTCTACAATATATATTTTTTTATTTGAACAATACATTCCCGGAAGGGTATGAAGACAAGAGATAATGTACTGCCACACTACTCTATCCTGACACATATTCCTCCACATTCATACAGCGAGTCATACACGCACGTCAATTCTTCCGACCTTATGGCATTAATTGAAAAAAAAAATAAACTGTTTAAACTGTTATTTAACGATTTCGGGAAAAATTTGTATTTTGAATTAAAACGATTTATATCGATGAAGGTATTAAATATCCTAAATGTTTATTGAAAAATCATCAGAAAAAATGTGCTTAAATTACTGAAAAAAATAACAGTTTTATTGTCTTAGGCATTTTTTTATTCAAAATAAAATAATACAGTTTTTTTTCATTGTTAACAATTGTTAACAACATTCTACCGTGAAATTTCCAAAACAAAATTAAAAAAAAAAAAATCTAGATTTTGTATGTGAACGTAATTATATTCACGTAATTATTTCCTAACAGTTTTCAAATCGCTGCTTTTTCTACCGTAAAAGTTTTTCTTATAATATTCCCGCTTAATCACTAAAGATGTTAGTCTATGACGCTACATTGTTTCAGAGATTTTATTTTACAGCCACTTTTTCTTTCAAGGCTTTGGAAGTTCAGACAAAGCAAGTCTGTTAGGATAAAAGTGGGATAGAGCTATGCATAAACTAAACTACTTCTTAAATTTCTATTCAAAAAGTTTAGTTTGAAAGTAATGCCCGCGGAGCTCGGTTACCGGCAGGACGGCGAATTGTCAAGGAATAAACCCTCGAACAACCGGAATCCTTCTGATATTGCCGCCGATATAATTTGCATGGGAATGTAAGTGGGTGTGGTCCAAAAAACGAAAGTTCTTATTTTTTGGACGAGATTTTTATAATAAAATTCAGGCCTCCTTTTAAAACGATAATGTTTCGAGACTTGCGCCATTCAATTTTTACGCAAAATTGTGAAAATGAAACTTTGTTCTTTTCAGTTAGAACAAGAATATGAATAAGTAATTTGAGCGTTCTAGGATTATTGGGGTATTTTTATTTCAGGAAACCTCGTTTAGAACACTTTAAAAAAGAAAATGCAGATTTGCTTTGTAAGTAAATATTATGAATGTTTAATATGAAATATGAATACATTATATGAATATTAGTATAATACATTTCCATATATTTTTCAGAGATTCACACTAATACATTTTCTGCAACAACAACAGTATTCAATTGGAACAAACATTACTCAGTATCCTCTTAGTTTTAGGGTAACAATCATATATTGTTGTATATATTTTATATACAAAGATGTTATAGCCATAAGTGAGATAACAAATTACAATAAATTAATAATTGAAAAAAAGAAATTTAAATTCAAATCCAATATCTCACGAATTTAAAATCGGCCAAATAGCCGCAAAAATTCTAAAATTCATTAAAAATCTTTATTAATAAGAATGTCTGTTTTTAAGAAGTTTTATTATTATTTATGGGAATGTCATTTATTGCCTTGCAAGGGCATTATCAAATCTGGCTTATCATCAAACAATGCCTAAGCAAGGCGAACATGTAACTCTATTAAAATGCAATAAAAGTATAAAATAAAAAAATATTTTAAATCTTAATATAATATTAAAATATCTAACCACAAAGTGTAAAAATTTACATAACTTCGAGAAAACAGACGTTTTCATTAATTATACAAATGTTAAATGAAGGTTTGTGTCATTGTTCTAGAAACAATATATTATTTACATAAATTAATCTTCTAGAATTTATAATTTGTTTACACTTTACGAACTTTATGTTATTTTACAGGTTCGTGGGTAATTAATATAATAATCCATCTTAGTTTTATGTTATTACATAAAAAAAGACATTCTAAATTCAATTAATAATTTGCGATGAACCAGCATTATACGATGTTAAAAAGTATGGTACATAAACCTGGGCATATTTCAGGATAGAAGAATACGTGAACCAATATCCTCGGGGTTATAGCAATACCGTGAATTATTATTGGTCAGTTTTATGCAAGGTATTTTTTGTTCTATATTATTCAGTCCCAAAAGGGTTGGCTGAGAAAACCAGAAAGTCAAGGGATGCGACGCGGTTCTGCCCAGACGGAAAGTTCCAGGGCAGGAGCGCCTTCCATAATTATAAGCAAGACCGCTGCATCTTCCTCTCACTACATTAACTTCAGTCGCGGCGACCATTTTTCAGCCAAGTGCGACTGTTTTTCTATTCCCTTTTGCTGGTCTGCGCAGAATTTACCCGGGTCTAAAAGTATTCCCGTGTCCCGGGCGTTAATGTTGCGTTGCATTTTCCGGCGCAATATTTAAATTTCACTTCAAAGTCCACCGGAATCCAATGGAAAGTTTTTCAAATTCGGTCTGTGGAACAAACTGCTCGACGTGCTCTGCCTTCACTCCCTCACACTGAACTTAGCCGAGTATTTATGCATGCAATGTGATGGCATACAACATTCCGAATATTTCACCTGCTTTTTGCATTTCGTTGTCCATGCTGAACATCCGTACTCAAAGCGACGTTACAATTCATTTGATTTTTTTTTTATTCTGTTATTAGCATAGTTAAAACCGCTGTTTTAAATGTAGCAAAATATTACACCGTAAATTTGGATTTACATGTCGATAAAAATATATAACTAATATTCATGACTTTTTTAAAATTAAAATACACTTTAATCCACTTTTCAGTTATTTTTTCGGTTGTTTTGAAGGTTTTATACCTTCATCATTGAACGATTAATCTCAAAATAATATCAGTTAATAACGATCTCCCGGAGATAAAAGTATAAGATATTCAAAGCATGTTGAGAAAAATAAACTGAAAAGTGGAAAACACCGTATTTTACTTAATTTTTAACAATTGTTTAAAAGTGTAATTCTTATTTATAATGCGATTTACGAAAATTAATTAGAGTACAAAATTTTCAGAAACAGTTTTCATATTTTGAATTGATGTTAAAGAGAAGTGTACCAGGAACCAATATCTGGAACAGCCTAAGCCCGTTCTACACTTCCACTGAATAAAGCATTAAGAGGTACCTACAGAATCGGGAATTTATAAATAAACATCTGCGTGGTTTTTTGTAAATCTTGAAACTGGTACGGTGGTGTAATATTGTAAGGGAAAGATAAAACAAACGCCTTGGGAGATTTATTGAACTCACATTTACGGAATGATAAATGGGAATGTTAAAAACACGATTTGTGGGCGGCGGACCTGCTAGGCGCCGGCGCGGGGTCCGCGCTAAGATTTTGCGAGCAAATCGCAAAGTAAGACTTACTATAGCTTTGTACGGATCTCCATAGTAAATTGTAGTTAGTCTCATACGTTTTCCATCACTATAAATTCACGAATAGCAGCCCAGTGGCGGGAAGGCGTTTATCACGAAAGGTTGCCCTTACAGTTAAAAAGTCAAGAAATTTCTTTCCGCTTATTTTGCCGAAATGTTAAACTCTTTGAATATTATTCAAAATCCTCTTTCAAGACACAATGATGCATGAAATTTGGTTCCGTATGGTTATTTTTTTGCTATTTCTGTAATAACACATGGGCTTTCGAAGTTACGTAAGTTTAATGCAAGGATTGGTTTTTTACTAAAGCACCACTAGTTTTACATTAACAAACATTTTAAAATTAATTATTTTGTATTTTTGTTATGCTTATTCGTGATTTTGCCCATAGAATTTGAACTTATCATTATATATGACTGTGTTGATGAATTTCGATGAAATAACATGTATCTTCAAACAAAGGCAATCGTCGTTTAAAATATTTTAAACATTATTCCCTCCCAATTTTATAAAATATTAGTAAATTGTTGTGTTTAATATAAATGCATCTTCAAAAGATTATATTTTTTATCCAATATGGAACATATATATCTGCAGAAATATTAACGAAAATTCTACAATTTCGTAAACTTAAAATAAAAATATTTAATTTACAATCAAAAATAGATTGAACAATTAAAAAAGTCAACCAATTAAAATTAGATAAATAGTCAAAAAAATATATTTAGTTAATTTATATAATATAATTTTGTCGCGACAGCTGTTTCGCCAATCTGTGTTGACATTACAAACTACAGTTTTTTTGTAACACCTGATGATGCCAACACGTTAATAGTTTGGCGAAACCGCTGTTCCGACAAATTCATATGAGTAAAAAATGATTGTCACAAATTTAAACATTTAATGTTTATTTTGTGTTTTCATTGTTAACAATAAATAAGTAACAAACCTGTCTCTTTATGAATAGGTATGTATAAAACCATATGTGAAAGAAAAAACGTTTTTACAGATAAACTGCGATGCTACCAAGTCGACTGCACATAGAAACAAAAGGGATGTACAATCCGAATCAGAATTCGACTTCGGCGAACGAGTGTTCCATCCCGTCCCAGACGCATTCGGAGTCCCGTATGAGAATGCCAGTATAACCTTCCTGGACAAGCCGCTCGTGCGGGAGAACCCTTCACGCAACGCCCAGATCGTGGTGGCCTCCAGCGAGAGCAACGGGAGAGTAAGAGAGATGTGCAGGGAAATCAACGATAGTCACGAGAGCAAGGTTCCTCTGGAGCTCTCCCTGATCGTGGCATCTAATGACGTGTTCTCAGCAGACAGTCTGATATATGGCGAGAATAATAAGATACTTGTTGCCGCCGTGGGTAAGTTAACGTGCTCTGATTGTTTTGTTTTCCTTCCGCTCTCCTTCCTTATCCGAAGATTTACTTCTGAACTGTAGACAGCTCGTTTGTTTTTAGAATCATTCGATTTATCTTTGTTCTTTTACCCATTAAGAACTCGTATACCCAACTTTGGTTAAAATGGTAATAGTTTTACTGATTTACGAACGATTTACGCAATAAACATAAGTTTTGAAGAATTCTTAATCTTTTAGAAGCTAAATGAATTTATGGAATGTTTCCTGAACAATGAAATTAAAAAATTAATATTAGTAAAAACGTATGTTTATAAGAATGACAAATTTCAACTTTCTAAGACTTATATTTGTGAAATGTATGCTTATATCTGTATACGAATCCTGGATTTTCACCTGTGGGTGGTTAATTTAAATTTTTAATTGTATCTCAATAGAGACGAAGAAACAAACTGGAAACTGAATATGGATGATCAAGGTGTTTACAGGACTTATGACCTGTCATTGGTTGAGTTAAGCGCACGCTTTATGTAATTACAACATTCCCCATTCCACCATTGTTATTATGATCATGCATGATACATTTTTGGAAGTTGTATATATACTCCAAATCCATACCTATCTTCACGTATCAGTTACAGTTAGCCATCTATGTAGATTTGATTGTACTAATTAATTTTTTAAGATTAATCTATACAATCCACCCACTAACGCCATCTATGAAGAATGATTGTTTAGCATTTAGCAAACTACTTTATTAACACAATGCGAAGAGGCTACCGCCTCCTAGCGCACTGTTTTTAGAAGTCGCCTGGAGTATCACTCCTATTTTATACGCCAAAGAATTGACCAGAATATTTACAAATATTTGTGAAATGTATACTTATATCTGTATACGAATCCTGGATTTTCACCTGTGGGTGGTTAATTTAAATTTTTTTAATTGTATCTCAATAGAGACGAAGAAACAAACTGGAAACTGAATATGGATGATCAAGGTGTTTACAGGACTTATGACCTGTCATTGGTTGGGTTAAGCGCACGCTTTATGTAATTACAACATTCCCCATTCCACCATTGTTATTATGATCATGCATGATACATTTTTGGAAGTTGTATATATATACTCCAAATCCATACCTATCTTCACGTGTCAGTTCCAGTTAGCCATCTATGTAGATTTGATTGTACTAATTAATTTTTTTTTTTTTAATTTAATCTATACAATCCACATTAATTAATCTTAAAAAAAAAAAATTAATTAGTACAATCAAATCTACATAGATGGCTAACTGGAACTGACACGTGAAGATAGGTATGGATTTGGAGTATATATATACAACTTCCAAAAATGTATCATACATGATCATAATAACAATGGTGGAATGGGGAAGGTTGTAATTACATAAAGCATGCGCTTAACCCAACCAATGACAGGTCATAAGTCCTGTAAACACCTTGATCATCCATATTCAGTTTCCAGTTTGTTTCTTCGTCTCTATTGAGATACAATTAAAAATTTAAATTAACCACCCACAGGTGAAAAATCCAGGATTCGTATACAGATATAAGTATACATTTCACAAATATTTGTAAATATTCTGGTCAATTCTTTGGCGTATAAAATAGGAGTGATACTCCAGGCGACTTCTAAAACAGTGCGCTAGGAGGCGGTAGCCTCTTTGCATTGTGTTAATAAAGTAGTTTGCTAAATGCTAAACAATCATTCTTCATAGATGGCGTTAGTGGGTGGATTGTATAGATTAATCTTAAAAAAAAAAAAAATTAATTAGTACAATCAAATCTACATAGATGGCTAACTGGAACTGACACGTGAAGATAGGTATGGATTTGGAGTATATATACAACTTCCAAAAATGTATCATACATGATCGGCAAATACCTCGGCAGTATCATTACTAAAACACTCGACCCAGATACAGAAGTGAAATGTAGAATAGAAGTTGCACGTGCTGCATTTAATAAGATGAGACCCTTCTTCTGTGACGATAATTTAAATCTTAAACTTCGACAAAGAATGATAAAAGCTTACATATGGTCAGCTCTATTATACGGATATGAAACATGGACTCTAAAAGTGAACGTAATGAATCGGTTAGAAGCATTCGAAATGTGGATACACAGAAGAATGCTTCGTATACCTTGGACCGAAAAGGTCAGTAACGTCGAAGTACTTAGGAGAGCCGGAGCCAAGAGAGAGCTGTTGTCGAATGTCAAAGTGAAAAGGTCTCATATTTGGGTCACGTGCTGCGTGGAGAAAAGTACCGCCTCCTCCGACTTATATTGGAGGGCAAGATAGAGGGAAGACGGGGAGTTGGCAGAAAACAGATGTCCTGGCTGCGCAACATTAGAGAGTGGACCGGAATGAGGACGGAGGATGACCTGTTTCGAGCAGCGCAGGACAGGGAGGTTTTCGCCGGAGTGATCGCCAACGTCGGGGGGACCTGACACGGCACAGGAAGAAGAAGACATGATCATAATAACAATGGTGGAATGGGGAATGTTGTAATTACATAAAGCGTGCGCTTAACCCAACCAATGACAGGTCATAAGTCCTGTAAACACCTTGATCATCCATATTCAGTTTCCAGTTTGTTTCTTCGTCTCTATTGAGATACAATTAAAAATTTCTAAGGCTTAACTTAAGAAGGGCAATACATTACATTTCCATAAATTCCAATAAAATTTCTAGAAAACAGAAATTAATGTACTCGTATATTATGCATTAAATGCTCTTCGTGATAGAGTGATAACAGCTATGACTGCCACTCCGAAGGTCCTGAGTTCGATTCCCGGCGATAAATGTGTGAAAAATATCAGGCTGATATTGATCTCGTAGAATTTACGTTACAATAAAAATGGCGATATCACATGTCATGAGAATTAATATGTAAAAAGTTGTATGTAGTAATTGGGTTTAAATAACCTATTATATCTATATACCAAAAAATGGAAAGCAATGGGAAACTACCATATTAAAGTCTCACGAGGAACTATCAAAATTGTTCCACATTGGTGCAAAACCCTTGGATTAAAATTTAAAAGAAATAATAAATAATGTTATATCATTTCTTGGTCCAGGCATTGTAGCCTTTGTATGTTTTCTTTAAAGACGTTTCAGTGATAATTTAGGGTCTCTTTTTAATGTCAGTAGATAAGTTTTATGCCTATTAAAAAATAAACAACATTTAAATTGGAATCTTGGAATCCTGTTGAATGTGATTTTTTTTAAATTTATTATCAAATTGAAATATATGTTTTGTTCATTCAGTACTTATTTTATTTAAATAATGCCTGACTTAATTGCCTTAAATTTGTATCACATCATCCAAAATTCGATTCCCATCAGAGATACCTATTGATTTTTAAAACGAAAATCTCATATTCATAAATTTCATCTCTGTTAAACGTATAAGGATTTTTATTTTTATCTTAAAAAAATAAATACACCCTTATTCGAATCTTGACTTTCGAATTATTTTATTTTGTTTTTAACAATACATATTTTTCTGTGTATTCAATTGCTTTTGTATTTTCAGAAGACCCGAGAACTGTTCGAAATAATATGATTTGTATTCACGAAGCCCTATTCATTTCCATCACAATTATTTGGCTCTTAGTTCAAGTAATAATTTTGGCTGGGTGTATGATAGTCATCAAAAGGTGAACAAACTTTTTATTTCTCTAAATTAAAATATGTACGATTTCTGTATTGCCTAGCAAAATAATTGTACGAGTATTTCAGTATTTTTTTGCCGTAACCGTAAAAAAATATGTCTTTGCAGTGCTCTTGAAAATATTACAATATAATGAAATCATGTGGTAATTTTAATTGTTAGGAAAGTCAATTTAAATTTCGTCTAGACGATTGGTTGTCCTTAATAAAAGGTCACTTAATTATTTTCTTTATAAAGCTTTTAATAAACGGCTTCTTTTGTTAGTCCCATCGCCGCATCTTTTCTCTTACAATATTAAATAAAATTTCACTTTAACAATATTAATTACGTCCAAAGAAACAAATGAACAAACATAGTAATTATGGCTTAAGCGTTTTAGCGTCTTAAAGCGTCTTACAGCATTCAACTTGTTTTTCCAGGTATCGAACTTTCGTGGAAGAGAACCAGTTTCAAAAGAACTACCACTCTTTTGATAATTTAGGATTCGAAGGGATCCCAACAACACGCAGAGTACACTGGCCGGACCAGAACGCAGATCATTTTACCACATAATTCGTGACAATTAGATCTTCATATTTAATAAGAGGCTTATATATTCTCGTTTCGTTTCCGTATATTACCTTTTACACAATCATATTTTATATGTGTAATTTTAGATTTACAAAGTACTTAAAATATCCGATTAAGTAGGGTGATGGTCTAGAGCAGTGGTTCCCAAAGTGGTCAATTTCAACCCCCCAGGGGTCTACGACAATTGGAGAAAAATTGAGGGGATATGAGATGTAAATAGGGGTCCACGAGATGGTTCTAACTAAATTAAAGCCGAATATTGGAATTTTGATATCAAAGCATCATGCTTATCCCTTCAGTTGTTACGATTTTCCCAAACTAGCCAAAAAATAAAGGTCGACAATGTTATAAACTTCAAAAACTAATTTTAAATTATGAAAGCAGGAGGTCTTCACAAATTAGAATAAATGAGCAAGGGGTCTACGGGACAAAAATGTTGGAATAAGTAAGTAAACATTTCATCCTCTGGTCTAGAGGATAAAATGTTGCATGGTACTATGTATGAATGTAGAGGAATCCCGAGAGGTATGCCAAGACAGGCCAGTGTGGCCAGATGGTTAGTTAGTTAGTTAGTTAGTCTAGAGGATAAAATGCTTAGCTCCTGATCCAGGGGACATGGGCTTAAATCTGGACACGAC
Organism: Lepidostoma basale; assembly: GCA_022606425.2. Lineage (NCBI taxonomy): Eukaryota > Metazoa > Arthropoda > Insecta > Trichoptera > Lepidostomatidae > Lepidostoma > Lepidostoma basale. Next base: position 362,161 of record JAHDVF020000431.1, read on the forward strand.
AAGAATATTTTTTTCAATTTTGAACAATATTGCAGACTTTTTTTTCTTATGCAGCACTCGCTTTGTGGTTAGACATTTAAAAAAAAAATTAAAAGTTTTTAAGCACTAAGAGGCGGATCACACTGTGATAAACATGTTTTAAAACAGTTGAAAACAGTTGTAAACCAAAATTCGTTTGACGTAGCTTGTGGATAAACACGCGCGGCTGTGGATTCGTGTTTATTAAAACAGTTTAAAACAATTTATAAACCAGTCAAGGTCAGTTGCGTGGCGGCGTCGCACGGTGTTTAAAATCTTTCGAGCTACTTTTCATTATTTTGTAAAATTATTATTTTAAAAATTTTATTCTTATAAAATGTATATGTCTGTTGACTTCTACGATAGAAACACATATATCTGTCTATCTCTCTGTCTTAACATAAAGTAGGTATTTGAATAGCGTACTTCGTAAGATTTTTTTTAAATATGAGACCGTAAAAGGCCCTTTGCAGCTCGACCTTGAGTATAAAGATAGAAATAGAAGTATTTTTTTAATTTTGAATATTAAATTCATAGGTTCAACCGGTTAGCGGCGAAACAATACGACTGAACCTTTTTTTTGTTGCATGCAATTAGGTAGGTAATTTAGGGGTTGAAATTTCAACAAATCGGCCTCAAATTTATTGTGTGAACTGGATGACTAATACTCTTCCCTAAACACTTATAATTAGCCATTTCCATGTCATTGGGTTTTTACCAAAAGTAGCTAGTAAAAGCACCCTGAAACACCGTGCATCGTGCAAACGAAAACTGTGGAATGCATGTTTATATCTGTGGAATGCGTTTTTACATCTGTTGAATGCGTGTTTGTCGTGTTTGTAAACTGTGAATTGCGTGTTTGTCAGTATACAAATTTTGGTTTCAAACCAGCTTGTTTATCACAGTGTGGCCCGCCTTTTAATAATTAACCAACCATCACGTCGTCTCGCCGGAGGGGTAGGCAGAAATAATGGAACGCCACACTGTTCTGTCCTAACATACTTCTCTCGCTTTCTCTACATTCATACATCTTGTCATGCACGCTCGTCGATTTCTCCGACTCCTCACGTGACCACTATTTAATATTTGATTGATTTGATTACAGAATAGGGAAAAACTTGGGAGATTGTTTGAATTATTGAATCATTCCGAAAATATAACAATTGCGAGGGAAAGAGAGTCGGTTGTGGAAGTTGGGAAGGAGGGCCAATGTCTAGCGACAAATAATTATGATACTGATAATTATGATATATACAAACTGAGGACTTGATAAAAATATTCAATTTCGTGAAAGATTTGAAGTTTAATGAATTTAACAAGATGGTATTTGTTGTTTCTTGAACAATGGTGTAAAACTCCTAACTAATTGATACGAAAGAAAACGTCTGTTTTCTAGAAATTTATTATATAAGTTATGAAAATGACATACACTATTATATAAAAATAGACTATATTAAAATAGAAATTTTCATTCAAGTTAATTATAGAAGAAGATGGGATTCAAAAATCATTTCGACTTAAAGTAGAGTTGATAAATTTTCTATTTAAGTCATCGCTATTTTAATGCTTGGTATATCTAATATTAAAACTTATTTTAAATGTAATTTAAGATATGATGTTACCTTATTATTTAGAGATACTGTGTTCCTGCACACTTTAAGTAAGTATTTATAAAAAAAAACATTGTAAAATTTATCGTATATTTTAAGTAAGTAATCTTTTGGATAACGCTTTTAGAAATTACAGTATTAACATAACTTATGTATTTATTTTAATTATTTTATTTGTATATATGATTTAAGAACAATTAAAAAATTTTGATGGATAAGAAATTTTATTTATAATCACCAGTAATTAAAAATTTATCTATTAAATTACATATGGTATTTGCAACAATCAAATTTTTTATTTTAAATCCGTTCCTGTTGTCGGATAAAGTTTGAAAAAAATAGACAAGGCTAGGATAATGATTAATTTGATACAATTTTTCTCAAAGTTATATGCAACTAAATAATGCTTAATTAAAATTGCCAGAATCTTTTCTCGATTTTGAAATGTTTTGCTATTATAGACAATAACCCTTTTTACAAATAAATTTCAAATAAAGAAACTTTGTAACTTCCTTTATTTTACTCTTTGTTTTATTGTAAAACTGTTTTACCTAATTGTAAAACATCATGAGAATTAACAAACACAGCTTATGGGTTTCGTAATGAAGTGCTGGTTCCAACAGAAGCGAAGCATAGAACTGGCAGAAGTATGAGAGCAATATAATTGGGGTTGATGAGATCCCTTAGACGTATATGTGGTAAAACGATGTATGATAGAATATAAAATGCTGATATCAAGAATGTATAGCTGAAAAAAATTATTATGAACAAAATTGAAAACGATCACTCAGTTAGTTTTTACATATGGAACGCACGGAAGAAGAAATAATGATTGAGAAAGTATACGATGTGAATGGATATCGGAGTCAATGAAGACCGAGGAAAACCTGACATGACCACATTAATCAAATTAAAAAGGTTGGATATGTTAGAAGTCTCAAGAATCAAATGCGTGTATGACTCCTATAAATGTTGAGGAAGTTCAAGAGGTATGTTAGGATAGAACAGTGTCATCAATTCTCTCTCCCTACCCCTTGCGCAAACGATGTGATGTTTTTTTTTATAGTTATAGGAATTTATAGTTATATAATACATTTTTTTTTCTATATTCGTCATAACTTTGTGTTGTAGATGTTTAATGTTTCATAACAACACTCACTCTATTAAAATATAAAAAGTAATTATCAAACATTTTAATATCTGTCAAAACTGAAAACATTTGTGAAAAAAATGTAATGTTTATATATATAATGTCACTGAAGAAGATTGCTGGAATGGCACCCGGGTGGTAGAAGACCCATTGGACGACCAATGCTGCGATGGGAGAATGAAGTTGGGAGAGATGGGGCGAAATTGTTACGAGTATCAGATTGGAGGGTCGAAGCGGAAGACAGGAGAAGTTGAAGGCGAAGAATACTGGAGGCTAAAGCTCGATATGGGCTGCAGGGCCATCGAAAAAGAAGAAGAAGAAGATGAAGGGCTCATGTGTCTGAAACATGTTTGGTATTTCTTTTTAATTTTTTTTTTTAATAAAGTGAGTGTTGTATACTAAGTAGGTATATTAAAATGGAAACATATAATACGAGTACATAGTCCAAATTTATTTAAGCTTCATGCTAATGTTCCCTTTAATTTGCGATTAAAGTTAAGTTCTTATATTTTATTTTGTCTGTTGTGTGTACGTAAGATAACACATTGCCTGTGGAATATTGCCTAGTCTCTTTGGCTTGACACAGTTAATCCATATCAGGCGGGTGGCTCTGGCATAATGTGTATTACAAAAATACTGTAAGACCCAATAGCATGTATCTCTAGGTTGCCCCTTAATCTTCACATTTTTTTGAGATTCTCAAAAAAATATATCATTTAGGTCATTACCTTCTGGACTTTTGATTCGAAGCCGCAAATTAGTGAAGAAATGTATTATACTCAAATTAATATACTTGTGTTTTTCGGCAGTTTTTAAATGTTACTAATGAAATAGATATAGAAAACCCTCTTCCATTATCTGTCAAACCGTTTAACACATGAAAAAATATAATAATGACAAAGAAACAATAAGACAATAAAAGGATTGGAGCAGAAATCGAAGAACATGTCGAAATATATATGTTTTAAAGTGAGCCATATCGCGAGTCGGAGATATCTGTATTTGGGCTTGCATAAAATGCTATCAAAGTCAGGAATAAACTGTTTATTGGTGTATCACTCTGTTTTTTTACTTTGTTAGCTTATGAAAAATAATAAGGAAATTAATGCATATAAATAAAACTCTGTTAATATTTACATTTTTCTATATTTTCTTTGGACGATCAGCTGTAATTATAGTAGTGTTTTTACTTATTATATTGTAAGTTTTGACAACAAAGAAATAATAAAACTTTAAAAATAACATTTACAAAATAAACAAATTTTCTGTAAATTTACAATTAAGGGTATTAAGAAAATACGAGTAATTAATCGTGTTTAAAACAAACTCACACATACTGTTATGCAAAACCAAATTTTAAACATTTATATTTCATTTGAAAAAATGTTTTTTAGATACTAACTGGATATCTCAAAAATAAATTCGATATTACTACATTGTCAAGGGAACATAACCGTGTTAGAAAGTCTTTATTATATAGTAAGTCAATCGTTATTTTAATTTTTTTATAATCTTCAAACAGTTTTTTTTTTAAATTTTATTTGTTAATATTGTAAAACATCTTTCGAAAATAGTTTGCCTTCGTCATCAGATGAATGATACAGACTTTAAATATATATAATAAAAAAAAACATAATCGTTATCTCTTTAAAACTTATGGAAATAAATAATTTCACGAAAAATAACAGTAATAGATACTCGTAATATAATGTTTTCGAAAAATATTATAAATTTACTTTTAATGTGTAACATATAAACTAGTGTACCAACACTTACCACATATTTTTTTTCAGAAGTTATAAACGAGAAATGAACCAAATCATTAATAATGTTTTAACCTCTTAATAATTTTCTCAACAATGGCGTTGAATTCAGAAACTAAAGTCTAGAAATCATCTTTGTTTTCGTTGTAATTGTCTGCGAAATAATTATCATTAGGCGGCCTTCGGCGTGGGCGACTGGATTGTCTTGGGGGCCGGCTGCCTGACGGGCTGCTGGTTCGACGCCGCGTTATAGTTGTACCCCCCGTCTCCAGACCCACGGCCCCTGCCGGCGCCGCCACCCCCGCCGCCGCCTCCGCCGCCTCCGCTGCCTCCGCTGGCCTTTACCGTCGCCTCACCCTCGTACCGTACCTGTTGAATAGAAATATCTCATCAATTCAGCCATTATCACGATTCGAGAGTTTTTGGTTACGGGAAAGAGACGCTCCCCGGCATTATTTGGTACGATTACTCGTATTACCTTTAATGAAGATGATTTGATTTTAATTCGCGGGATATTATTTCTGCCTATTTCGCATCAAACGACCGTCTTAAAGGGAATTCTGATGAAGTACTTCGAGACTAAAAGCAGTTAACTGGGTGATTTATCTTGGGATATTATTACTACCGGGCTTTTGATTTCACTGAATCATGTAATTCAATGTTAGTTTAATAAATTATTTTTTGATCCCTTGTTTTATTGGATGCTTTGACAATCTTACGACTGTCTATTGAATATTGCCATATTCTCTAAATGTAAATAAATTAAATATCTATGCTTCATATACATATAACAAAAAACTAATCGTTAGATTAAATGAAAAAAAAGTAATTATTTTACTTTCTTAATATGTTTTTTTTATAATATTATATATATTACACAAGGTTGCAATATTTAATGTTAAATTATAAAAATATATGTATCTTTCTTATATGTTCGCCATACTTTGTGTTGTAGATGTTTTATTTGTCTTTTTCTCTTTTTATAATTTGTATTTTTATATGAAATACTAACTTAATTTTTTTCTAAATTAAATATCAGGAATGTCTTGGACAACCCAGTCCTTCCTCAGTGATATTATAAAGATATTTAAAATATTATAAAATTGTTTACAAATATGAGTAGTTTTGACAGATGTTATGACAACGTAACATCTGTCAAAAATGATCATATTTGTAAACAATTTTAAAATATTTCAAATATCTTTATAATATCACTGAGGAGGGCCGGGTTGTCCGAAACATGTCTGATATTCAACAAATAAAAATTTAATTAGTGTTGTAAATAAAGGATATATAAAAAAAGACGAATAAAATATCTCTTTAGTGAAAAAGTTAGTTTGTTTAATTATTTTTTGGCGAAATAATCTTAACTGTAAAATCATGTAAATAGGAAATAGGTAATTTAATTTATAACTGTAAGTATATTTAAATACTTTCAATCCTAAGAATTGGTTGGCAGCATAATCTAAATATCTTTGCTAGTTCTTGACATCCTACTGTGGCCTTTAATGTGGTAATGTCCATTTGCTTTTCACATTTCTGTATACAACAGGTTATTTAAACCCACGTATTGTCCGAGTATAAATTTATTGTTTTTCATTACATGCGTGATGGGTAGCTGGTATATGGTCACTTAAATTCTACAAAGACAGCGTGAGAATTTTTTAGACACTCTGTCATCGCTAGGAATCGAACCCACGACTTTCTGTGTGACAGCCATAGCTATTGTCACTTTGCCACGAAAGCAATTCTGTATTTACTTTTAAAAGAAAGTGTTTTTCAATGATAAACTATTTCCGGTCAATATTATTAAAGCAAATGTATCTTCTCATTAAAACGTATCAAACATAAAAATCTAATATAAGTTTTTATTTAACTGATAATTTTGTCTAACTATCTAAGAAACTTAAAATCTACCCCTTAAAGCTTGTTTACGAATATCCTTCAATTGTTTTCCGAGGACCTATCAAAAGTACGTAAACAGCGAATCAAAGCGTATTTAGTTAGAGCCAATATTCTTGCCACCTAAGTACTGTATAGTTTCCAAGTACTAATAACAAATATCTTATTGATTTATCTACAAAATATATTTATGAAGGTACCTATATTACCAAAATATATTAATGTTAGTACTTACATCTGCGTATTTTCTCAAAATTTAACTAAAAAGAGCCCTATTTCATTTCAAAGCAAATTTTATCTTTTTACACATGTACGTATCGGTTAAATTGAACAGTTTTCCAAAAATCACTTATAACAAGTGATTCTTTCCAAAAAGATTTTACTCCTTAATAAATCAACATAAAATTACAAGCAATAGGTTTTGTGAAAATATCGTCATTTAATGAAAGCTATTTAAAAAAATCTTGTAAGAATAATGTTGTTTTCTGCATCCGTCTTCGTAAATATTTACCATCGAGAATTTTTAAAGTTTCATCATCATTTGCACCATATCTATTGGCTAAATGGCTAAAGCGGCTAACGTGATGATATAATAAAAAAAATTCAAATAACCCACACTTACAGTGTAATTACAGTGTGTAAGAATGTTGTATTGAAGATTGTAATTAATAGTATTTATTCTCAATTATAGTTTCTTGAACAATGAAGTTCGTTTGTATTAAAACGAAGTAATGTTTATTCAAGAAAATAATATAAATCATAAATAACACGCACGCACTCACACACACATGCATACACACCCAAACAATCACACACACGCACCCACACGCAGTCACAATCACATGCATCCACACACTCACGTGCACGCACTCACATATACACATACATACATACTCACGCACTCACACGCACACATACTCGTACATACACACACGCACATACATGCGCACTCACGAGCTCAGGCATACACACACATACATACACACGCACACACACACAAAACATGCACTCACACACTGGAATACAAACACAATTGGATTAATACATATTGGTTTTGGTCAGTTTAACGTACCTGTGGTCTATATCCATCAGGTCCAGCTTCGTACTCGACTATCTGAGTACGTCCGTCAGGAAGGAGGACGTGATATGACCCTGAAGCCTGTTCAGCCACTCGCTTCTCACTGTGACCGAAATCCAAACTGTTTCCGGAGTCTTTAACTTCGTAAGAAAAGTCATAGTTGGCAGGTTCCTAGGAAAATGTATTGTTTTTATAATCTTAAGCCGTTAATACTGTGAAATTCCATAACGAAGATTTTTGTGTGATTTATTGTTAAACAATTTTTTATCTTATTTTGAGTTTATAATTCTCGATATGTTTCGAAAATTTTTCCTTATCTGGAGAACCATATAAAATGTGAAAATGAATTTATGTCGTTCTTTTATTATTATAATGAAGTGGTAAAACCATTTTAACATGTCGAGAAAAATAAACTCAAAAACGGAAAAAAACAGTGATAATTCATAATAAAAATCGTTCATAATAAAATTCTTTATTTCGATGAAATACTGCTACTATCTAGTCCAGTGGTCGGCAAACTCGATAATTAAAAAAGTTTACTGTTAATAAATTTCTTCTTAGAGCCCAATTTAATTTGGTCGTATATGTATATTGAATATTACGTATAGTAATCTTATAAACTGATAAAATATATTTTTGATTAAAAACACAAAAACATAATGATCTTTAATTTCATCAGAGGACATGAATTCCTTGAAAATTACACCATTCGATGTATGTTTCGATGTATAAATAATTAGGTACGGTAAATTGCAATAATATAATATACCAGTGATCGGCAAACTGTGGCTCGTAAGCCAAATGTTTTTAGGCTAATTTGATGTGGCTCTCACGGGGTGAAAGTCCTTAAAATACTTAATTGAAAACAACTTCCTACAATGATGCCTTACCTAAACTTCCCAAAAAAATGCAAGGAAATTGATTAATTGAAACGTGGCACTGTTTTTTTTATATTATAAATAAATAAAAATCAGCAATAAATTAACTATATTATTGTGAAATATTGTAAAGTAAATTGTTCTCATAATAGATAATACTTTTCGAAGAAGTACAAGGACAATTATAAAATTAAATGACAATATTATTATGCTGTAAATAAATAAATAAATTCCATGAAATATACAGATTATTTTAAAATATTCCACATAAAGCAATTATTTAAAATGTGTTATATTACACAATATTGTCACAATAGATTCAAGGATATCGATTAAATTAAAATTGACAAAGTTTTTACATTATAAATCAAATATATGTGTTTAGCCATTATTAAGAATGTTATGAAATATTTCGCATAAACTGATTATTTCAAATAAAAGAGGTTCTCAATGGTGTTCTTCTACCGACCCTTATGTATGGAAGCGAAGCATGGAACTGGCAAAGGAAGGATGAAAGTAGAATAAATGCAGTAGAAATGAAATCTCTTAGATGAATGTGTGGATATTCTGTGTATGATAGAGTGTCGAATGAAAATATAAGAAGTGAATGCGGTGCGAATGATGGTGTCATGAACAAAATAATGAAAGGATCATTAAGATGGTTTGGACATATGGAAAGAATGAATGAAGAAAGAATGGTAAAAAAATTATATGTTAATGATGTAAATGGTACCAGAAATAGAGGAAGACCGAGGACGATCAAATAAATCAAATATTGAATGTCGGCCATGTGAGGAGTCAGAGAAATCGACGCGCGTGCATGACACGATGTATGAATGTTGAGGAAGCGAGAGAAATATGTCAGGAAAGAAAGGTGTGGCAGTCCATTCTTTCTGCCTACCCCTTCGGGGAGACGGCGTGATGGTTAGTTAGTTAGTTAGTTAGTTAAAGAGGTTCTCATAATATTGTACTATATAGAGATACATTGTAACCGAATAAATAGGGATCCTGGCAACACCCAGCAAAAATTTAAATATTTTACTATGCATGGAACTGGAAAGTATTCCACACAGGCAGTCGAGTGACAAAGTTATCTAATTGCCTTACATTAGGTCCATCGTCGCCCCCGGGACGGCCACCGCCCCCAGGCAGGTGATGGGCGGTGGCGGGCGCCGTTCCGTGCTTGGGCGGAAGGTACTCCTTGCCCTGCGGCTCGGGCTCCGCCCATGCTCGGCAGACGAACAACATGCAGCAAACCTGAAATCACACATGATACACGGTACATACTAAGAAATATGAAACAATTTCCAGAGATTAAATGTGGTCTGGCACCCCCTTGTTGTTGCCGTATTTAAATGTAAGTCCCGGATGGACCGGGGACAGGCCCAGGGAGTGTACGAGCGAGGCTGATAAAAGGGCGCCGCTACGCCCTATAACAGCCTCGGGTATGTGGCGGGAACTTCTATGTTCCTTTAAAAAAAAAAAAAAAAAAAACAATATCCAATCTACGAGTTAACTCGTGGCGATCTTCGTGGCAGAGTGGTAAGAACTCTGACTTCCATACCGAAGGTCCCGGGTTCGATTCCCGGCGATGGCAGTGTGATTGTCACACTGTCTTTGGTCTGGTGTAGAATTCATGTGACTAAAATTAAAAAATAAATGTTATAAAGTAATGGGGTTTAAACGACCTGTTGTATATAAAAAAAAAAAAAAAAAAAAAAAAAAAAATAATGCTTATTGTACGCGGGGAGGGCATAAATAATAATATAAATAATCGTTTACTTGACTAGTGGACGCCGGCGGGAAGGGTATAGATACCTCTTTTGAGGGTTCTGCTTAAACTGTTGGAAGTGATACGTAATAATATGTCACAAAAATTGTGGAAAGAACACAATTTAAGTGATATATTTATAAACTGTTAAATTATGCCTGCGTTCTGCAAGTTGGTACTTATGGTTGTGAAACTAATACATTGTCCAAACAAAGTGCCGAGAAACTACGAGTGACCCAAAGAGCCATGTTAGGAATAAACCTAAGAGACAGAGTCAGAAACGATACGGTGAGAGAAAAAACAATGACAACTGACATCATCCACCGGGTGGCGACTCTAAAATGGTAATGGGCAGGTCACGTAGCCAGAAGCTCAGATGAAAAGTGGACAAGAATACTGCTGACTTGGAGACCGTGGACGGCGAAGAGAAGTGCAGGGCGACCACAATTACGGTGGAAGGATGATCTGAACAGACACGTCGGAATAACCTGGATGCAGTCTGCACAGGACAGAGTGATATGGAAGCGAATGGAGGATTCCTTTGTCCAGGAGTGGACGGGAATAGGCTGAGGAAGAAGAACAAGAAGAAATTAAAAAAACATTGTTTTATGTATCACAATTGAATTATATTTAACAGCTGTCGTGTACAAAAAAAATATAATTCTGATACATAAACAAAGTTTTTGAATTTCTTCTTCTTCTTTTTGTCCTGTCACACCTCCGTGGTGCATAAGGCCTCAAGGAACCTTCTCCACTAACTTGAATTTAACAGTTTATAATGTTAAAGAGGACGATAGCAGGCAAGACACTGAAAGATCGCGTGGGGAACACCAGAATAAGATAGATATGTGAGGTTGAGGATATTATAAGATGGAGCAGACAGCGAAAAAGGGACTGGTACGGTCATGTTCAAAGAATGGACACCACCAGACTCCCCTATATTGCATTGCATAATCAGCCTCATGGGACTCGATCTCGTGGGAGAGCTCCTAAAAGATGGAAGGACAGCTGGGAATCTACCTCACAGGAGGATCAACACTTTGGAGAACAGACCACATAGGTCTACAATAAGGAAGAAGAAGAAGAAGATTTTTTTTCATGAAAGGTGTAATTACTCGTATATGTATGTATTTAAGGGTTATAAGTATTGTTTTATTGATGAAAGAGCGTAGAAAAAAAAACAAGTTTGTAAATTATGGTCTCTGGTTCTAAACAATTGGTTCCTTTGTACTTTAAAGTATCTAGAATTAAATGTTTTATCGAGCATTTGTCAAAACCCATATCATTTTATTGTTGTTTTCACGTCTAGATTTATAAATGTCACACTGAAATGATTGCAGGTATTGACTCCGCGCTCAATGGGAGCTATCAATCAATCAACTTCCCGTCCACCCCATTTCATTTCCATTTCTTTATGACCCTTTAAATAATTTTTACAAAAGGTTTCAAAAGTCTCAAATACGAAAAGTATATTTTTCCAAATAGTATCTGATGACAGAGTCGTTTGTATGGGTAATTATAACAAAGCCGTATTTAGAGTGTAAATATTGAAATTGCTTGCTCGAAAGGTAAGTAAATAAAAGGGGTGATGATGTTGGAGTATTTCGGTATTTGTGCGTGTAAAGCCCTTATAAAATCTAGTTGGTAAATTGTTTTGGTATAATTTTATATAAGATCACGAAAATGTGTGGTAAATCTGTATATGATAGATTGTCAAATGCAAATATAATAAGAAGTGAACTGTGTGGGAATGAAAGTTTTATGAACAAAATTATGAAAGGATAATTGAGGTTGTTTAGACATTTGGAAATAATTATAAAGAATATATATATTATATATTAACGATGTAAATGGAATAAGAAATAAAGAAAATCCGATGAGAACGTACACGATCAAATCAATTAAATATTAAATGTCGGTCACTTGTGGAGTGTGGACAATCAACGTGCGTGTATGAATATTGAGGAAGCGAGAGAAGTGTATCAGGAAAGAACAAGGTGGTGATCAATTATTTCTGCCCACTCTTTCGGGGAGATGGCGTAAGTGTTAGTAAGTAAGTTCGTTAAAGTGTCTAATCCTATGTATTTGTGCGTTGAGTGATTAGACTAAATCTATGGATGACTCATAATATGGCTTCCTTCTACAGATTCACGAAAGTTATAAATTAAATCGTTTTATTTATATTTATTTTTACCGTAAATATTTTGATCTTCATCTCAAAAGTGACTACTTATTTGAACTGTTCATAAACCACTCTAAAAACCTGAAGAACTAATGAATTAATATTTGTGAGCTCCCGTTTTATATGCTTGAAAAGCATTGAAATCGCGCGGGAACTTGGCACACTTTCATCGACGTCGAATGGCTCCGCATCCAAAAGGACCGAGAGCGCGTGTACTGGGACGGCGTCTCTGTAAAGGGAAAATTTAGAACACAAATATCTTTATGATGACCGGGTCTCTGGGCGCACGAAATGAAAAGGTTTGGCGTAATTTTTGTTGCGACAACGTCACCTGAGGGGGAATAATTAAAATTAAATTTCGAGACTCGGCGCTGGAGCAGCGCAGCCGGGACCCGCCCCACCCAAAGCCCTTCCGAAAGAGTTGCGACCCGCTGTCGTTCTGGCTCCTTCTTTGTTTTTAAATTAAAATTCCAATTACGTTACGTCATAATACGAACGGTGTCATTATTCGTTCGCACTTTGTGGCGCTTTTCGCGCCGAAACCTCAAAGCCCGAGGGAGGGGTCGGGGAGGGGCGGCAGCGAGAGGCGGAGATTGAGTTAGTGAATGACGGAGACGGCGTTGATGAACGGAATGATGGGAATAAAACGCGCCGCAAACGCTCAAATGTCTTGTTTTAGGTTCGTCTGGCGCTCTCTTGATGTTAAACGCGTTTTATAATTCAATTTTTGTAATGTGAAAATTGTTTACATTAATTGAGGGCTGATCATTTCAAAAGTGTCAAGTATCAAAAATAATCAAAAATGAGTTTTTTATCCTAATTGATATGAAGCGAAAAGCGGCAATAAATCGAAGGTGCAGAGTGATTTGAAAATTATGTAGTTAAAACTTCACAAAGATGCCACACGTTCTACATTTTTTTTTTATGTATACAACAGGTCGTTTGAACCCTATTACTGTATACAATTTATTTTTTAGCTATTATATTGATTCTCATGACATGTGATAGGTAGCCAATCTATCGCCGTTATATTGTCACGTGAATTCTACACCAGACCAAAGACTGTGTGACAATCACACTGCCATCGCCGGGAATCGAACCCGGGACCTTCGGTATGGAAGTCAGAGCTTTTACCACTCTGCCACGAAGGTCGTCTGTTACAATGAACACTTTTTTTTCAAATTTTCTTTGTTTTATGTATTATATAAACCACTTAGCACCTTTGTAATCACCTGCCTTCAATTCTTCGCCATACTTTATTTAAAAAAATTTAATTCTTTAAAAAACAAATCTTCATCTATATTCACTTTCATCCTTCTATAGTGTTGATTCACATTTGAATAAATAAATTTACACTTTGTAAATTCTCAATATACGAGTATAATATCACTCAACATGTTACAACCGAAACATGTATAAGAAAAATAATACGAGTATTATAATATAAAGTATGCCAAAATTCACTGTTTATTTTTTATTTATTTAAACAATACTTCATATAAATAAAATGTTTTTTTAAGAAAAATATTATCTAATAGTCTATTGTTTTGGCCAAACAATGATACCTTAACATTTTAAAACTGTTAAATTAATTAACTTTGTTTTTGTACCACAATTGAATTTTATTTTACGCGACAGCTGTTTCATCAACCTATGTTGACGTCATCAGATGTTACAATAATATATAAATAAATGGTTTTTTTAACAGCTGTCGTGTAAAATAAAAGAAAATTGTGATACAAATAGTTATTTAGTTTAACAGTTTTAAAAATATGATCGTTATAAGTTAGTCCGTAAGTTCGTTATAAAAGATATTCTGATCATTGCTGATTGGTTATGTATTTAATGGGTATATAAAGAGGTCGAGTATCCTTGATACTATTTTATATACTATATTTTCTCCTTCGTGATTTTTTGCCGTTAGGTGGGGAAGGCAAAGAAGAAGATACTGCTATGCACACGTGAGGAGAATGGATCCATCCAGACTCCCTTTCATTGTGTTGCAAAGCCGGCCCCAAGGTGGATGACCCCCGGGCAGACCACCAAAGGGATGTATCGACTTCTGGGAGTCGACATCGCAGGAGGCCAATTCCTCTTAAGAAACAGGCCACTAGGTCTACACTAAGAATAAGAAGAAGAAGAGAAGAAGATTTTTTGTTATCCTCTGCATCAAATTTCTTCTTAAGAAATGGCTGCTAGCTTTTGGAGGTCGTATTTGATGTCTGTTTCCTTGAGAATCGTTTTAACTATTTTATTATTTATCACTTTTATCGATGGATATATGCACTAAAATAAGTTATATTATGATACATAACGGATTACGTATGCATTAGTCAATTAGAAGGTATGGTATTTCAATTTGAAAAACTTGTTTTTTTTTTCGTTTAAAATAATAAACAGTTTATTCATATCGTATTTTAAATTATATTATACAAACATGGCTTATATAAAAAAAATATATCGGTTTACTTTATCCAATATATGCAGTCAAAGATTTACTTAAAACATAAATGATTTCCTAATTTATTTCAATAGGTATGAAGGGTATTATGTTATTTTATTGAAATATTTTCAATGAATTATTATAACAAAAGCAGTTTCATAAAATATATATAACTTGTCAATTGCAAAATAAAAATCTTGACTAATACTGATGAATATTGTACTAAGCAATTTTTGTTATTCTAAAGAAAGCAATAGTAAAATCCTTAAGTAATGAGTATCTGTTGATAATGGCCGTGGATGAATATGAAACATCTACGAGAAGCGAGAACATAACTTTCTCTCTAACGGAGTATTTATGTTTCTCATTTCCTTGGCTTCCTTTTGTCGAAACTCTCAATATCCGGATCCTCTCGGGCCGCTGGGTCCCCCGCTGGGATAACCTTCTCCAGCATCGCTTCCGGGGTATCCGGAGTTACCGCTGCCACCTTGTCCGGGTCCGCCACTCGGGTAACCCGAGTTTCCACTGTTGCCGCTTGGTCCACTCGGATATCCAGAGCTACCACCATTGCCTCCTGAACCACCGTTTGAGTACCCGGAGTTCCCACCATTGCCTCCTAGACCACCGCTTGGGTAACCAGAATTTCCATTGCCTCCCGAGCCGCCACTCGGGTAACCTGAGCTACCACCATTGCCTCCTGGACCGCCGCTTGGGTATCCTGAGCTCCCGGAATTCCTTCCTGGACCACCGCTTGAGTATCCTGAGTTACCACCATTGCCTCCTGGACCACCGCTTGGGTATCCTGAGTTACCACCATTGCCTCCTTGACCCCCACTTGGGTATCCTGAGCCCCCACCATTACCTCCAAGGCCTCCGCTTGGGTATCCTGAATTTCCACCATTACCTCCTGGGCCACCACTTGGGTAACCAGAAGATCCTCCTGATCCTTGACCGCCAGCTACTAAATTAGCAGAGAAACCGTTTCCGCCCTGGGATTGTCCACCGTTTGAATATCCTCCAGCACCCCCGCCGCTCTGGTAACCGCCAGCACCTCCCTGTCCTGGTCCACCACTTGGATAACCTCCATTGCCAGTTTGACCACCATTAGGGCCACCAGATGAATAACCACCTAAAAATAAATATTTTGTAACAATCACTTTTTTATACTTAGGAAATTGAAAATAACTTTGTTTAATCCACTATTTATTAAAAAATATTTAAAAAAAAAACACGACATCCTGAAGATGGAGGTATCCTCCGAAACATGTCGTGTTTTTTGATACTCGTATTTTTTTTTAAATAAATAGTGGATTAAACAAAGTTATTTAAAATTCCACAGTGCTAATGCCTTAGCGTTCAATATGCCAATCACTATTTTATTATAACGAACAATCGTATAGATAAGTTATCAAAATGATTATTATGTATTATTTATAATTTTAAATTAATCAAAT
This sequence comes from Lepidostoma basale, assembly GCA_022606425.2. NCBI lineage: Eukaryota > Metazoa > Arthropoda > Insecta > Trichoptera > Lepidostomatidae > Lepidostoma > Lepidostoma basale. Next base: position 378,410 of record JAHDVF020000431.1, read on the forward strand.
GATTTTTTTTATTTAAAATGATAAGCTCACCACTTCCGCCATTCGCATCACCACCTGCAGAAAAAAAATATGTTCAAATTTAAGCACTAAAAGAAATACCGTTTTCTAAACAGTTTTATATTTCCAAAGCAAAGCCGAGCAAATTGTCGAATACCTAGGTGACTGGTATTATTGCAAGCATTCAAAACTACAAAGCAATTGGTAATATGGTTATAACCAGGAAACCGCGATTTTAATTATCATATATAATGGATTCTTCTCGGAGATATTCTTTGACATCAAAATCTTTTAAATTATTATGTTGACAGATTTCAATTAATTCACAATTATATAGCGAAAGAGCGAGTACGCAAAGGTAAATGTTTAGTACTGATGCAACCGCATGCTGATTGTTATTTTCCAGCAGGACTAAAATTATCTCTTCAAACGAACCCTCATATCTTATCTGAGGTTTGTATCCGTCAATGCCAGCCTCGTACTCGACAATCTGCTTGCGACCGTCAGGCAGAAGCACGTTATACTCCCCATTTGCGGTATCTCCGTCTCTCTGTTCAGAGTGTCCGAAAACAGTGCCGCTCTGTTGGTCATTCACTTCGTATTTGAACTCATATTTGGCTGGTTCCTAGAATACCACACAATAATATTGAATTTTTGCAAATCTTCCATTAATACTCATTTTAAACAATTAGAATAGCATTAACCCCGTTGCTGCCATCATTTGATCCCTGCCCTCCAAAACCTCCATTACCACCTGGTGCTCCATATTCAGCATTAGGTCTACCACCTGCACCACCATTAGGAGCACCGTAAGATGAAGAAGGAGATCCTCCAAAACCTTGTCCATTGGCACCACCTGGGGCTCCATATGATGAACTAGGTGCTCCTTGAGATCCACCGAATCCTCCTTGTCCTGAAGTGCCATACGAAGAACTTGGTCTCCCTCCAGCTTGCTGGCCATTTGCACCAGGAGCACCGAACGACGAGCTTGGCTGTCCACCTCCTTGACCTGTACTTGCTCCTGGTGCCCCATACGAAGAGCTGGGACGAGCACCGCCTTGGCCTCCATTGGCACCTGGAGCACCATATGAAGAACTAGGTCTACCACCTTGACCACCGTTAGCTCCAGGGGCTCCATAAGAAGAACTCGGTATATTGCCTCCTTGACCGCCATTTGCTCCAGGGGTTCCATAAGAAGAACTCGGTCTATTTCCTCCTTGACCACCATTTGCTCCAGGGGCTCCATAAGAAGAACTCGGTCTACTTCCTCCTTGGCCACCGTTTGCTCCAGGGGCTCCGTACGAAGAGCTAGGCTGCCCGCCTCCTAGACCAGGAGCACCATAGGAAGAACTCGGTTTACCTCCAAAACTGCCTTGCCCACTTTGACCACCAATTCCAGGAGCACCGTAAGATGAACTAGGTTGACCTCCACCATTTCCAAAGCCATTTTGACCACCGGGAGCACTTTCACCAAATCCACCCTGCCTGCCACTTCCCGGTGCACCATAAGATGAACTAGGAGCCCCGGATCCAAAACCGCCCTGATTTCTATTTGGGGCACCGTAAGAAGAACTCGGGTTGCCACCGCTATTTCCTTGACCAGGAGCTCCGTAAGAAGAGCTGGGTCTTCCACCTTTCTGGCTAGAAGCTCCGCTTGAGAAAGGGCTTCCTCCTCCACTTCCTCCCTGGCCTGGAGCACCGTATGACGATGAAGGAGACTGAGATCCAAAACCACCTTGTTGACCTGGCGCTCCATAACTGTTAGAAGGTGCTCCTCCAGGGGCACCGAAGCTAGAGCTGGGTGAACTTCCCCCAAACCCTCCTCGTCCTGCGCCACCCTGTCCCCCGCTCTGTCCGGGTACTCCATACTCGGCGGAAGGTCTTCCTCCACCACCCGACGGAGGCAAGTATGAATTCACAGGTGGTTCGGCTTTAGTTAACGCCAAAGCGAAAGCGGAAAAAAGAATGCACCACTGAAAAAAAAAATATTATCTAAATTTTCTTATTATACATTAATAATTAAATAAAACTATGTTTTTTAAGAATTACTTCCACTTTTGACTTAATTTTGGCATCGACAAACTGGTCTTCCTGTTTGCCGATGCCAGCGTGTCTGGCGAAACCGGTCGCCTTCGAAATAATGACAATAGTGGAAATAGTTCTTTAAAAATATCGTTTTTTTTAATTATTATTTAAAATGATCTTCCGTCAAAAGATTTCAGTAAAATCATTAGATTATCATAAAGTCCATTGTTTCTGAAAACAATTTATTTATCTTACTTTCTTCATGGTTATCCTAAAAATGTTTTATTTTAAGTTATACTCAAACTTCACACGAGCAAGACTGTTAGTTGTTGAACTAATTAAAGCCGACAATCGAATGGTAATGATTTGGAGCAATCTCGGCCTTTATATAGTCGGCCAGCATTCGAATGTGGAAAACGTCATACCTCAGATGCTTCCCAAATACATCTTTAGAGTAGGTACTACTCACTATGGATTTACTGCGATCAACTATTATTATGCAGGTCCTTTACTAACTAATTATTAACGAGTCTTTTGTAGCGCAGTTGTAAAATATAATATTTATGTTGCGTATTTATGATTGGTTCCTCCGTTAAATTTAACAGATAATAAAATATTTATTATTTAATAACATAAAATATGCAATATTCCAATAAATATAATTGCACTTTTTTTTCACAGACATATTTCTGTTATGATACAACCTATTTGAACGATAAAAAATAAATAAATAAAAAAATATATGTCGAAAAGGGTTGTGTCATAACTGAAACGTGTAATAAAGTGTTGTAAAAATACTACGTGCAGTTATATTTATTCAAATATGTATCCACAACACATATTGAAAGAAAATATAGAACATTTAATATGTATTTATTTTTTTTCTTTCATAATATATATATTTTTTTTTTTTAAAAAGACTAATATCAAGGATTTACATCAATGATATTAGAATTTTATTTTACAATCTTCAATGTGAGCAGAAAATAGCTCATTATCATGAAGAAGGAATCTGGTCGTGTCCAGGCTCGAACCCATGTCCACTGGATGAGGAGCCAAGCGTTCTATCCCCTAGACCACCACCCGATTGTATTCGGTATTTGAAACACTATTGTCGAGTAAAATAACTATAATATTTAAAAAAAATCATTTTTCGAATATTATTGTGTTATGAAAATACGAATATATTAAGTTATGATTTTTTCATTGAACAAAAAAAGATAATAATTTTATTATAACTTAAAAAGCATTTTAAATATATGTTTCTACTTTTGTAAATAATGAAATAATACGAGTATATAACTTTTTTTTTATTACGACTGTATAAAAAAAATTACTAGATATATTTTACAAGTGTATGCATGTCGAATATTTAATGAATTAAAACAGTGTTTTTTCCACTTTTGAGTTTATTTTTCTCGACATGTTTCGAAGGCTTATACCATCCACATACAAATACAAAACACATCCTTGAAAATATAGAAATGTTGGTAATATAATAGTGCAAGAAACTCAATGTATCTAACCAGCTAAAAACACATTTATCCCAATGAATAAACTCAAAAGTGAAAAAAAAACAGTGTTTTAATTCATAAAAATGAATTCCACAGTATTAACGCCCTAAGTTTATCTTAAATAAATTAAAACAAAGTGTATTATTATTTTATATTTAAAAGTTTAATAATTTATATTTCTAATAAAGTGTATTAATTTTGATAATTTTGGAATAATGTATAACATAAAACTTATCTTTTGAGCATAAAAAAATGGTTGGAGCAACCTTTCGGGGCGCATGAAACTATTTTACTCCATTATTTTTTTTTACATTTTATATTATATTTCATCTTTTATTATTCATTATTATTAGTATCACTAATATTCTCTTTGACTCGCTAATCTATATACACTAATTTATATACATATTGTACGCTTAATAGAACACTGGCTTAACTAAATAAAGCAAAAAATCGTCGAAAAACACGTACGAATGAAAAAGACCGATATAGTGTAATGGAGGTAAATTGGCGGAATTTTGACTTAATTTTAACGCGAAACAAGCTTCTGTCTAATATTAACTCAACTATGACCTAAACCTTAATCGGTCAGTTTACTATTAAGCGAGCGATATGTCAGTTGCTGTACAATATTAATTTGAGGTAGCATGTAATCTGCCTTGTTTTGTTGTATCTTTGTGTTTGTATATGTATATATAAATCGGTGTTTGTTATCCTCAATAAAAATAAAATTAAAATAATAATAATCAACTAATAAAGTTCGACGCATCAAAATCGTGTAAGACGCCGTCATGACGCGACTCAGAACCCGCGGACTCGGCATCTATCATCTGTCATATACCTACGTACTGCATCCCATACTACCGCCGTATACTGGTAGTTTATAGATACACGTGATACACTGTACACTACTCTATTATCGCAGATCTTCATGCCCACGATGCCCACAGGTACTTGTATGGAACATGTGTGACTTTATCATTTCTTGATTCAGAAATTCGTCCGCGAGGCTCGGAGCGTGAACCGATTGCATTAACTTCGTGCATCCCAGAGTATAATGGCTGCAAGCGATGCTGTAACACTTTTCTCTGCAATATTGTTACAAAAAACGCTTGAGATTTACGATAATTAGGTACCTAAAATAAATTATGACAAGGAAATGTTTCAATCGAAGTTATTCTTAATACAAATTACGTGAAAATGGGTCATTAATGAGATCTTTCAGAAATATTCCTAATATATTTATTGTTTATACAATATTTTTTAATGTATACAAATACTTGTAGACAAGTATTGGATTTTTACCCATTGCAGGTTAATCATTTTAAAGGATTGATTGTATTCCAATGTAGACGAAGATGTAAATTTTTTTTGGAAACAGAATATGGTAGTCGAGGCGTTACAAATTATCTTAACAGATGGCGCTAGTGTAGATTGACCTACAAACAGTGAAGTTATTAAAAAAATTGTAGCATATATACAAGTTCCAAAAATTTGTCTGACGTGGTGTCGTAAAAAGGAGGAATGGGGGTTGTTAACATAAAGTGATCGCTTAACCCAACCAATGACAGGTCATAAGTCCTGTGAAGGCCTCGACTACCATGTTCTGTTCCCAAAAATGTATTTACACATTTACATCTTCGTTTCTATTGAGATACAATTAATATTTATTGTTTATTAAACAATGATGTAAAACTCCATATTTAATAATATTTGTTAAGGTATTATAAATATCACTTTTTTTTTCGTTTTTACTGTAGAAAATGAGCTGATCTATATAAACATGTTTCATATAGATACAACGGAATGAAATATATAATATTAAGAAATTAAAATACAAAAAAAAAACGTTTTTACTTGAAATTTAAATTTAATACAAATGTGAAACAGTATGTCATTTTCTAATTATTTTACTTTCTTATAATTTTAATTATTGTTATTCAATGTTATATAAAAAAAATCATTTTACTTGAATATTATATACGCACACACAAATATTTTATATGAGAAGCTTTAAGTTTTAAGAAGCTACACTATTACTTCAGCTGCTATGAAACTTCTCATCAAGTCGAATATATTCAATACAAAATATATTTAAAAAAAATTAAAACTTTATTTTGTTTCACCACTATAAAAAACCTATTTTGTTTCAAGCATATTTTCTTAAAACAAAACAATTTTCTTGTTTTGTAACCATAATATACCTACATCTGTAATAATGTATTTTTACTGTGAAATGGGAGTAAATTGGGTCTCATTTCTTGGAGAGATGAAAAATGAAAATCTTTTTCTATAGAAATAAAATGACCTGAATCTTGCAAAGCGCTGGTGCTGTATTATAACAGACTAAAGCTTGACAAAGTCACTGCATTTTATAAGTAAAAGATCATTTATTCTAAACGATTATTTTTATTATAACGAATAGATATATTTTTTTAACGAGTCCGAAATAAAACATTTTTTATAATATTGTATATTATGTGCTCGTTCACCAATGAACTTGTGAGAATACATTCTACAGGAGAATTATTATAGATGATTTGATCTTACACGAACGAAAACATCTGTTTTCTAGAATGGCAAAAGAAATAAACGGAAAACATGTCATTCCCATAACATCAAATTAAACTTCTAGATAACATAAGTTTTCATTCGTATTAATTATGTTATGTGGACTTTTACATCATTGTTCGAAAAACAGTAAGCAGGACACTGAGAGATCGCGTGAGGAACACCAGAATAAGATAGATATGTGAGATTGAGGATATTATAAGATGGAGAAGACAGCGAAGAAGGGACTGGTACGGTCATGTTTAAAAAATGAACACCACCAGACTCCCATTTATTGCATAGCATAATCAGCCTCATGGGACACGTCCGCGTGGAAGACCTCCTAAAATATGGAAGGACAGCTGGGAGTCTACCTCTTCCTCTATTTCTGGTTCTATTTACATCGTTAACATATATTTTTTTTACCAAAGAAGAAGAAGAAGATTAAAAAACAATTTATGATCTCCTGGAACGTTAATTCTCACTAAAGTATTTCAAATGTTATACATTTAAATCTGGATCGTAGTGAAGATAATATAATGGTTAAGCACTTTCTTTGGGAATAATGCGAGATGGACCTAACTCCACACGAGCATAAAATTGATTCCTGCCATTATTCGCGCAATGGCCAGAAAACAAAATAATGCCATTATGCATTTTGTAATACTGGTGTTTAGATGATCATTGTTGTGTAAATGGTGATACGTGTAACGTGAAGTCCCGCTGACATAAAACAATCGTTAGACAACATTTCCTAACTGCTTAAAATGGTGGGATATAATGACAAAGTGGTTATGATAATATTTCAGTGTTATAATGGCATCATTGCGAAAGGAAAATAATACAACCACCATCAGATCTAATATAATTATTTTCATTCCTCATAGCGTACAATATACAGTAAAATAATGTGTTATTTTATGCAAACGTGTTCAATTCTTATATTTTTCGAACCCAAATGTAATCCTCTTAGCTCTAACGGAAGGTTGAAGGTTCTGGTAAGATGAACACTTTCAAGGTAAACGTATTCCTTTTTACAGCGAATACATAAATTTTTCATTTACTTTATGTACTAACATCGACTGTAAAATTGTTTAATTAATATTAATAGTTTATTTAAGCTCTAGGCGCATATACTAGAATTTTATTGCTAATTTGAACGGATAATTAAAAACTAACTAATTAATCAAAACGCCGTCTCTCCGAACGGGTAGGCAAAAAGGTTGGTCTGCCACAATCTTCTTTCCTGACATACTTCTCTAGCTTCCTCAATATTCATACATAGTATCACGCACGCACGTCGATTTCTACGATTTTTCCTCGGTCTTTCTCTATTTCTAGTTACACTTACATCGTAAACATATACTTTTTTTTACCATTCCTTCTTCATTCAATGTTTCCGTTGTGTCCAAACTAGTTTAATGTTCCTTTCATTATTTTTTTCATAACACTTTCATTCGCACCGCATTCACTTCTTATACTTGCATTCGACACTCTCATCATACACAGATTTTCCACACTTCTACGAGATCTCATTTCTACTGCATTCATTCTATTTTCACTCTTTTTTTGCCAGTTCCATGCTTTGCTTTCATACGCAAGGGTAGGTACAATTGTTAATAATATTATAATTAATGAATTCATGAAGGATAATTGAAATTTATAAAAATGACGATTACCTATATATTTTTATTGATAAAAAAGTATTTTACGCATGTTTTAGAGATGTACTCCAGCTTTAGCTATACAATCGATTATAATTGACCATGCTAGTTTAATAGACCTTCGTGGTTGAGTAGTAAGTGCATTGACTGCCACCCCGAAGGTTCCGTGTTCTATTCCCGGCGAGGGCAGTGTGATTGTCACACCGTCTTTGGTCTGGTGTAGAATTCACGTTACAATAAAATGGCGATAGATTAGCTACCTATCAGAGAATCACTATGATAGCTTTAATACCCTTCACATTGATTTGGCTCATGCTGTCATGATGTAAAGAACGATTCAACAATAAAAAAATAAAAATAAAAATAAAAAAAAAACGTCTCAGGGATCCTTTTAAAAATAAATAAATGCTTCCACCCACCAATAAATGTAATATATATGCATCATTTTGTAACTGAACAAAATGTGAGATTTAAAATAAAAATCAGTTGTTTCTATAATTATAAGTCACATTTAAGTATTATTGGTATTATTATTTATCACACATTAGGCATCGTCTCTTCATTTTTTATTGAGTGTAAAAGAGTAGACGAATATGTCCGAAATGAAATGTGTATTTTTGTTTTATTTTAATAAAAATATATTGAAACGTCAATTGAATATAAGAGAAGATTTATAGAAGATTGGTCAATAACTTATTTGTAAACAGATTTCGTTTAATAGGTCAATTATTTCAATACTTGCAAATCAATATCTTTACGATTGGAGATGACACCAACTCCTGCAATAAGTTATTTGTAAAGTCTATACTCCACTGTAGTAATTGAATGTTCTAGAATTTAGTTCGATCGTATTTATACGTAAAACTTTTTTTTAATGTGTAAGTGAAAATATTTATTTTTATTATCAGAACGGAAATCGACGTGCGTAGATTTTAACGTGCGCCGTACGTTGTATAAATGTCAAGGAATCTGGTGCGGAATACCAGTGCAATACTTTCCATCCCCTGAATCTACTATAATAAATTATGATTTATTTTATATTAACGAAAATTTCTATTCCCTGAATGTTTTATTTATGTTAAATATTATATTTCAACTGTCTAAATAAAAACATTGTTATAAAAAATCACATTTCTTTATTCACATTTCTTTCAAAATTGTCACGACAGCTGTTACGCTAAAAAATGTTAGCATCGTCAGGTGTTAACGTTAACTGACGATGCTAACATCGATTAATAATTTAAAGAAATGGGTTATGAAATGCTCATCTCTTTGAAGCTGCAGAGGGATAGAGCCACGGATAGCTGCCATACTCCTTCATGTAGAGATACCTCAGACTTTTTTTCTAAACCCTCTCCAGCATAATAGAATATCTCGCCTCGCGAGGACTCCATATCACAGAACCACTTTCGAGTCTGTTCCGAGTTATATTTCATAATTCGGGTACTAAATACATCTTACAAATGCAAAAACATGCAAACATTGATCTCCGTATTGCATATCTATTTTAGTATCATAAAACCGGGATTCTGTAATGATTCTAATCAGATAATTTATAATGAGCAATCTTAATCGATTAGAGTCAAATTAAAATACCATTGAATATGTACAAATAGTCCCTTCTTAGTTCCCTTAAGATGTGAGCACACGAAACACGAAACACGATAAATTTTCTTAATTTAGCAAGCAGCGCAGCATACCGGTTTGTGTAAAATTGAATTACGTCTGAGACTAATTAAGATGAAATAATATATTCTAGGTACAACTGTTTCATCATCCGCTTTTGTTCTCCGAGCGATCCATCTCGATCTCGTGCTAAATACATATACACCGTAGTGCTAGATTTTAGTAGCGGATTCTAAGTGTGATCGACTTAACCTATTGCAGCCCGATGTACTTTAAAAAAAAATAGTTAAAATTTTAATACATTATTTTAAAATATCTTAATTGAAATATTATTTCGTTATTAAAGAGTGGAGAGAGAGTCAAATGTGTTTTTTATACGATTTTGATTAAAATAAAATATTTCAACTCCAAAAATAATAGTAAAAATATAACACAAAAATATCAACATTTTGAATTGATTTGTTTTGATATAGTATTTTGTACCGCTGTTTAGGAAACTGGTGTTTTTTTAATACAGTTTAAGTTAATTTTATGTTTTGAGATTATATACTCGTGTGATAACCATTAATAAAATACAACGATTAAATTGGCCAATTTTTTATTACAGGGAATCTCGATTTTTTATTAATTTCAACGCTTTTTATTTGTAGCTTTATCAATATATTAAATATTATTACAACAATCACGCAATACGAAATTTACTTATTTTTACTCTTCTTCTTACATTTTATTATATTTAAGAAGTTCATAACTAACTAACTAACCCTAACGCTATTTTCCCGGAGGGGAAGGCAGAGAGGATGGATCGCCACATTGTTCTATCCTGACATAACTCTCGCGCCTCTTCTACATTCACACATCGTGACATGCACGCTTGTCGATTGTTCCTACTTCGAACATGGCCGCCTTTCGATAATCGATGAAGAATGGTGATGAATGGTTTTGAATGGTTATGAATAATGCTTATAAAGATAATATATTTATAAGTAGTGTGAATGGGGAAAAGAAATCGGGGAAGAAGTTCATAAATAGGAAAAATTGGCTATTTTAAAGTATTCACGTGAAGAGTAAAAGTGCATCACATTAGCAACATTTATTTACTAAATAATAAGATAAACAATGTGGGTAAAATGTAATCTTTTAAAATAAAAAATAAAATTAATATTTGAATTTCTCCGGCCGCTAGGTGTTAGAATCGTGAGAACAAGCGAGAGTGACTATAAGACCCATCTGATTTCATGTGCAGCCTCCGCAAGGCGGATGAATGGGACACGATCTAAATTGAGAGTAATGTCGTCTTACTGCACATCTTCTTGCTCTCATTATCGTCTCGGTCCCGAGCCTACCTCAAATAAAACACAAATACGTAACAAACTGAGGTAGGTACCGTTTGATGTAGGAAACCGCATTCGCTTTTATTGCATTTGGTTTCACAAGCTTAAATTTAAAGCAATTTGAATTCAGAATGTTTAATTAAAAAAATAATATTTGTTTATATAATATAATACTCATTGAAAATGTACATATTCTTGCCAATTAATAAAATTAAGAAATATCTATCGATTAATCAAAAAAATGTAATATAAGATGAATGAATAACTATATATAATATGAATATATCCCGGAAGTACTAGCGAAACTTTAGCTTCATTCTGGAAGTACTCGTACACAAAGATTACAATAAAAATACAATTACCCATACAATGTTATTGGTTTAATGATTTTTTTTTTGTGTATACAACAGGTCGTTTGAACCCAATTACTGTATACAATTTATTTTTTAGCTATTATATTGATTCTCGTGACATGTGATAGGTAGCCAATCTATCGCCATTTTATTGTCACGTGAATTCTACACCAGACCAAAGACAGTGTGACAATCACGCTGCCATCGCCGGGAATCGAACCCGGGACCTTCGGTATGGAAGTCAGAGATCTTACCACTCTGCCACGAAGGTCGTCATGTCGTTTGCATGAGTACATGGTTTAATTACAGAATTGTGGGTTCGAGACCTTTAAGAAAAGTTTAACTTTATCACTTGTATGTAAGATTTACAGAATTATTTGGATTGGGTTATACTATCTTAACTAATAAACTAAGTAACCAATACGCCGTCTCTCCGAAGGGATAGGCAGATAGAATGAACTGTCATTCTGTTCTTTCTTGACATATTTCTCAAGCTTTTTCAACATTTATACATCATTCATGCACGCATGTCGATTTCTCCGACTCCTAACGTGCCTTAATACTATGATATGAGTTAAAATTGAACTTTTTTTAAATTTTCAACTACTTAATGAAATTTGAGATCATTTAGCTGGTCTTTATTTTTATTTTATTGTTCGCAAATATTATTTAATAACTCGGGAACATATAGGAAAAAAACACTTTAAAGTTTTATATATTATTGTTTATAGCCATAAATTAATTTCATATATGAATTTTAATTTACCAAGTATATGATTTTAATACCTCCCAACAGTGGTAACCCGTTCTAGGGAAGCAAATTCTAGTTACATGGTGAAATTTAATTTTAGATATAGGTATTTAAACTGAAGAAGGGTGTCTGTAGCCTAAAACATTTTTGTGAAAAGTTCAAAAAATAATTTAAAAAAAAATATTTATATGTATATATACGAGTATATATATAAATATGTATATATACATATATATATATATATATATTTATATATATATATATATATATATATATATATATATATATATATATATATGTATATATATATATATAACCTTATATATATGCTATATATATATATATATATATATATATATATATATATATATATATATATATATATATATATATATATATATATATATATATATACTATATAACAACATATATATATATATATATATATATATATATATATATATATATATATATATATATATATATATATATATATATATATATATATATATATGGCAATATATATATATATATATATATATAATATATATATGCTATAATAATATATGTATATAAATATGTATATATATATATATATATATATATATATATATATATATATATATATATATATATATATATATATATATATATGTATATATATATATATATACTCTTATATATATATATATATATATATATATATATATATATATATATATATATATATATATATATATATATATATATATATATATATATATATATAAAAAATATATATACGAGGTTTATCCAACTTTTTCTTCAAGAAGATATTCTGAATGCAAGTGTAGCATCAAACGCCAAATTATATAAAAAATTGACCATTAATATAAGTGTTGTATATACAGAGTTTATAAAAAAGAAAAGGAGAAATAAACAATTATAACAACACAACGTATGGCGTATATAGAAGAAATACGAAATATGTAATAATAATATTAATAAATTATTGAAAATCGTGATCTTATGACGAATAAAAATCAAATTGCATAATTTATTTGAAGCTCAATCACATTATACAAATAGAATATTAGAAAATATGCTATTTTTATAGTAGAATGCAATAGGTTTATGCTTATTCTGAAAGTTTTCAGTTGAAAAAGTGCAATTGAGAATCTGCTGGAATGGCTGCAGTTTTATTTAACTGCATCGGGTCTCTTGGTGCTCGGATTCAGAGCTAACCGGGGTTTCCACATTCTACGAGGTTTATCCAACTTTTTCTTCTCATGTCATCCAATCCTCTACTCTTTCCTTACAATAATCGGTGAGAAATTTACAAAACCTCTTCATGAGTGGCATATCCGTGATTTTTTATTTAATTTTACAAAACAATATTCATCCGTTTAAGAATATTTAACAATGTTAAACACTTTATATATATTTTTAATTCAAATCAATCGGTGAACCGGAATAATGTAAGATGAGATTGATTCCAAATTGAAGGCTTTATTGAAGCTATTTTTTAAGCCTGTTTCGTACAAGGGAACTATACAAAACTTAACTTATTCCTCTTTGGGTGCCGTGTCCCAACATTGGCAATCACTGCAGAGAAAGCATCTCTGTCCTAAGCTATTTGGAACAGGTACTCGAGTCTCCTTATTTTTTCCCAATCCCTTATATATCGCAGCCAGGACAACTTCCTTCTGCCAACTTTCTGCCATCCCCGTCGTTTCTCTATCTTACTTCTAGTTTCTTATGAGATCCGAATTGATTATTGTTGATCAATTCTTGTTGATGATTTCAATTTGAAACAAACTCCAAATAAATAAATAAACATCTATAAAAATTAGAATTAAACACTTTTAAAACGTTGTATAAAACCAATGTAATGTGGTAGTTTCCCTTTACGTTCTATATTCGCATTAATTATGTTAATTTGGCATGGATTGAAAATGGAACATCAAATCAAATCAAATCAGTTTATTTTCTCAAAAGATATTACAAACAATTTTTAAAGTTTGAGACATCTATTGAGAACAGGTAAAATATAATAAATACGAGTATATAATAACAGGAACGCATGGGAGATGGTTCGACATTAGGAATACAAGATACTCTCCAAAGTCAAGAGTATTTGTCTTCTGAACGTACTTTCACGAATATGAAAGACATCGATCCCCGAAGCGATCATGTTCAGCAGTTTGATTGCTCTCCCCACCGGCATCACCAGATGCAGGTTGGTTTTGCATGCTGGGAGATAAAACAGTCTGTGTTGACTCTGTCGAAGATAACCATTCGGAACATAAAGATGGATAGCCTCCAAGATGACGGAATTCTCAAAGAATCGCCTGATAAGTCTGAAGAAATGGGTATAAATCGTCAATACACAATATATATGTTAATTGTTTTTGTCACAAACTTGATCATCTATATTAACTAAATACCACAATAACAAAATCGAGGCGTTGCCTTGTGATGCGCCAAAACGGGTGGGGTTTCGTAAATTTGAAATCCCGACGCCCGGCGGAATGGAAAATTTCCCTGAATAAATCCAATTATCCTTATTATGCATTACAGGCCTTCTTTGGTGCATTAAATCGCGCAGTCTGGCTGAGAATGCTCGTGATCCGCTTACTTGAAATGGTACAACAGGGCGGGAGAGGGGTGCCGCGGATCTCCTGTCCCTACCGCAACCGGGACTTCTGTCTAACTTCCTCTCATTCTTTTCGACTCAGATTCGAGATTTCGATAATTTTTTATTTATTTTCAAGCTACATTAAGCATCATATTATGAACGATCTTTTATTGTAATAATAAATAATAATAAAAACATTAAAATATCTTCGATAGCTTGCGTAACAATTTAAAAATTCAAACATTTTTTTCGTCACTTTCGTTGTGGATTCTGATTCGAATAACTTAATATTTTGTAAAATATATATAGGATGTTTTTTTTAGAGGTTTGGTTTTTCAACTAACAACATTGTGTCTACAGACTGTCAATTTGATAGTTGACAGATGATTTGTAGTCAGTACGTTTTGCCATTTTACCCAGTTGCTCAATAAAGGTGTCGAAAATTGAAAAAGATAGACGGATTGCGTGGAAATAGATTGGGAGAAAATGGAAGGAGCTGGGGATTGGAGAAAGATGGCCAGGGACAGAAGTCAGTAGAGGACCGTTGTGGAGGAGGCCAAGTCCCACACCGGGATGTAGCGCCGAGAAATGAAATGAAATGAGAAATGAACCCTTTTTGTAACAATGTGTAAAATTGTGTTTTTTTAGATGTATCAAATTCGAAATGAAAAAAAAACACATTAAAATAATGTTAATGTCTATGATATTGGCCTTATTTAATAGATAATTTTATGTCATTGTTGGTTAAATATGATTTTGGGCATATAAGCTCCACGGCTAGCTCGAATGAAGCGCAATCGTGAAGTCCAATTTTTGACAACTTTATCGAGCAACTGGGTAAAATGACAAAACGTACTGACTATAAATCAACTGTCAGCTGTCAAATTGACAGTCTGTAAAAACAATGTTGCCAGTTTAAAAACCAAACCACTTAAAAAAAACCTACATATAATATAATTTTTTTAAATCTTTTTCACTTGTGTTAGATGGATAAGTTTTATCCAAAACTTGTTAATGAAGAATGTTATAAAATTTTATGAAAATACAATGTTTATTTTAAAGTTATTCAAGCATACTTATTCATTTATTTATCTTTTACACTTTCATTTAAATGAGTATGTATGGTTCCCGCTTGGCAATATGAGAAAATCAAATAATGGAAAATGAATAAGATGCATAAACTAAGCATGAAATATAAATATATGCACCTCAATATGCTGGAACAAACACATGTGTTTCCTAATTCATATTGTAAGTAATTTAAATTAAAATAATTTGTTTTTATGACAGATTTTAAATGTCGACTCTTAAATCCATCTAGTATCTTTTATCAGGAAAATTTTCCAAATATTGTCCAGTCTTTCTTTTTATTTTAATATCCACAGTACCTCCTCAAATCGGTATGTGTTATTTTTTTTAAACTCGTGTATGTGTTATATTTAATTTCTCTATTATCAATCGATGCTCGAACAATATAATTACATCATGGTAGATGCTATGAATTCACGTATACACAAGAAACCTTAACTCCGTAACAAACTTTTGATTGGGTATAGAGTATTAGTATTGAGTTGTACTCGTATTTGGTTAGAATTTGGGTCACTTGTACAATAAATTCTATCTATAGGAGATATAACTATACAGAAGACATACTATATACATGTACCCGATGATGATATTCGATAATGCAATACCGAAGTTAGTTTAATATATTAATTTACTATATCACTGATTTAATTAATAAATTAATAAAAACATTTCTACTGCATTTATTCTACTTTCATCCTTCTTTTGACAGTTCCATGCTTCGCTTCCATACATAAGGGTCGGTAGAAGAACACCATTGTGCACTTTTATTCTAGCTTTTTTGGATAGGTTTCTCTTAGAAAGATCTTTTAGACGAATGTGTGATACTCTGTGTATGATAGACTGTCGAATGAAAATATAAGAAGTGAATGCGGTGCGAATGATGGTGTTATGAACAAAATAATGAAAGGATCACTAAGATGGCTTGGACATATAGAAAGAATGAATGAAGAAAGAATGGTAAAAAAATTATATGAGGTGATATTTTTGGTGAAAGAAATGTTGTAGAATATTTATCTATAAATAATTTGTTTATGTTTTTGGTAACCAAAAGTGCAACGTTGAAAGAAGGTGATAACAACCATTAATAATGTTTTTTTAAGATAATAAAATGATTTTACAGAAATATCTTGATGGAAGTTCATTTTAAATAATAATTTAACAAAACGATGTGTTTTAACTACTTCCACTTTTGTCTTTATTTCGACAGCGACCGGTTTCGCCAGGCTCGTTGGCATCGACAGACTGGTGACACTATTGTAAACTTAGTCCTTTATATAAATACAGATCAGGGGTAGCAAACATGATTCTATACAAAATTAATCTTCAAATATTTATGTAAAAATTACTGAATTGAATTTGATGAAAATTCAGTAAGTTTTAGATGTTATCTTCAAATATTTGTTTAAAATTTACTGAAATCAATTTGATGAAAATCTTTCCTGATTCTTGGAATAACGCAGTGTAAAAAATGCAATTGCATTGCAGACACTTGGCAGGAGTGAATGTTTCGTATTTAAAAATTTCTAGCCGCAGCATGTTTAAGATTAGCATTTTAAATCGACTATTAAATTTGCGTGACTTTCGCTTAAGATTTTCTCCGTTGCTATTTACTAGAACGTAAAATTGTATTTATCTACTGAAAAGTTTTGCTTTTTGTAAAGCTTCCTGTATAGAATATTTAAAACTGTCTTAAAGTTACGTACTTATACATGTATATTCTATACAAGCATACACTTCGAATAATCCTAAATATTATTAGAGTTTGAGATACAAAATAATACGAAACAAAGTTTTGAAATAATACTTAAAAAGCATTATTTATGATATAAACCAACATTTCATGAATATAAATGATATTTTAACCATGTACTTTCAAAATTAGAACGCAATGAAGTAAGAATTGAATGTGTATACTTAAATAATGTCTATGTAGAAAGAATGCCAGAGGGTAGAACACCACAAAATATATCCAGTAGGATGCTTCGCGAAAAGAGACCAAGAGGCAGACCGAGAAAAAGATGGGCGAATTGCATGGAACAAGATTGGGAGAAAATGGAATGAGCTGGGGAATAGAGAGAGATAGCTAAAGACAGAAGTCAGTGGAGGACCGTTGTGGAGGAGGCCAAGTCCCACACCGGAATGTAGCGCCGAGAAATGATGACTTAAATAAAGTGCTAACATTTCATTTAGAAGTGCAAATATCGTTTGGACTAAGTGAAATATAATTAAAAAAAACAATAATACTCATTTTAACCTCCATAGTGCGTCTGGCTTCATTTGCAGTAAAAAAAAATGGTCTCGAACTGCGTTTGGCTATATTTGCATCTAAGACAGATATTCCCCGTTCACTGTAATAGTATAAACAATTTAACAGCAAGAACTTAAAATAAATATGTTTATAAGACACATATATGAGCTGCAAATATAGTAGCTGAGCTGCAAATGTGTAATGTGAAGTGTTTTAAACAAAGTAGCATATATACATCTTTCAAAAATTTGTCAGACGTAGTGGTCGTAAGAAGGGCGGAATAGGGAATTGTGTTAACATAAATTGATTGCTTAACCCAACCAATGACAGGTCATAAGTCCTGTAAACGCCTCGACTACCATATTCTGTTTCCAAAAAAACAACAATTTACATCTTCGTCTCTATTGAGATACAATTATTTTATTTATATATCATAGCTTTTATATTGATTCTCATGACATTTGATAAGAAGCCAATCGCCATTGCCACTTTGCCACGAAGGTATTTGATTGCTTTGATCGTTCAATGTTATTTAAAAAAAGGCAAATTGTGTTTTAGAAATACGGTTACTAAAAAAATATATATGTATATTTTGAATTATTTTTTACTAGAATTCCGTATCACATTATAATAAAAAAATATATACAAAACTTGGTCTAGCCACCATTATAGGAACAATTTGCCAATTTTATGTTTCCAGGGTATCGAACAGAACGGTTAGAAATGGTTTTCAGTGTATACAGTTTTATGCATCTACCAGCGTTATATTTTAACTGCGTAAGGATGCTAAGCACGTGATTATTGCGATTTCCTGCAGTATTATAGCACTCAGAAAACCAGTAGTGGAAGAACATTCACTCTTTCAAGATTATAAGTACCTTTTCTCTCAGTTGTTATGTTCTCTTCATTGATTTCAGTGCAATTCTGTGAGCGGATTCGAGTTGTCGGAGGAATGAAACAAGACATGAATAAAATTCAATTGTACTCGTATATATTGTTTCTTGAACAATGATGTAAATCTCCAAATTAAATAATTAATAGACATGAAAACGTATTTTTTCTAGAAGTTTTATTATATTTTATGTGAATGACATATTTCGCTTGTCTAAGTATTATCAAAACGCGTTGCTGTTTATATACTCGAGTTAGAGGAACAGAATACGGTAATTTAAGTAATTGACGTGGCACAAAACATTGTTGAAAACATTAAGGGATAAACCCCAGAATACAGGAAAGTATTACCTGGAACTATTAGTAATAGTAGGTAAGTAAGAGTTAAATTTATGAGTTGTATTTACCTAAGTATTTACCTAAGTTACCATTGTATTCATAATTTTAACTAGTATAGTTCAAATTATTTATTGTTTCTGGAACAATGATGTAAAACTCCATATTAAATAATTAATACGAATGAAAACGTCAGTTTTCTAGAAGTTTTATTATATTTTATGGGAATGACATGTTTCGCCCTTCTATGGCATTATTAAATATGACGAAATTTCAGATCGTTGCTGTTTATATATTCTAGTAAAATGAGCAGAATATGGTAATTAACGAAAATTTATGTGACTAAATACATTTTTAACAAAAAATATTTGGGTAGGCCCAGAAGTTTAACAGAAACTCTAATTTAACTTTAATCAATGAACAAACTAACATGTATTCATCCCCACTCCTTAATGTTCTTTGTTATTCCGATATATAATTAGGAAGGCAATTTTATTTTATATGTAATACTGAGAATCATTAGTCACCTGGAAATATGTAAAATCATTTGTGAACAATTTATAAAAAAACATTTTTCTTAGAAACACTTTATTTTGTCCAACCTCAAATAACTTATTTTTTAACAAACTAACTAACTAACCATCACACCGTCTCCCCGGAGGGGTAGGCAAAAAGAATGGAACGCCACACCGTTCTGTCCTAAAATACTTCTCTCGATTCCTCTACATTCATACATCTTGTCATGCACGCACGTCGATTTCTCCGACTCCACACGTGACCGACATTTAACATTTGATTGATTTGATCGTGCCACGTTTTCCTCGGCCTTTCTCTATTGCTATCTCCGTTTACGCCGTTTACATATACCTTCTTTACCATTCTGTCTTCACTCATTCTTTCCATGTGTCCAAACCATCTTTATGACCCTTTCCTTATTTTGTTCATAGCACTTTCGCACCACATTCACTTCTTATACTTGCATTTGTCACTCTATCATATACAGATTTGCTACACATTCGTCTTAGAGATCTAATTTCTACGGCATTTATTCTACTTTCATCCTTCTTTTGCCAGCTCCATGCTTCACTTCCATACATAAGGGTCGGCACAATGCATTATACACTGCTATCTTAGCTTTTTGGGTAGGCTTTTGTTTGCGAAGACAACCTTAAGTCATTTACTCTGTTGGCTGCCCCAACCCTTCTTTCAATATCCTTCTCCACCCTCTCATCCTTTGTAAACATACTTACTAAATAAACAAAGTCATCCACTTGTTCCAGATTTTCACCGTTTACACTAATGTTGCAGACTGTCATGCTTCTTTCTTTTTCGAAAATCATTACATATTTTTTTTTTTTTTTTTTTGTGAATGTATACTTATACTTGTATACGAAATCCTGTATAGGAGATACAATTAAATTTGAATTAACCACCCTTTCGTGAAAATCCAGGATTTCGTATACAAGTATAAGCATACATTCACAAAAAAAATATTTGTAATCATTCTGGTAAATTCTTTAGCATATAGAATGGAATAATACTCTTGGCGGCTTCTAACAATACGTTAATAGGCGACAGCCTTCGCATTGTGTTAATAAGGTAGTTTGCTAAATGCTGAAAATCATTCTCCATAGATGGCGTTAGTAGATGGATTATATAGGTTAATCTTGAAAAAATTCACAAGTGTAATCAAATCTACATAGATGGCCAATTAAAACTGACACGTGAAGATAGATATGGATTTGAAGTATATATACAGCTTCCAAAAATTTGTCATGCATGATCATAATAACAAAGGTGGAATGGGGAATGTTGTAATTACATAAAGCGTGCGCTTAATCCAACCAATGACAGGTCATAAGTCCTGTAAACACCTTGATCATCCATATTCAGTTTCCTGTTTGCGTCTTCGTCTCTATTGAGATACAATTAAATAAAATAAAATAAAAAAATATTTTTTATTTATATAATATCATTTAGTATTCCCTAACTATGTAATCATTGTCATAAAATTTCTTAACGAGTTCCAAGAAACACTTTCCGGTATTACTGGGCCTACCCAAATAATTATTTGTTAAAAATGTATAAAGTCACATCAATTTTCGTTAATTACCATATTTTGCTCCATTTACTAATGCATATAACAGCAACGAGCTGAAATTTCGTCACATTTGATAATGTCTTAAAAGGGCGAAACATGTCATTCCCATAAAATATAATAAAGCTTCTAGAAAACATCATTCGTATTAATTACAGTTCAGGGTTCTTCCTGTATTCTGGGATGTGTCCCTTAATTGTTTCAAAAAATTTTTGGGCCACGTCAAATACCTAAATTGTCGTATTCTCCTAAATCATTCATTTTAATTTGTACCAATTAATTTAAATTTTGTAATCACTTGTAGATCATTTGAAATCTTCGTATTTGTAAATACTATAAAAAATAACATAGGTTTCATTACACTGCAATAAAAATCATGGTCATACCTAAAACAACAACAACAAACCATCACGCCGTTTCCCCGCAGGGGTAGGCAGAGAGAGTGGACCGCCACACTACTCTATCCTGGCACACCTCTCTAGATTCCTCCACATTTATACATCGAGTCATACACGAACGTCGATTCTTCCGACTTCTGACATGACCAACTTTTAATATTTGATTAATTTGGTCTTGCCATGTTTTCCTCGGTCTACCTCGACTCCTTACTCCATTTACCTAAAACGTTATTATTTAATATCTCTTAGTACACGTTATTTGCCATTTTATGATAATATTGATTGAAAAGATTTTTGTCACACGGGTATAAAAATATTTCGAAATGTGGATTTTCTTAAAGTTTTATTTAAGCCGGTTTCTTCATTTCCTTTTATACCGAAGCCGCGCAAATATTACACTATTGTGTATGCAAATCACCTTATACCGAAATTCTTCGTAATCCTACCTTTGCTGTAGGCAGGTACCGGTTCATATTCGCATTCACACTTCGGTTTAAATACTTTGATTTTGACCTAGTTTCGTTTCTTCGTAATCGTGAACTCATCTCACACGAAAACAAGAATAAATGCGATTGTGCCAATGAGGTTAAATGTTACCGAAGCTATCATTAATTTAAGCAATTTAAAATTAATGATGAAACAAAAGTTTCGTCCTTGAAAAAAGAGCGATATCATTTCTTGCAAGCTCAATGTTGATTTTAATGAAGAAAAAATAATAATTAAAAATAAATAATAAATAGAATAAATATTAAAGAAGATGGCAGCGAGCTACCGAAACCGGCCGAAGACACAAACATTTGTGGATTTTAACTTAATATATTATACAATTTAAAAAGTTTTTTTTACAGATTTTTCTTATTTTCATTATTTAGAAAAACCATGATTATTTTTTTTTCTATCATAATATTATATATTTCACATTACCAGGATAATTTTAAATATTTGAAATTGTTGCGTTCAATTGACATTTATTTCCAAAGGTCTGTCATTGGCCAAATCACATTTAGAAAATAATCAAAAGTAATAGGAGCGCATGTTATACGAGTAGGTATTAATATCAATAATCTCTCAATATCATTAAGTACATCAAAAATCGCTAAATTTATTTCTGTTAACATCAAATTGTAGAGCTTCAGTTGAAAGGGTTCATTTTTGATAGCAAGGTGTTAAATAAACGTATTCTTCTTCTTATTCTTCATATAAATCTGATGACTTGATCTTCATCTTCCTGAAAACTATATCACCATATTTTCAGTGGTCGACCACGTGGTCGGGAACCATCCTTTAGAATTTATCAGGCAATCGTTTGGATCGTATTTTCTTGCATACAGACATCCTCCTTCCAGTACCTTCTTCTTTGGCGCCCACACCGTAAATGTTTTCAGCCTCGTAAATTCTTCGAATTTCTGTACTTCGTTTTCTGTCACGAAGACTTTTGACGGCTTGACATCATAGTACTTTCATATCATTGAGGCGCAGGAGTTGTTAGGTTTGAGATATATATAAATTAATGAATTTAAAATATTTCAATGAAATGGCAATCGCTTTGCATATATACCTATGATAGCTATTTGGACCATAAATAAGACACAATGAGATCGTGAATATTATTTTAAAATCGGGTATTGGCAAATCTTTCGTGCATACACAAATTAAATGCGAATCCTTGAATGCACCGGATTCATACAAGATGCATTGAACACATAATTTAATCAGTATAAAAAATGTTTGAAACACACATACCATAATCAGCAATGTTTCCATCAATATACAAAAAAATAATCTCTTAATTACATGCACGAACTTTATTTTTCAATTTTGCTTTTAAACCTTGGATATTATGAATACACTCTTTGGTATCAATAACTCTTTGGTATCAATAATAATAAATGAGCCTGGGAATGAAAAAATCATCATTTTGTATGTATACAAATACTTGTAGACGAATACTGGATTTCACCCATTGCAGGTTATCATTTTTAAGGATTAATTGTATCTCAATAGAGACGAAGATTCAAATTGGGAACAGAATATGGTGGTCGAGGCGTTTACAGGACTTATGACCTGTCATTGGTTGGGTTAAGCGTACGCTTTGTGTAATACAACATTCCCCATTCTACCCTTCTTACGACCACCACGTCTAACAATTTTTTTTGGAAGATGTATGTATGCTACAAATATATAAGGTTCCCACCACCACCCGAGACTGTTATAGGACGCAGCGACGCCCTTTCGTCAGTCTCGCTGCACTATCTAGGCCTGTTCCTTGTCCATCCGGGACTTACGTTAATTTAATTTAGCCTTTTCTTGTCATCAAACAAAAGGGTGACAGACCACATTTAATCTATTCTTTTAACCTTATATATCTCCCGCGCGGCCTCACATCTCTTTATTATGAAATAAAATCAGAAGTAAATATTATATAAAGCACACCTTAAATTAGTAAAAAAAAAAAAAACACTTTAAAATGATATAAAACACACATTAATTCACAATACACAATAGGACAAATATATAACAAACTAAATTTTATGTATGCTACAATGTTGGGAAACACTAGCGCCATCTATTAAGATTGGATTAAGCATTAAGCAGAAGATCTTTATTAACGCAATGTGAAAGGCTACCGCCATTAATCCTCAGTATGTCTTTACATCTTTCTGGATGTAATTGAGAAAATGTTTTTTTTTTTGCTACATGGATTACGTAATTTGCTTTTATTTTCATAATGCTTTTGATAAAAATCTGTCTAAATACTTTAGTTCTCAACTTCGACGGCTTACAAAAGGACCAGGGTAAGTTTTATCGAGAACAAAACGTAAATAAAAACGTACATAGATATCCTTGTCATGGCAACCCTCATCAAATATGATTTTCATTATCCCACTGACATGTGTGATACAGTTCAAATACTGTATTTTAGAAACACGTGTAAACTAGGTATTATATTACATAATGTTACTTGGGTTTATATTATATAATACGTTACCATCATCCATGTATTTCGAAGTTTCATTTTTTGTGTAACATCCGTAATCCAAATGTGTTGATATAAAATAATTTTAGTTAGAGCTTTTCCGTGTACTTTAGAACTTTGAATAACCTGTACTATTATTTTTAATACTCTAGTATAATGTCAGAACTTTTTGTGTAGAGATTTGAATTCATCCAAATATTCAGTATAACGCGAACTGTGGGAAATGTGGTTTTATTCCAAAAGCTACAGGGAAAAATAGCGCTTTGGTTAAAAAATCTTAAATTATTTTTTTACTTACATGCTATTCCTAGATTGGAGCGATATGTAAGATCAAGGTAGAGATGAACTGAGAAAAAAATCGAGGTCTCATTTATCATATGGGTCTGATAAAACGCGAAGAAAAAAATGTTGTGATAAGTTACATCCAATGAAATTTGCTGTTGCTTAAATGTTAACCGTGAAGTGCTCAAAATGAATCGCTCGCTGATGTTTCTGAACTGAAAAATTCGTCCTGTACCGCTGTTCCTCTATATTTTCTTTACGTTTTAGATTAATAAACTACATTTTTACCAAGTGTTTGACCCAAATACCCCACATCCCACACATTAATACAAATAAACAGTGCTTACTCTTCGAGATATTTTACCCAGAAAAAATAAATCATATTTTTTTTGCTCCCGTACATTTTATTTCAAAGAACTCCGACGTAAAATGTATAAATAGAAGTACCGTGATAGAGTCTGTGTCGGGGTGGGACTTACCTTCGTCCTATTAATTAACTCAATAAAATCATTAGGACTTTCTAAGGCTCGTATAAAACTTGTGTTATTTCGAAAAAAAATCCAAATAAAAGAAATAAAATCTCCGTGTGTACCCCTTAAGAAGGTGTATTCGTCTAAATAGTCTTTCTAGAACCGTCACGCGTTAAAAGCAATTAGGGTATTAGTGTGAAAAAGAATGAACTAAGTTGAAATAACAAACTTTCTTTCTAGCGTCCTCGTATATTCGGTCTGCTACTCGTATTTATTGCTGTCACCGTACATATCTCCTCCAATGCTTGAGCCATCCTAAGCTACTTACCTTTCTTTGTCAATTTTCTTTTGTCAGCCTTTATTGGGGTAATTGTATGCCTCTTTACTTTGTGAGACAAATTTGTGTTCGTGTGTCGCTCCTGCGACATAATAATTCGAGGCATATACACACATAAAAGTGAAACCAGCACCAAGTTTTGGTAGAATATTTAATTTGCAGAAAGCTTTTAGTCGATAGACAAGCAAAAGGAATACAGCGAGGGCAAGGGAAAGTATGTCATAGAGGAAAGGATACTATGTTCGTATCTTATTGAATTTTGGTTGCCTTCTTTTTCTTTGGTGTTTCTTTGAATCATGAAAATGAGCCTTTTGAAATGAATGCAATTAGGATGTGTTTTGGTTAGAGTAAAAGCTCGCCGGGGAAATGGCGATGCTTTAGTATTCATTTGAGCTCTTGCGTTATATTATATAATAAACACAAGTTTGCTTTATACCGTATTGAGATTCCTCGGTATAAAACAATTTCAAGTTTATTAAATGTACTATTTTGTTTGAGTGTAGATAGTTTTTTTAAGATAAAGGTTTTTTAAACTGGTTTTGTTATGACTGTTTTAAAAATTTTGATAACGTGAATGTAAACAGCTGAATTACATAACAATATATTTTTAGTAAATATAGGTGTTAACACGGAAGTTTTTGAATGATGATAATCTTATGAATTAAATCATTGTTTTTTTCTACTTTGAAGTTTTTTATCGTTTTATTTCGAAATTATTATACCTTTATCTATAATAATTTATTTGATGAAACAAACAAAGATTATATCATCCTAATGACGAAATTAGAATACATTTTAGATACATTTTGGTGAAAAATAAAATCAAAATTGAAAAAAAGCAGTGCTTAAATTAACAAATTACAATATTCATTTCTCTTTTTTATCTCGTTATTTTAGCTCTATTTTAAATTTACAACAATCAAGCATATCAACAAATAATTAAATATTTTTATTCATTCACAGTCACCATTAACAAAAATATGTAAATACACGTATATCAGGGAAAATATATAATAAAAATACTTTCAACAATTATTTGTTTTATAAATCAAATATTTGGTAATTTTGTTACTTTTTGTGATACGAAATTCAATTCCCACTTGCTATTCATTGACTATACAACAAAATCCATTATATTTCATCATATAAAATACAACATTTTCAAAAAACTCCAAAACATCGTATATAAATGTTCAATGTATATCACAAATGAATTGTTTATTAAAATAAATGTATTCACTCATTAGAAAATACTTATTCACTGATTTGTTATACTTGTATGATTTCTACGAGATTCTGTGTAATACAACAATACACAAATCAGTATGAAGTTTTTTTACCATTTGACAAACATTAGTTAACAAAACCAGGTTAACGAATCATGACGTGATATATCGTTCTCCCGATGATAAATGTAAAATATCATGGAAAAGATAAACATTCTGACATAAGTGTAACAAATATTATATTGCTTGAAGAAATTTTCAAAAAGTAAATGATGTGAATTTACAAATATCATATTAACTCAAAATAATAAAGTTTTTAACTCTTTTAAGCTAACATATGTTCAAATTGACTAAAAAATGTAACTAGCAAACAAATGTCGTCACTATTTGAATATGATAAAAAAAAATAATAATAAAAGTCAAAGAATAATAAACATAATTATGTTTACAAATTATCTCAAAAAAATTTACGCAAGCGTAGTTAAATACATAATGTATACGGTATATTTTTAAATTTGGAATAAAATGTACATTTTTAAAAGGTCTTAAGACAAAAAATAATTGAAAATATATTTATATCGGAATCTTACTTGACCATTAATGTATTGAAGAAAAACTCAAATCTTATTTACCTAATTAACCAACATCACGCCGTTTCTACAGAGGAGTAGGCAAAGGTGTTGGATCGTCATACTGCTTTATCTTGACATACGAGATGTCAGAAGAAAGTCACATACGTAGATGTCATTTCTTATGAATATTTGTAAAGTGACAAAAGCCAAAATCACTTTTTCGTTTAAATTCACTTTAAATTATTTTTTTATTATAATATTTAAAATTCTAAAATGACATTTATTGAATATACATGTTAATCATTCAACATATTTGTCATTCATTTTTTTTTTTTCGATTTCGTATTTTACGCACTTGAAATTATAAAAATGAATATTTTATAAATACGTGCTAAAATTGTTTTATTTTCGTATTATATTAGTGTATTAAGTGACACTAGACGAAAACGAGATTTTGGCTGGTATCGCTTTAGAAATACAATATCGAATTATATTTCTGGCCACTGCACTAATTGAACCGTAAAGATAAAAAAAAACAAATAAATAAATAATTTGGCGACACCTCTTTTATACAAACAGTTTTCAATCACTCTTTTTATTCACTATATCTTGTAAGCTGTAAGCTTCAGAAGTGCATAAGAGCCATATAAAGTATAAACAATTTCCTACTTAAATTAAACGCAACGTATAATTACTGCGATACTTTGTACTATAATGATCTTTTTAATGAATATGTCATTGGTACGCTAAATTATCTGCTCCTTCGCTGTTTACTTTGGACTGGGAAGCCGGTGATGGCTTAGTAAAGAGATGTTCTATCTCTTCAAGCGTCTTCCCTTTAGTCTCAGGAACTAGGAATATCACGAACACAACGCTGGCTGCACAGAACCCAGAGTACATATAGAAAGTTCCAGCAATCGTCAGCGCTTCCTGAAAATAAATGAACATCTTCTATTAGATCACATGTTTGTACCCAACTCAACACTTGCACACTTAATTATTGCTTCTTAAAAACGAAATAAAACTCCATATTTAGTTTCATATTGACGAAACTGTCCATTTCCTAGAAGTTTCAATATACGTTTTTTTTTATGTAAGTGACATGTTTCGCCTTTCTACAGCATAATTAATTACAAAAAATGACCTACCAAGGTGAAATTAGCTACTCCTACAAAAAATCTCAATAAAACAAAGTTATTCTAGTAGTAATGTATCAGTATTTTTTCTTTTGCCATAATAAAAATACTGACATTTATTATAACTTATAGGTGTATTTGATATAACTAATATATTAACTGTTAAATTTAAAAACTTTGTTTTATATATCACAAATGTATTTTTATTTAACACCTCAGGTGTTAAATCATCATGATGTCAACATAGGTTGACGAAACAGCTGTTGCGTAAAATAAATATACAATTGTGATACATAAAACAAAGTTTTTAAATTTAACAGTTTATCATGTTAAAGTATCATAGTGTTTCGGCCAAAACAATGGACTATTTAACTAATATGCATTTAAAACATGTTTATATCCTGTTTAAAAAATCCTTTTCTGGGTATATACGAGTATATATCGTGGGTATACTGGCAAAAAACGTTAAGTCTAAAATCGCTGTTTTGAGAAATCGAACATTTAAGTTTTCTTTAAATTTGAAACATATAAGTGTCGTTGTCAAAAGTCAATCGAGGGAATTTTTTTCAGCCGAAGACAATAAGTAGAGTTAACGTTTTTTTCCAGTACAAAAATGTTCAACAAGACTCTTCGAAAAATATTAAGTTTTTTGAAGCTTTTAGCCTGTATGAAATACCTTTTGTACGATTTAACGTTAAATTTATTTTTAAAACTAGAGAAAAAATCTGTTTCATTCGACTTCGTGTATTTTGCCAATTTGTAGAGCATTGTAAACTTTACAATACTGCATCACTAAGTCAAAACTGCCAATTTTCGACTTAACGTTTTTTGCCAGTATACCCACGATATGTTTTTTCGAATTATGCTCAAAAATATTTTACATTCATTATCTGAGAACAATATTAAAGTATATATAGGTTAAAGTAAAAATCTGTGTTTTGATTCATAAAATACAGTATTCAGAATGGCAGTATTTCTTTCAACATTTACATATATGACGAGGTATATTATTTTTACAGATAAAAATACAAGCGGTGTTCTCTTGGTGACACTGTAGTTAACAATACATCATCTGATTTCAAGAACTCAAAATTAAACAATTAAAAAATTTTCGTACTTTCAATATTTTACACACCCACAAAATTGTTTATATTTTTACTTTAATCCCTTATTTTACGGACACGATTGGGATATTCATTATCTTTTAAATAAATAAAAATTCGGACTAAAAATAAAGCTTCGTTAATTTAATGAAATATTTTCAAAATCTGTTTAAGGATTTGAGTGAATTGTTAAAATGGCGTTCAATTTACCGGGGTATAACACATTGAACAGTTTTCATCTATTTTATGAGCTGTAAAAATACGATTTCTTCAGTTTCTGCCAGAGTTAACGGCTTACGTTAACTTTCAATAAAATCATTTTTATGCCTAGCAGAAGTATTTTATTATTTTTTCACCTTTTTACGATCCCATTTTAAATGGGGTATATTAAAATACTGAAGAATTATCATACAAACCGAAAGCGATTTTGACTGCATTATTCATAACAGTTTATAACCTAATATTGATATTAACCATAAACGGAAACTAAATGGCTCTCTGTGTATTCGATATTATTGATTTTCTGATATTTATATTCAAAATTTAAATATTTTGACTGTGTTTTCAGGATACAAAAATAACTTAAATTGATTTTATAACAAGCCGTGTTCACATGAAAGTATTTTTAAATTGCAATAATTATCACAACATTTCTAGAAAAAAATAAAAAATTTAATGTTATACGAAGAAATACTCGTAAAAAACACGAAAGCAGGATAGAAATATTACTTTTTTCACAAGACTTTTTTTGCACCTTTCAAAACAGTGTTTTAGAACCTAGTTGCCCTTTTTCAATGTAGAAATTTTAACAGTAAATGAGATCAAATCATTACTTAAATACAAAATTAAAGGAGGGAGGAGTTAACTCTGGAGGAAGGGAATATTGTTATTAAATTAGATTTAAGGGGAATACATATTTGGAAAAAAATTATAATATTTTAAATATCTTTATAATATCACTGAGGAAGGACCGGGTTGTCCGAAACGAGTTTGATATTTAATTTTTTTTAAGTTGATGTAAGTATTGTATACAAAGTATAATATATAAAAAAGAAAATAAAACATCTACAACACAAAGTTTGGCGAACATAGAAGAAATTAAGTTAATTTGGTTGTTTATATGTTTTCTTTATTTTTAAAAGCTTTCGAAATTCTAAAATTTTAGGGTTATATTAAAATTTCAATTCAGGGTTAACAACAATTTCAATGCTATACCTAATCTTTATTTAACGAGGGGGCTGAGAAGGTTTGTGAATTTAAAAAAGTTTTTACTAGAGAGGCGTATTCATTATTTAAATGTGAATTCATAGCACAAAGTGATGGTGAATATAAAAGAAATATATATATTATTTCCATAACAGTTCTCTTACGTTCATTGCGTGATATGATTTGATAACAGCAAACATCGTGGCCAAATTGAAAGATCCTGCTATGGCGCTGAGTGCACCACGATATTTCGAAGCAAACAGTTCTCCCAGAAGCAAAAATGGAATGCAGCCGAATCCCAAGGAATATCCAATCATGAAGATAATCAGGCTTATAAGTGGTAGATACCTGAAATGAGCAATAAAAAAATGTATTTTGTAAATCATACAGGTATAATTTATATAAACATGAATAAGCCTACAAACGATGTGACTAACTAACAATCACGCCGTTTCCCAGGAGGGGTAGAGGGTAGATAGGATAAAACGCCATAATATTCTATCCGGAACTAACCATCGCTCTTCTTTTATATTTATACACCGTGACTTGCACGCTTGTCGATTATTTCGACTTCGAACATTGACATTTTTTAGTAATTTTAGTTTTAGTTATAGTTGGAAACAAGAATTTATCAATGAAAGCAAAAATGGCCGTTCACAATGGAGTTCTTGTCCCAACCCTTATGTATGGAAGTGAAGCATGGAACTGGCAGAAGAAAGATGAAAGCAGAATAAATGCGGTAAAAATGAATTCCCTTAGACGAATGTGCGGTAGAACGATGTACAACAGAATCTCAAATGCTTTTAGAAGAAAGGAATGTACAGCAAAAGAAGGTATAATGAACAAAATTATGAAAGGATCGCTGCGTTGGTTCGGACATATGGAGCGCATGGGTGAAGAAAGAATGGTTTAAAAAGTGTACGTTAACGATTTAAATGGATTACGTAGTCGAGGTAGAATGAGAAAAACATGGCATGACCAAATTAATCAAATTTTAAAGGTTGGTCATGTCAGAAGCCGGAAGAATCGACGTGCGTGTATGACTCGCTGCATGAATGTGGAGGAAGCTAGAGAGAGGTATGTCAGGATAGAGTAGTGTTTCTGCCTACCCCTGCGGGGAAACGGCGTGATTGTTTGTTATTGTTATTGACATATGTTATTAATTGAATAATTTAGTCATGCCATGTCTTCTTTGCCTATTTACTATTACGACTTCATTTTCCATTCACACTGCTTGCAAATATATCTAAGGACATTCTTCCCTCATTCGTGAGTTAAAAATGTCCAAACCACTTCAGCGACTCATATTTGAATTTATTTACGACGTATTAATTCGCCTAATATACCTTAAATACTTCTTCTTTTGTTATTTTAATGTATATTGTTTTATGCACTTTCTTTTTAGCGATGTGACACTAAACTAGTATTTTGTTTTTTGAATGTATACAAATGCTTGTAGACAAATACTGGATTTTACCCATTACGGGTGTATTAATCATTAATAATTAATTGTATTTCAATAGAGATGAAGATTTTAATTATCGCTTAACCCAACAAATGACATAAGTCCTATAAAACGCCTCGACCACCATATTCTGTTTCCAAATAATTTACATATTCGTCTCTAATGAGATACAATTAATTCTTAATGATTAATACACTCGTAATGGGTAAAATCCAGTATTTGTCTATATTCAAAAAACAAAATGTTGTATAAAAAAAGGTCAAAATTAAAAAGCATATAAAAATTAGAGAGTTTTCTCCAGGCGTTATCTTGTAATATTTGATAATTGTGTTGATAGACTTTCACATTACATTGAGAAAGATTTTCTGTTTAACGCTTACCTCTAGTCTCAATAGATGGTGCTAGTGTAGATTGAACTAAAATATGTGAAATGTTTCTCAACATCGTAGCATATATACAACTTTCAAATAATTGTCAGATGTGGTGTTCGTAGAAGGGTGGAATGGGGAATGTTGTATTACATAAAGCGATTGCTTAACCCAACCAATGACAGGTCATAAGTCCTGTAAAACGCCTCGACCTCCATTTTCTGTTTCCAAATAATTTACATCTTCATCTATATTGAGATACAATTAATACTAAACTAGTATTTAAAACACTTGTGTAATTTGTTAATACACCACTAAATTAGTTATTTGTCCATTCTTTCTTCCTACCCCTACGAGGAGACGGAGTGATGGTTTGTTAGTTAGTTAGTTATTAACACCACAAATTAAGTATTTCATGCGGAAGTACAAACATTATTACCCCAAAAATGCATTTTCTTTGAGGTCGATGCTAAAAGCCACTCCCATGGCGGCCATGGCTATGCAGGTGATGATCCCTGACACGATGAGGAGTGGTCTTCGCCCCGCCCTGTCTACCAGGAAGAGGGAAGCACCATTGGAAACTAGCTGTACTAACCCGACTATAATAGTGGCAACGTGGTCATCGAGTGTACTTCCTGGAATATAATTTTTAGTTATCACAGTATTGTTTTTTTTTAATACAATTGTTAAAGTTTGAATTTTTGTTATAATTATTGTTATTATTTATATTTTATTTTTTATTATTATTTTTATATTTTTTAACATTAATTTAGTAACTTATTTGTTTTAACCCGATTGGGTTATATAACACAAAGATATTTACATATTTCATGCTAATATTATAAATGGTTTTAAGTTTCAATGGTTTCGTTTAAAATATTGGGTTGTTTGGAAAGTAATTTCATTTTTCCCAGCAGAGAACTTAATTGTTTATGTATCACAGCCAACTTCATACTTAAGCCGCATAACCGTTATATATTTTTATCAGTTTTTTAAAAGCAACGAACAAAAAAATTATGAGGGTCGAATTATGCTACTGCCAGAAAAATGATAAAAGGTATTTAACCAAAATAGAAAATATAATATATATTTTTTTTAAATTTTCCACAACAATAAACTCCTCTTTCATTTTCCTAAAACCAAAACCAAATTACTCTCCGAACAACCCAATAGATCTATTGGTACGTCAGTTCTAAAGGGTTCAAACAAATTAATATTTATTATGACAATCATTTTAAATTGTTCTCATTTTATTTTGAAGAAAAAATACACAAAAGATTCATTATAATACAAGTGGAGTTAAGAAAATCAATCGTTTTTTTTTATATGCTATACTGCTATTGGCTTTTAATA
Source organism: Lepidostoma basale (assembly GCA_022606425.2). Classification (NCBI taxonomy): domain Eukaryota; kingdom Metazoa; phylum Arthropoda; class Insecta; order Trichoptera; family Lepidostomatidae; genus Lepidostoma; species Lepidostoma basale. The sequence goes on from JAHDVF020000431.1 coordinate 412,396, forward strand.
TATGATTTTGTATAGTGCCTTTACAAGTTCACAAGCTTCAGCCAGTGGCGGTACTCCCATAGAAGCGAAGTAAACCGGCTTGCGTAAGAAATTTTGAATCAAAACCTCTTTTGGCTTACGAGGTTTACCTCTTGTGGCTATTCGTCTTACGTCTGATGGGAACATTGTTGGAAGGTGATTTGGTTGGTTTGTTGGTTTATACGGGGACACGATTACTTAGATTTGGGGGTTTTGTTTCTTACGCAAGCCGGGCTTCTGGGCTTCTATGGGAGTACCGCCATTGGCTTCAGCATACCACAGATAAGAAATTAGATTTAACAGTAAAATGGCTAGTATTTCAAAATCTAGTAATTATGGTTGGTAATTAATATGGTTGGTAAATATTAAATAATTTGAAATGGCTAAAGAAAAAAAAAAAAAAAAAAAAATTGGACAAAACATAAAACGATCAAATGGGAGCCTTAGTAATAATTTAAATCACCGTATCAAAATATGCAAATTGAAATCACAGTTTGAAATAAAACTTCTGTAAAGTTAAACATTTCACAATTGCTCAATTTAAACTTTGTTTGAGTATTTTTTACAATAAATAGATTTTAATAACTGTTAGAAAACGTTGTGTGTTCTTAATTTACACTGTTATTTTAAGGTGTGTGTTGTGTGTTCTCAACTCACACTGCTATTTGAAGGTGTGTGTTGTGTGTTCTCAACTTACACTGTTATTTTAAGGTGTGTGTTTTGACTTCTCAACTTACACTGTTACTCAATTACACTGTTATTTTAATGGTTTTGAAATTACAATGCTCTATAACAGTTATATATCCACAGAACAAAGCAAATGCGAATGTATTTGAAAGGTGTGTTAATTTGTAATTATTAGATTTTTATTTTATTTTATATGTTTAATGATGATATTACTAAAATCTCCTCATGGAAGTTAATTTTAGATAAAAAATTAAATAAAACATTTTTTAAATAACTAATTCCACCTTTGTCATTATTTCGACAATGAATCATTTCTTTAAACTGGCTGCTATCAACAGACTCGTAAATTATGACAAGTGACTGGTGATTTTAGACCAGTCGGTCGTACCAGCCACCCTGGAGAAACCGGTAGCTGTTAAAATGAAGAAAAAAGTGGAAGTAGTTATTGAAAAAAAACATTGTTTATTTTATATTCATCTAAATAAAAAATAAACTAAAAAATAAACCATAAATAAATTTTAAATTGAATCATTACATTTGTTATAACAAAAGCATAAAAGTTCCAAAATAAATCATTATAACATCTGTCAAATCATGTAAACAACAACAACTTTATAATATTTTTATAAATATGTATCTTTACTGAAGAAGGGCTATTTGTCCGAAACATGTCTACATAATTTTATTTTTTTAATAAAAGTGTTGTATATACAAAGTGTATAAAAAGAAAAATAGATATAAACCATCATAACAACACAAAGTATGGTGTATATATTATAGAAGAAAATATAAAAAAAGCTTTCATGTAAAGCATTTCTAAAGCAGTGCGTATGAAAGTTACCTGAGCTTTTAAATATATCCACGGTGAAGAAAATAACGGCGTCGATCCCGCTGATTTGCTGAAATGCCAAAAGTACGAGGCCCACCCCCAGCGGCTTTAGCACCCCCGCGCTGAAGAACACTTCCCGGGTGAAGAGGCCCTTTTCCTGCTGCTTCTCAGGGAGTTGACCGCTGGAAATGGCAAGAGAGCTGCTTCATATCTTAATGTCTCTTTATCTAACGAGGGGCGGCGATAACAGCGGTATTACAAAGGATCACCTCTGTAATAAATGTATCTCAAATATCTCAAATGTGCGCTCCATTTTCAAACAATATAATGTACAATAAACAAATTTATAATGAGAATTTGAAACACTATTAAAATCTACTTTATTTATTAAATATTTATAAAACATAAAATAATTCACATGTTTCGAAGGTAACCTCCATTCTCAGGTGTAAATAAATATATACTGATTCAGTACAATAGTCAAGTATGTATACTAAACTTATATTTATACCTGAGTCCGACATCATAAAAAAAGAGGTATCAAACATTTACCGATTTTTTTTTACTTCTTGCACAATCGATTGAATGCTTCATACTTTTTCTCGATCAATCATACTTGTCGTACGTATTTGTTACAAATGCCTTTGATAATTGCTTTATTTTATAGTATTTAAGACCTAACTACATGTTACATCCTTGGACCATTAATATTTTTTAAATTTTAATATCAAAAGGTGTTATGTGCAAGAAATATATATTTTTAATTAATTCGAATAAAAATGCTTTATCAAATATATATACAATTCATTAAATAATTCCAGATGAAGGCGAAACATGTCATTCTTATAAACTATGAAAACAGATTTTTTCATTCGTTTTAATTATTTAACATCATTGTTTAAGAAACAATAAACAATAATTTATTTCTTCACGGTAAGAATAGCATATTTTTATAAATGTTTATTCAAGTACAAAACGAGATTATTTATAACTTTGTTAGTATTGTAAATTCCAGACCATTTATAAAAAATATTTGTAAATTGTATTATTATGAAAACACAAAAACTCGGTATAATTTGACTATATTCCTAAATTAGTCTCGTGACGTTCTCGTGTTGTAGGCGGTTTGTGTGTTTCGTTAGCTATTCTGCCAGGGCACCATATAATAAACAAAACTAATGAGATTCACTTATTTCAACGACAAAGAATTTTGTATGTAAACAGGCAAATTAATTCCACATCTAATGATATAAAAGCACAGGTTATGTGTACATACATTTCCTAGTGTAAAGATAGCTTCGCATTCAATGTGTTTATTTAATGTTCGCGTAATGTTTCATATTTTTACTTATGCAAATATTCCGAATTTTTGCTACATATTTTGAAGCGTTCTCGGCAAGGAATCTGTTTTGTTTGTATGATAATATTATTTTGCACGCATAAACATTCAATGTGTATTAACGTTCATGATAAATTCATAGATAGACACAACTGCTTTGAAATAAAATATATTTTCTTGATTTCGCCATAACCCAAAATATTATTTAATTACTTGCCAAGCGATTTTAATATTTGTATTTTATTTTTTGCGGAATAACTGTACTATTGCACTAATTTATATTTCATGTATTTTGTGTGTTTTGAACAATGATGTGAAACTTCATAAACAAATAAATCAGATTTACATCAATGATATTAGAATTTATTTTACAATCTTCAATGTGAGCAGAAAATAGTTCATTATTATAAAGAAGGAATCTGGTCGTGTCCAGGCTTGAACCCATGTCCCCTGTATCAGGAGCCAAGCGTTCTATCCCCTAGACCACAACCCACCATATGATTGAAAACTTACAAGTTACGACAATTTGACAGACATTTTCATTCATTTGAACTATTTTTCGAGATATTTACATTATATAATTTTTTAAATTATAAGAATTTAATAAATGAAAATATTGTATTTTTTCACTACAATTATTTTATTTATACATTCAGTTATAGGAGAAAAATAAAAATCAATAATCGAAATACTGTTAGCACATTAAAATAGTTATACTACAATAAAAACATGCAGGATGAAAAGAAAATATATACATAATATATAAAATAATGAAAGGATTCATTAGATTTAAGACGAGGAAAAAAATAATAATGGCAACGTCGTATGAAAAATCTACGTAAGTATAATATGACATGCTTTATGAATGTAAAGAATTCAAAATAAATATGTAAGGATAAAAAATATAGATCTTTTGAACTCTTGGCTAACCCTTAAGGTAAAAAATGACGCACTGGTTAGTAAGTTCAATACACTTTTGATAAAGATGACTGGTGTATAGGAAAACGCACTGCTTGGATTCACACAAGGCGTCAATTAATTAAAGTAACCATAAATAACTTACTCGATTTTCTCGCCCGCAACGGATTTGTCTTCCAGCTGAATGGACTCGTGAGTGGGGGGTAACTTCAACCACTTGAGAGATTTCTCGGCGTCACGGTACTTGCCTTTCATGCTCAGCCATATCGGGGATTCGGGCAACGGAAGCAAGAATATAAAAATGAGACCTGAAAATACAAAAACGTGTGAGAGCTTTGTTGACCGTGAAACAATTTCACTTTTACTTTTTTTTTAAACTTTGAAATAAAATTCTAGACATACTTTTCTAGCATTATTATTGTAAATAGAAAGTACACGAATGGTTTTAAATAAAATAAAATATTGAAATAAAGTGTTTCTCGATACTTGTAGTATTTTCATATAAAAAAAGTTTGTGACTTTTGTAGGCAAAAGTTTATCGTAAAACGGTATATCTGCGCTTTGAAAATCATTAAAGTCATTTTATATCTATCGAAAAAATCTAACGCCACTCTCTCCGTTTCATATATAATATATAATATTTCTAAGATATTCTCATATGTTTTTTCAAACCAAAAAAAAAACAATTTTAAACATCGTATACTGATAACCTGATGGAACACAGTGTATTTTACACGTATATTTTTAGTCACAAAAAATAAAATTGGATAATTAAATGTTGATATGAAAAATTTGCAGACGATAATCTTCTTATAGGATTGATTGATAAAATTCAATAATCCTCTTATAGGATTGATGACCTGTCGTTCGTTGCATCTCAGTACTCCTGGAATGTGTACTGTAAACTATTTCGACACCTTTTCGGTGGTTGACTACGTGGACGAGAACCCTTCGGTAGATTGTTTCGGGCTCTCTTCAAAAATAGGATCCCAAAGATAACCCGAGACAAATATAATAATAATAAAAAATAATCTAAGCCTTTCCTTTGAGGGAATATTTCGAGAACTCGGCCGTGCAGGAGGAAGTCTTTTTGTTCCTGAAAGATATCTCCGACAGCGTCAGCATAGATTTTACCTACCGATCTGGTGACACCGGTGGGAAGAGCAATCAGTCTGCTGAACATGACCTTGAATTCTTTCATATTAGTACGTACGTTTAGAAAACAATTACTCTTGACACTAGTGCGTATCTTGTCTTCCTAAAATCGAACCATCTCTCATGCATTCCTGGTATTATATATTATGTTTTATCTGTTCTCAAAAGTTGACTTAAACTTTATTTTGTTTGTAATATATTTTGAGAAAACACAATATAAAAATAAATTAATCTGATTTGATTGAAATTAATCAGCTCAAGGACCTCATAGAAAAAAAGCTTTAGAAAACTAACTAACTAACTAACCATCACGCCGTCTCCCCGAAAGGGTAGGCAGAAAGAATGGACTGTCACACTTTTACTGATGCGGCACTCCATCCTTCTCTTTTCGCCCCGCGGGAGACGCGGTGTGATGGGTTGCGAACCTCATCGCCACCAATAGGCATCTCCCGCGCACACTTCGATCTTCCAACATCCACAAAATAAATCTTAAACAAATAATATAAAATACAATTATATAAAATAAAATAACACAATAAAAATAATTTAATACAAAATGTTATTTTTAGATGGTGCACATTTGTCTATTTAATTTATGTTCCACGAATCCACCATTTTTTTAATTTAGCACATAGTGTAATAACACATAATGTTTTTCCGATGTTGCACATGTTGACATGGACGATCCAGACTTTTGTGTTTATTTAATTTATGTTACACGTATCCACCGTTTTTTAAATTAGCTGTTATATGATTTAATTAATGTTCCACGTATCCACTTTTTTATTTGGCAGTAATTAGGCACTTAAAACCAACCAACACCAGCAAGAACTTTAAAAGAATATTGAAGAAATTATTCAAATTGTCATTGGAACAAATGAAAAATTTATTTTTACACCTGTCAAAATTCTTTATATAAACGAAAAAACTTGTATAATTTTGACATCAAACAGTAAAAACGTATTACGTCTCACAATTAACTATTATAAAGTGCGGCAACAATCAAATTGACCAAAACAATTCACTTATACACGTAATTTCTCCAAATTCACGGGAGCACCAAATGAACCAAACCAAATTTTCAAAATCAGAATTAATTAATAATCATTAATAATAATTAATTAGAAAACTTTATTTAATCACGTTTAATAAACAAACGTGGTTAAAAAAAAAATTGAATATGAAATTTTTATTAAATTATTATTAATTCACTTAATATAAAACTCTGAAATATCTTTTCCAACTATTCAATGGCCATAATTTATTTCCCAGGAATGTTTCACGTAAGCTCTGTTTGTCCTTAGTAAAAAAAATAGTAAAAAAAACGGTGATTTAATATCACGAAATAAATTCTAGAACATTTAACTAGGTAATGCTATGATTAATTTATGTTTTCAGTTTTCCTCTCTTTTTGTTTGGAAAAAAATATAAAACATAAAATGCTGTCCTTGAACTATTATGAAAGCTTAAATGAAAAGAAATTAATGAACACTGCAAACTGACCTAAAATATAATACTCTCTTACGGTTGAACAAAAATTAACTGTCAATACAGATTCTATTATATAATGTAAACAATTTAATGTATATAAATTATGTACATTTTCAAGATAAAGATAACCTGTTTTGAGAATAAAAGACCTACGTAAAAGTTATCTTTTCAAATTGTGTTCTAATATTTCAACATCGATTAAAACTTATTACTCTATCTGGAGATGGGCATTATAGATTTTTTTGTGTTTTGTTAACTGTTTATTCAATTGTACAATTAAAACAATGATAATAATAAATAGTAAGTGCATATTGAACAATACTTATTACATTGTAAAACAACACTTTATTTTAAAACAAAATAACAAATTTACACAAAAATGTTTCGGACCCAAGACCATCTTCAGTGTATTGTTTATATAAAGTAAATAGGTATTTAAACAAAATTTTCATGAATTTTTTTTTAACGTTTGTGCATTTGTTATAACAAATATTTAAAAAAAATCTAAAATAACAAGTTTATGTTCTTACTGGACGAAAAATTTGTTTAAATATTTATTTTATAAATACAATACACAGATGAACAATATATACAATACGGACTTCTGTATCCAAAACATGTTTTTGAATGTATACAAATTTTCTACGTAATGCTTACATATAATCTTAATAGATGGCGCTAGTATAGATTGACCTAAAAAATGTGAAATATTTCTCAACATAGTAGCATATATACATCTTTCAAAAATTTGTCAGACGTGGTGGTCGTAAGAAGGGAGGGAATGGAGAATGTTATTAACATAAAGAAATCGCCTAACCCAACCAGTGACAAGTCCTGTAAACGCCTCGACTGCCATATTCTGTTTCCAAAAAACAATTTACATTTTCGTCTCTATTGAGATGGAAGTAATCCTCAAAACATGTTTGTGTGAATTACATTTTTTTTATTTTACTAAGGAAAACATAGCCTTTATGAAGCTTTGTGATATTTTTGGGATTGGAATATTATAGCTTGCTTCTTAGGCGAAACAGTTTTCCTAAAAATATATATGTATGTCAAACTAACACGGGAGTTTTTCGGTTTTCAATAATGAAATTAAATTTAACAAAGGTTTTCTAAAGGAAGATTGTAGGAAATATACCGATAAGATGGGGTTAAGCTCTCTAAGATCTTTTCCATTTATAAATAAAGAAAAAACAGCAATAGAACCATACAAGGGTTAACATTCTCGAGGGAACTAGCCACTGTAAACGTTCGAGTCTATTGAGTAGATAGTAAACAGTTAAATAGATTATTTTTATGCAGAAAACTCCGCAGAGAATGCGATCAAAAGCATATTTTTATTAAAGAGATGTTTTCTCACATGCAATAGCAGCTGAGCACCAGGCCACGTTCCTCCACTCCAAACAATATCCTAGAATATATGATAGAAGGATCCCCAGAGACATGGAGAGGGCTGGAATCGAACCCAACCTCCCCCGAACGCCCGGCGCGCAGCATTCACTCACCTAAAATATAAACAATTCATGAAGTTATTTAACACGTATATTATTAAAACCATTTCCAGTACTCTATTGATATTCAAATCTATATTTAACATTGATAAAAATACAACAGTGCTGTTTTTTTTATAATTCATATTTATTTTGATAGTGGCATGTATCGCCTTGCGAGTACTTTTACAAAATGTTCAGAAGATATCCCAGCAAGACGAAATATGGCACTTAAACAAAATTAGTAAAAACTTCGTTTTTCAAAATATCACATTGTGAAATGGTATAATTTTTCTTTTTTTATAATAATATCCCCTATCAAAAATAAACTTTGTTAATTGGGTAAGACAAGTTATAAAATATTGTTATACTTTTTTTTATGTGCTTTATTTCGGCAAATATTTTATTATTATTTATGTGATTATTATTTTTTTTTTTATAATTAAAACTGAATTTAATAAATGACCTACGTATATTTGAGAAGCGGGTAATGTAAGTCCGACACAAAATCCAGTCAAGATTCTGCCTGTTAGTAGAACACCGTATTGCTGTGCTGTGGCCACCACAACCCATGCTGCAGCCCACAGAGGAGAGGTTAACATAACAGTTCTCTTTCGTCCTAGGATCTGCATCAGGGGCCCAGACACCAGACTTCCGACTAGAGCACCAGAGGGAGGTATCGCGCCTGGAAAATAATATATTAAAAGTAAGATTACATTATTTCCAAAAAATATTATACAAATATATTTTGGTATGTATAACAGTTATTTAAGATGATCTTCGTATCCGAGTCGTAAGTGCTACGGCTGCCGCAACGAAAATCACGAATTCGATTGCCGGCGATGGCAGTGTGATTGTCACACTGTATTTGGTCTGGTGTAGAATTCATGTGACAGTAAAATGGCGATAGATAAGCTATCCCATGTTAGGGAATCAACATGATAGCTCTACCTTTTACATCGATTTGGTTCGCGGTATAATGACGTTAAAAGCGATTCATCAAAATACGAATAATAATAATAATAAATTATTTTGGCTTTTGTATTTTATGTTTCGTATGTATCGTGTTCACCATTGTTATAACCTTTTTAATGAATATTAGTATTATCAAAACTGGTTCGACCACTTTTAAAGAATAATTAATGTTCTCATAGCGTACCATAGACCACAAAAGAAACAAATAAACGAGGCATCGCGGAACAGGATTTTTTAAGGAATATATTTATGTTTTGCTCGTGAATTCATAATCATTTCATTAAGATGATAGAAATTTTAATTTTTTGATAAAAATATTAATAATCAACCTTAATATTTTGAGACGGTGGTGGTTATACCGTCTTAAAATTTATCACATTTGTTTTCTTTTATTTTTAACAATGAGACATAACTGAAAAAAAAATTTGGACACAAAACGGTTTAACAAAAATTTTATGCAATTACTAAGATAAAACATATCTCAGAAGGATCATGTCGACGTCAGTGAGGCAGTACTCTTTCCAGACTTGATTATATATTTTTTATAAACACTGCCTCACTGACACTAAAATGTCCAAATCCGAGACGATGAAATTCAACGTCGTAATTGTTCTTCCTACTGACATCACCAAAAACAGGTTGATTTAACGTAACGGAGCAAAGAACAATTGATAACCATCAGGAACAAAAAGACGTGAAACGTTTAATCTGCTGTTCTTAATTTAATAACTTAACTTGGAAGTAGATTATCATAGCTTCAGGCGTTTTTCTCTATCAGATCATACAACGTTTCAAATCAAACGCTCTTATGTGATTGCTTCTATAGATACGGTAAATACTAAATTGACCTATTAGAAAATTCATAGAGTATGTACCTATATTGTCATTGAAGGTCATAATAGAGACACGAAGTTCATATACATATATCCATGATGGTACGTTTATTTTTTATACTAAAAATTATTTCATTTTATTTTCCGGTCAACAATTTTTTTTACCTAGTCACCAGAACTACAAATTTATTTAACAATTTTTTTTTTATTTCTCATTATCAATCCGGCATATTAAGTAATATATTTGCGGTCAATAAAATAAATGTTGGGTGCACATTTTTATTTTGATAAGGAACAACAGGTTTTGAATTAAGTGTTTTGATTTTTTTTTTTTAAGTAATTGATGTAGTGTTTTTGTTCAATTTACAGTACTATACCATATTTTTAATTTTAAAATTTAAAAAATGTTTACAGAAAAAAACTGTATTTAAAAGTCTTTGTACTTGAACAAAAATTAAATACAATATTATAAATGTAATAATAATAATAATATGTTTTAACCCATTATATATATTAAATTTGTTGTAAATATATTTTACGAAATAATTATTAACTAACTAACTAACTAACCATCACTTCGTCTCCCCGCAGGGGTAGGCAGTAATAATGGACCGCCACACTGTTCTGTCCTGACATACTTCTCTCGATTCCTTTACATTCATCATCTTGTGATTCACGCACGTCGATTTCTCCGACTCCTCACGTGACCGACATTCAATATTTGATTGATTTGATCGTGTCACGTTTTCCTCGGCCTTCCTCTTTTTCTTGCTCCGTTCACGTCGTTTACATATACCTTCTTCACCATTCTGTCTTCACTCCTTCCACGTGTCCAAACAATCTTAACGACCCTTTCAATATTTTGTTCATAACAATTTCATTCGCACCGTATTCTCTTCTTATACTTGCATTTGACACTCTATCATTACCACACACATTCGTCTTAGAGATCTCATTTCTACTGCATTTATTCTACTTTCACCCTTCTTTTGCCAGTTCCATGCTTCACTTCCATACATAAGGGTCGGCACAAGAACACCATTATGCACTGCCATCTTAGCTTTTTTGGATAGGCTTTTGTTTGCGATGGCAACTTTAAGTGTACCATTTACTCTATTGCCTACCCCAACCCTTCTTTCAATATCCTTCTTCACTCTCATATTATTTGTAAACATACTTCCTAAATAAATAAATTCATCCACTTGTTCCAGATATTCACCATTCACACTTATGTAACAGACTGCCATGTTTTCTTCTTTTTCGAAAATCATTACCTTGTACTTATTCACATTCATCATCAAATTGTATCGCTTGCATACCTCATATTATAAATAAATAATTATTTGAGTAAGAATTTTGAAATGAACTATTGATATTTACCCATCCATGATACACTTTCATCACTAGTCAGCAAATCTGGATTGTTCTCTTGAATAGAAGGAATCGCTGAAGATGAGTATCCTCTCACCAGACCGATAGTCAAGTATGCTAAGGATGCAGCCAATGTCAAAACTATCTGAAACAAAAGTGTCATTTTATTTTATTATAAAACAAAATAAATTAATACTTATATTTTGGTTGTACTAATATTTTTATAAGCAACAAGATGGCGTCCAGAGACAACTGTCATTTTAATGTCTCACAAAAAAATATGCACAAATAAGTGATTTAATCATCCAATAGGATGACGAAGAAATTGTGAGTTTTCACAAGCACTGACTGAACATATTTTAATAATTAATGGTAATGTATCTGTATATGATATCCTGTCAATGCAAATACAATTTGGTATAATGTAGAATTATTTGGTCTAGTGTAGAATACTTTGGTCTAGTGTAGAATTCTTTGGTCTTGTGTAGAATTCATGTGACAATAAAATGGCGATGACAAGAATCAATATGATAGCTGAACACTTTATATCGATTTGGCTAGCGCTGTAATGATGTGAATAGCGATATAGCAAAATAATCATAATAATAATTAATGAAGAAATAACAACAATGAAAGTAATGCTGAAGGTGTAAACGGAACAAAATTATAGAAAGACTGAGAAAAACGTGGCATGATTAAATCATTGAAATGTTAAATGTCGGCCACGTGAGAATTTTGAGATATTATTCATATAATACAATTAACGTATGAGTCATTTAATGACTATTCACCCATAAATTGTATGTAAACAATCTACTGAGATTCTTATGTTTTACCAAAATTCTCTTATAAAGTGTAACATGTGTAAATACATACAATTCCACAATACTAAATTCAAATTTTGCAATTTATACAAAATATTTGATTTTGTTTGACTGCTTGATATTAATAAAAATAAAGTACTGCCCCTGAACAATGACATTATTTACAGTATAGTATCTATTGCAAACAAAACAGGTTAATTAAGCTCTTCCGTTCTACATACATGTGTTCAATTTGTAATAAAGACTACATGCAAAATATAAACGTATTTGTTTTATATGAAAAGTAAAAAGAATGTTGAAAATCAAGTTAATAAAACCAAATATAAAACAATAAAAACGTTTTTTTTAATAGTCAAAGGGACAAGGAGTCCCACCGCTTTCCCGAAGCTGTTATATCCTGAGGTCATGATAAAAAAAACAAGAGGGACCCAGACCACATTTAAACTACCCATTTTCTCTATATCCCACCGAAATGTAGTTTTATTTAATAAAGATAATAAAAAATATAACAAAAATTTAAAACAAAACAGAGCTACTAGAAACTAATACATGGGTACATCATATGATATGTAGCTAATCTATCGTCACCAGACGATAAATGACTTTTAACGTGAATTCTACACCAGACTAAAGACAGTGTGATTTTCATGGGCGGGAATCGACCTTCGGTGTGGCAGTCATAGTTGTTGTCATTCTATCACGAATAGTGTTAATCTATACATTGGACAATGTTGTATTACTTTTTATTAAATGTCTCATATTAATGCAAACGTTTATTTTCTAGAAGATTTATAATATTTAATGGGAGTGATATGTTGTGCCTTGGTTGGACTAATAACCAACGTTAATACATTAGATAATGCTTTAGCAAAGCAGAACATGCCACTCCTATCAAATGTAATGATTGAATTTACATAACCGAAATATTTATAACCTTAAAATTAAACACTGAATTACTGTTTTATTTTTTTCAACTAACTTAACGTTACCCCACCATCGCGCTTTTTAATTACAATATTACTAATTTCATAAATCTTAGCTTAGTTTTGCATTCGTATTAATAAAAATGTGAGACAAACCAAGAATTATTTTATTATATTGTAGTAAAACCTATACATTTCCTACAATATTAAAAAAAAAAAACAATATTTTTTTCTCAAATACTAACTAAATATCAATCAACAACAACAACAACAAACCATCATGCCGTTTCCCCACAAGGGTAGGCAGAGAGAATGGACCGCCACACTGCTCTATCCTGACATACCTCTCTAGCTTCCTCCACATTCATTCATCGAGTCATACACGCACGTCGATTCTTCCGGCTTCTGACATGACCAACCTTTAATATTTGATTAGTTTGGTCATGCCATGTTTTCCTCAGTCTACCTCGACTCCTTACTCCATTTACATCGTTAACGTATACTTTTTTAACCATTCTTTCTTCACCCATGCGCTCCATATGTCTGAATCAACGCAGCGAACCTTTCATAAGTTTTGTTCATAATACCTTATTTTGCTCTACATTCCTTCCTAATATCAGCATTTGAGATTCTGTCGTACATCGTTCTACCACACATACGTCTTAAAGACCTCATCTCTACCGCATTTATTCTGCTCTCATCTTTTTTCTACCAGTTCCATGCTTCGCTTTTATACATAAGGGTTGACCATGTATATGAAAATAGGAAACATGATCTATCATACATTTGTATAAAAAAACATTAACACTGTGTGTCATATATATTTATACATATCACATTTAACGCCATTCTTTAGAAATTAATTGAGTCATGTAATGTTTTTTTAGATACATTAAGAAAACGTTAATCGTTTCGACTGTCATATTGATCTCTATCAAAATCTAACAGAGAATTTATATAATTGTATAAATTATGTGCACGTGACTATGTGATTGTTTTTTTTATCTGCGTATTGAGCAAAACAATGCTGAATTAATCAAATCGTTCATTATTCATTTAAAAAACTTATCTTCCGCACTTTATCACATTACGCTGTTTAATAATTTCTCAAACACAATCTCTGATACAGTTTTTCAATCGGGTCATTTTAATTGATTATTAATTCGTCGATATACACAATTGTGGTTATTGTGCATAAACAAAGTATTATTAAGTTTTTATGCCATGTTTTACGTTTATGGGTTCATAAAAAAAAAACAATTATATGTGTGCACAAATGCAAACTGAGTTACTAAAAAGGGTATGTTCAAAATAAATGCGCGATTATTGGATACATGAATGTGAAAACTTTTCGCAATACTATTATATAAAAAGATGCTGTATTCATTTGTCACCCTCCATTAAGAAAAAAAAACTCTGTATAAGCGCAAGGTTACGGAGGTATGCTCTGTGTGACTACATAATTATTTAAATAATATTTTTTTTATTTCTTTGTTCATTTCGTAATCACAACACTGTTTCACTTATATTCTGTTTAACTCTTCAAATTAACCGTGTATATTAAATTAGACTTTAAGTATTATGATACAAAACTTGAATAATATATATGTGTATATGTGTATGTATCCGGTTAATTCAATTAAAAACATAAGTGACATCCTTAAAAACCGAAAAAAAAAACGATCAACCTGAAACGAAAAGTCTATGAAGCCTGCGTTTTGCCAGTTGGTATTTATGGTCTTAAAACTGTTACATTGTCCAAACAAAGTGCCGAGAAACTACGAGTGACCCAAAGAGCCATGGAAAGACCCATGTTAGGAATAAGCCTAAGAGACCGAGTCAGAAACGATACGGTGAGAGAAAAACAAAGGTCACTGACATCCACCGGGTGGCGACTCTAAAATGTGCAGGATACGTAGCCAGAAGCTCAGATGAAAAGTGAACAAGAAAACCTGTGACTTGGAGACCGTGGATGGCGAAGAGAAGTGCAGGGCGACCGCAACTACGATGGAAGGATGATCTAAACAGACACGTCGGAATAACCTGGATGCAGTCTGCACAGGACAGAATGACATGGAAGCAAATGGACGAGGCATTTGTCCAGGAGTGGACGGGAATGAGCTAAGAAAGTGAAGAGGAAGAAGAATTCAATTAAATACTTGAATATTTTCATATCAACCTTTGTTGTGTGTATCATTAAAAATAATTTATAACCCTTGTGTACTTTGTTTTTACACCACTTTATTTTGTTTTATTGAACTGAAACCGGTTTCACTCCCACCAGAGTTTCGTCAGACAAACTGTAAGTTTTTAATAACCCTGGCGAAGCTCCAGGGGGATCTATATAACAAAATAATATAATGTAAAAATAATGTACACAAGTGTTTTTAATTAATTTAAATCTATTTTATGTTTAAAAAAACGCTTATACGATAAATAATTGTATCGGTAACTTTTTTATAACTCACCTGCCTAGCAATAGACGAAGTCATCAAGTTCACCATGATTAGTTTATGGTCGTTAACAATACACCGGTGTATACGCGTTAATGTCCAACGAATCGGGGTTCGTTCAAGTTCCCGCCAAACTGCTGCGATGCCGACGGAACTACGCTAATTTCCGCAAATCCTATTGGTCACTGCACATATACGGAACTGTTCCTCGTTCCACTTTGCGTTCAAAGACGTGGAATACAGCCACATCACGGGAACAAGTCGTTGCTGCAAGTGCTGGAATTGCAAATCGACGGCTGTAATCGCAAGCGATGTTCACGGCCACGATACCTTGAGTGACGCTGAGTTGTTATTCGACGTGATTACTATTATGTGCTATTATAGGTTCCAGCATTCGTGCCAGCACTACTATGTTTAATTTGTAGTATTATTTTTTCTTTTTGTAGACATGTTATTGTATGTTATTACTTTGAATGTTTTTAAGATCAAAAAGTATTTAATCTTAGTCTCTTTCTAGAACATAATTTTTATAATAGTCTCTTTCTATAACATCCTTAAAATTAAATACTATTTTGTATCTATTGTTTCTTGAACGATGATGTAAAACTCCATATTAAATAATAAATATGAGTAAAAACCATTCATATACGAGTATATATCTCTTTTCTGAGGTATTATCAAATGTTTTGAATTATCGAGTGTAGCATAACACGTCATTCACAAAATTTATTATTATGCTTTTGTAAAAATATGTTTTCGTATTAATTATTTAAATGCACTTAGGAAATTGAAAATAACTTTAAATATGTATTACTATTGTTTAATATTATTTATAAGTTCTTACTGATAAAAAATAATTATTAGTACTTACAACAATTAGCCCAGGTTAATTTTTAAATCTTCATTATTGTTTCGAATTTTACATGCGTTTTTTTTATGTAAGTCTTTCTTTGTTTAGTTTTTATTATATATTTACACCTGAAGATGGAGGCTTCCTCCGAAACATGTCATGTTTTTTTTAATATTTTGTGGATAATAAACAAAGTTATTTTTAGTTTCCTACGTATATTACTATAGATTTTCACAGTGTTAATGTCTTAGCTATCAATGAGTTAATTATATAAATGGTTATGGATTAGTTAATGGAGATTTTACGATTATACTTTTTTCTTATTCTTGTCACTGCATATCGGTGTGTGATTTAACCTCTTCTCTTGGTCCTCTACTGGCTCCAGTCCCTTGCTATTATTTTTTCTATGTCTTTCCAGTTTCTTTCACGCAGTCGTCATAGATGTCACAATATAAAAGAGTGTGAATTTGACTACAAAAATGTGTCTTTCCATATGTTGATTACATCTATGTTTAATACTCGTAATTAATATTTTTGATAACGAATAATCTAGATGATAAGCGGAATGGAGGACACAAATTTTAAATAAAAATAATGTTTGTCTTCAAAAACATGTTATTTAAATTATATCGTAAATTAGCCTTATACAAGACAATAAATTAACCGCATTAAAACCTTGAAAAAACATGGCTATAAGTGAAAACGGTAAACGATATTATTAACAAATCAGTGATTTCACATTAGAACATTATTTTTGAATTATATATTTTCACACACACAAAGTTAATGCTTCCTGCAAAAGTAATTTGAAATGTAAAATAAATTTCCTGATCATTTAAATTAATTACAGCTTAGAACAATACACATATTTCCAATTTGTTGATTGATTAAGTGTTTAAGATTAATATGTAATGAAAACTTTTTATACGCACATCTCGAAAAACTTGAGTACACTACTGACTTGCTTGTATGAACCAACTATCATTAAGAGCTGCTGGAAATCTTCAGATCAGGCCCACACTAGATTATCGTCAGAGTAAATCTTACGCCTTTGTCGTACTTGATGTATAATTTATAACATACTCATCAACCACTTCTATGCGTTTACCTTCTCACTTAAATTTTTAAAATATTGTTTTTATTTACTTACATAATTAATCTCAATTATTTTCTCGGCTCATGTATTGAAATTTGCTCGAACATTTTCATCGGCAAAAATCATAGTATGGTTATGTAAACAAATTTACGTGATAAAAGAACAAAATATTTTTTCACTTATACGGTAAGCCTTTATTTTAAAATACTTTAAAATATATTGCTATTTTCATACATTATATCTAAAGATATTTGTTATAAAAAACAGTGTTCAATTGAACTAAACCACGATATTTATTACTTAAATAGATATTTAAAATATTCGAACCTAATGCCTTGTGGCGTCTCTGTTAAGTGCCAATTTTCTAATACTAGGAGAAAGTATTTCGCAAACCACGACTCTTATTGCAAAAGGCAATTACTCGAACACGTGTTATAACTATTATATGTATAAGAGGTTATGTTTATATTTTCAATCACGTGATATTTTAAAATAAATTAAATTACGTAAATATATTTAATATTTTTTCCATAAATATTACCACCTTTAAATACAATAATATTCTTATTGTCTTGTTTGGACGCATGAATATGCTGAAAGGACAAATAAAAATATGTTTTTTTTCTTCCGTATTCACCTTCACTTTTTGTTGTGGATTCATATTTGAATAAATATAACTGCACTTTGTACTTTATTTCACTTTCACAGACATGTTTTGGTTGTAACCAAAACTTTTTTGATTTAAAATTGAATGCCAACAAAACTTTATATTTTAAAATTATTTATACGATTAAAAAAAATTACATTGAATAAGGTTGGGTTACAACCGAGGCATGTTTATGAAAGGTACTATAAATATACTAACTGCCGTTATATTTATTCAAACACGTTTTTATTCTTGAAAAAAATCTATTTATTTATAAAGGATAATACGCAGCGAAATCAAAATATAAGATAAAAACACTTGAAATTTTAAAACATTTTTACATTTAAAAACATGTTTAAACAATATTAATTCTACCAATTACATGCTACCACAAACATAATATAATACAATAGCTAACAGACGACGGTTTGAAACAAGATTGAAGTTAAAATTATACAAAATGAGGCTTACCAAAATATTTAATAGTTAAAAATAATAATATTGATGGAAATAAAAAGTTTGATTAATATAATATTTTGTAACATGATGGTCCCATCCACACCGAAAGGTTGCTGCGATCATTTTTCTGAAATTTAGCTCATTCAGACGGAAAACATCAATGTTTTCAAAATGTTATTTGTATTATAGTTGTCACAAATCCGATACATTGCAGCGCTCTGAGCGTAGTTAGTGCGATAAATAGGTAGATGGAAAACTTAGCGCGATAACGCGCGTGCATGACACGATGTATGAATGTTGAGGAAGCGAGAGAAATATGTCAGGAAAGAAAAGTGTGGCAATCCATTATTTCTGCCTACCCCTTCGGGGAGACGGCGTGATGGTTAGTTAGTTTTTTCTTTTTTTGGAAAACTTAGCACGCGGTGTTGCTTGTGCAAGACATAGAGGTATTAAAAAACGGAACAATAGGATTAAAAGATATAATTTTTCTGGTAAGATTTAAAATATGTGGGCATTAATATAGCGACGCTTATTCTACTCGTATAATGTTAGTTATTTCACTTCAGCTATAAAAATATTCAGTATTTTCCTGATACAGTAGTACAAATGCAAGAAATATCCTTACCTAATAACTCATTTCTAAGTAAACCATATGTGTCAAGCTATTCAAATTTGTATTTTGCTCACGAGAACAATGGGTATAATCAATTAGTACTGTTTTTTTATGTATTTTTAATTGTGTATGGAACTACTTACACCAATAACATATAACGTACGTATTCGTATTCTTAGTGAGTAAAAAAAGTATTCATATGTTCATTTTGCATAATCGCGATAATCAATTGAAAAAATCTACACCTCTAACAACACACAGCATTGTTTTATGTTTTAATACGAAGCATATGAACTAACTTACATCTCACACAAGGTATTTTATTAAGCAATTCAGAGCTTATTATAGAATAACTTATCATAGTATATTAATATAATGGACACAATCACATAGTAAAGGGTGTTTTTTTAGGTTTGGTTTTAAAACTAGCAACACTGTTTCTACAGACTGTCAATTTGACAGTTGATTTGTAGTCAAAACGTTTTGTCATTTCACGAAGAGACACATAGACTGACGTCAGAACAGCGCTTGAAAATTGTGCAAATTTATTTTGAAAATCATGTTCGGTTCGCCAAACTTATCGTGCACTACGTCCATTTTACGGTCGACATAAACGTCCATCCGAGCAAGTTATTCGGAAGACCATGGATCGTTTTCGCACCACATACACTCTAGTGGATAATACGCATACACAAAGACGACAATTGTCAATAATTGGATTTCACGATTGCGCTTCATTCGAGCTAGCCGTGGCGCTCATATGCCCGAAATCATATTTAAACAATAATATCATGAAATTATCTATTTAATAAAGCCAATATCAAAGACATTAACATTATTTAAAAGAGCTTTTTTTTTAATATGTATTGTATACCTCTATAAAAAAACACCCTGTATAATATTCATCAATGACCTTCGTTCTAATCTAACATAGAAACTTTTTAATAACTCCATTTTTTGTTTGTTTACAAAAAAGAAACAAGCATATTTATTATGAAAATTTAAATTTCTTTATTGAAGCTTTTTTTTCAATTTATATTGTTTATGTCGATACCAATCGGCAGCAAAACCCGATAAATACTATAAACTAACAACATATTTAATAATTTATTGTACTCATAAAATATAAGATTAAACTGACATTTTTTTATTTATAATCAAAATTAAAACCATCGAAACGGTTGGCAGAGAGAATGGCTCTAGTTTCCTCCACATTCAGACAGCGAGTCATACACGCACGTCGATTTTTCCGACTTAACATAGCCGACTTTAAAAAATTGATTGATTCAGCCATGCCATGTTTTTCTCCATTTAAATAATAATTAAATATTTTTTCTCGCAATAAATATACAGTGCTTGATATTATAAGTTTACCAAAAAAAAATTAACTGTATTTTAAATATGAGTAGTCATGAAAATGGCGTATCTATATATTGTATATATTTAAAGTATCCATAAAAGCATGCCAGGGTAAAAAATTGTGGTGGTCAATCTTCTTTGCCTACATACCTCTGGAATATTCCTCTGGACTGATTAATACTCATATATCAAGTAGCGTAAGATTGTTCTAGATCATTTCCATGTAGATGCGGTGACAATGAGGTTAACAATCCATCTTACCTGTTTCCGAAGGATGTACATTGGTATCATCCGCGACAATGCAGGAAGTTCGTTTCCTTTAGAGAACACAAATAATTCTGGTAATTATAATTTATTTTTTCTTCAACAGTTAAACTCCAATATTTAATTATGATAAAAACGTCCGTTTTCATTAAGAAAATTGAATGGGAGTGTCTTATTTTGCTTACTATGACATAATCAAAAGTAAGATATCATTTGATAATACCCTAGCAACACAAAACATACTGTCGGAGTTAAATGCATAACCCATATAAGCGGAATTCGGCTTAAACCAGCATATTTCATGATGAAATATAGCACACGAATAACCGAAAACGCCTGACTCAGGACCTAATTATCAAAGCTGATGAGTCGGGGCCCAGATGTATTCAGTTTGGTCACTAGGTCACTAGAGCAGAGCATTGTGTGAAAATGGAAGCAAAGCATATAAAAGCGGTACATCCGACCACCATGGACAGTATTCCTTCTTGCGACTTCTAACTTCGAGTCTTCGTACGAGAAACCTCCGACCCTCCTACCGAGCTACGCAACTTTCTACACTGCTACGCCACGTAACTCCCGACGAGTTTCCGCTCCCGCCGACCGACGCTACTGCCCAGTGAGCCGTCAGCCCCAGCTGCTATCGACGTCCAGGCGCACGCTCCATCACGAGTACATAATACTGTTAAAGTATGATTATTTGTGACCTGCAATAAACGCTGAAACCTCCACTGCTTGTA
The DNA here is from genome assembly GCA_022606425.2 of Lepidostoma basale. Taxonomy (NCBI): domain Eukaryota; kingdom Metazoa; phylum Arthropoda; class Insecta; order Trichoptera; family Lepidostomatidae; genus Lepidostoma; species Lepidostoma basale. The sequence goes on from JAHDVF020000431.1 coordinate 433,729, forward strand.
TCTCTCACCACATCCCCCAAAATACTACTATTTAAAATTTTAATAAAAATTTTAAATTCTGACATTTTTATCAATATTCTATCGTATATCTATAAGTTTTTATTTATTGCATTGAAATGCCATATTTTATGATAACAAAAATATATAGTTTTATTTATTTATTTAATAGTTTCCTCAGTTATCGTCACCAAACTGCCATTCTCTGATATTTGAGCAATAACAATGATATTTAAAAAATCTATATTTGTTAATTTAAATTATATTTATATAATAGTTGATAAATAAATTATTTATATACGAGTACGAGTATAATTTTTTTATGAAGAATGGTTCCTGTATTTTATTTGAAATTTGTAAATACGTAAGACAATTAAATTCATCAACTTTTTGAACGATTGGGACATTCTAATTAAGGATACTTTGATTTCCCTTCTACGTTGGAAAAGAATTTTCCAGTTAATAAAGACGGGAAAATGCGAACTACGTTTTCGGAAATATTATCAAATCAAGCGTATTTTGGTAAATTCAATCGAAATTAAAGACATTTTTAATTTCACTGTAATCAAGCCGATAGATCAAACAGTTCGCTTTCTTATTAGAGTCGCTAAGACTCTTAAAAGAAAAAGAAAGGTTTGAGTTCGTTCTTCCTCAAATAAGACCAGCAATAATTTCAAATCGTTTTGTGTTTAATTAAAAGTCTCCTCCCCGTGTCCTTGTTTTAACAGAAAGTGCTCGAAAAGAATTTTCTTACGATTTTCTAGGAGCCGTCTACTTTGTTAAGGATAAGTACATGAGCAATTAGAACTTTAAAAATTACTTTGTGAAAACGGTAAAAAAAATATACTATTTATACGTCCATACACTCTCACGGCAAAGTTATTTTATTGGTCCTTGAGTAAAACACTATTTTTTTTTTCTTTCTAACATTTCAGAAAACATATTAGTCACCATCAAGATAAAAAATGAAGTCATTAACTACGAAAACATATATCAACCAATTAGTTAGTTATTTGAATGTGTTAATTATAAATTTTTAAGTACACATTATAGATCAAAATATTCGAAATTGTTATAAGAAATAATCATTCTTTATCTATTGTCTAACAATTTATTGAAAGTCTTTATATATAATGAAATAATATAATGCCTTCGTAGCAGAGTGATGGTAAGAGCAATGGCCGTTACACCGAAAGTCCCGGGGTTGATGACAGTGTAAAAAAATGTTGTTATAGTCTTTGGTCTGGCAGTTACAACCCATATAATATAATGAGAATCAATAGTAATTGGGACAGTTTTCTGCTAGATTTCATGTTTTTATCCAAATCCAGTTTTATTTTAATTTTAAACGGGTTATTAAATATATACATAAATTTAAGATAATACATACGTAATGAAGATCGATAATTAAGAAAATATAGTAACACTAATTAATAAATTCCTTGGAAATAATTAAATCCCAACATATAGTTAATTCCTAAAATAGTCACTACACTACCCCCAAGATCCGAGCGATTCCCAAGCGAGTGCTAATAACTAGTGAGCTAGCAACTGTAGGAATTGCGTTGGAATTTTTAGGAGACAAGAAACATGTATTTTACTACATTTATTTATTCCCGTATTGTTATGTTTTTTCAAGCTTTAGGGCTCCCAAGTTTACTCACCGGTTCGACTCAATTTGAGCGACGCAGTCTAGACTTTAAACCAATATTAATATTTTAACTAACTAACTAACGCGCCGTCTCCCCAAAAGGGTAGGCAGAAAGAATGGACTGTCACACTTTTACTGATGCGGCACTCCATCCTTCTCTTTTCGCTCCGCAGGAGACGCGGTGCGATGGGTTGCGAACTTCATCGCCACCAATAGGCATCTCCCGCGCACACTTCGATCGTCCAACCCCACAAAATAAATCTAAAATATAAATTAATATAAATTAAATATAAATATAAATTACAACAACATTTTGAATGTATACAAATTCTTGTAGACAAATACTGGATTTCACCCATTGCGGATAAATTATTTTTATTTTACAAGGATTAATTGTATATCAATAGAGACGAAGATGCAAATTGTTTTCTGGGAACAGAAGGTGATAAGGTCATACAGGTAAGGATAAGGTCAACAGGTCAAGGATAAGGATAAGGTCAACAGGTCATAAGTCCTGTAAGCGCCTCGGCCATCACCTTCTGTTCCCAGAAAACAATTTGCATCTTCGTCTCTATTGAGATAAAATTAATCCTTGTAAAATATAAATATAGATTAATTAATTACTAAAATATGAATTAATCAATTAATATTTTAGTCAATTTTAATTTTTAAAAAAATAATATATAATCTCATACGAAACAAATTATAAAAGCAATCGTTAATTTTTTAGTAAATCTGATATTTTTATTGCCTAATACTCATTCAAATTAGTGTTATGTCAGAAAAAAACGCTCCCGACGGGGGCTTAATCGCCCCCAAGTAAACGATGGAGCCTTTCATGGTGGGAGGTAACTTGAGGCAAAGGAGGCACTAAAGCAGTCAATATGGAAGGGTGTGGCATAACTATTTAAGAAATTAATAATAAAGTACTGTTTTCATTAATAAACATTAAATAATATTTATGTTAATCTAAAGTCAGTGGAGGACGTTGTGGAGGAGGCCAAGTCCCACACCGGAATGTGGACCGGGAAGAACCACGAGAAGGAGTCGTAGTAGTAGTTTGTTAATCTTAAGTTACAAAATAATTGTATCACATAAATAAGAATAAAAATATTTAATGAGCATGAGGTATGCATAAACCTTATACGGATAAGTTTTTGCAAGTTGGTGAGCAAAGACATGATACAGGAAATCGATAATATTTCGAGAGATATAATATAGTTAATATGCAAACTATTATAAAAGAAGCGCATTGAACTGTTTTTCTTGAAAAGGGGGGCATTGGTACAAAAAGGTTGGAAACCAATGATCCAGGACGAATTAAAGCCAAGAATTGAATAAGAAACTTTGGAATTGCAAAATTTGATAAAATTTCACTGCAGTTGAATTTTAATATTGTTATTTTTTTACTTATATGCGTATTATTTTATACAAACTGTTAGAATTCTTCGAAGATACCCTTAAATGTAAAAAAAATGTCAATATTAATTTTTTTTATTAAATAAAGATAAACCAAAACATGAAAGAAATTTCGACAGTCACATAATTGACCAATGTACTAATAAAAATGTATGCATCGAGCCATTGGTAGAGTGTATAAATCACCCGACTCTTGTACGAAGCTATACAATATATTTTTGTTTTTTCATCTGTGTTTTTCTTTACAATTCACTAAACGCGTACAATTCTTTTTGACGCTCAGTTCAAATCATAATTCAGAGATGGCAGTAAAGTATTATATCCCGAAATGTTTACGTTTTTTTTGCCACAGTGAAAATAATTATTTTCAGATATATATTTTATTATTTAAACTTATATATTATAAGAAATGTATTAATAAAACTGAAGTTTTCCATGCTGTTGGTTCCTACATTTGCACATAAACGGCAGAAACAAAATTGATCTTCTGTTTGAAAGGTTTTTTCGTGTTTTGTTTGGCAATCTTCTTTTAAATTGGATCTGCTTGATAAGAGACGACGTTCCGAGACGCCGTAGGACCGATACGCTCCCTCGGAACAGGGGGAGACAGACAGTAATTACTTGTCTAATGAGTGCAAGCTTCAAGAGGGTTTATTTATCTACAGCTCCGTGCAGACACTCTTTAGTATAAAGTGGAAATTATAGTTTATCTTTCAAATTCGTTAAATTAAATAAAAACGCTTTTCAATCACTCTCTTGCAATTAAAAGCTTTGTATTTTCATAATTAAATATAATATGAATACATTTTTAATTTGTTTTTACGCCACTTTATTGTTTTACAACTAACCGGTTTCGCTCCCACCAGAGCTTCGTCAGGTTTACAAAAGATACTGTAGTGTGTTTTTAGTGTATTTTGTAACCCAGATGAAACTCCAGCGGAAGCGAAGCAGATTGGTTGTAAAAAAAGTTATTTAAAACAAATTAAAAGTTTAGTAATATTATATTTAAAAAGCTTCATTTAATCACGAATAAACAATTCTTTCGCGGTATAAATATGCATTGCATATAACACACGAAACAAGGATATTTTTCCACAAATAAGAATCTTCATAACACAATTAGTAAATTTGTTTTGAATGTATACAAATACTTGTATACAAATACTGGATTTTTACCCATTGCGGGTTAATCATTTTTTAAGGATTAATTGTATCTCAATACAGATGAAGATCAATTTTTTTTTTTTGGAAACAGAATATGGTAGTCGAGGCGTTTACAGGACTTATGACCTGTCATTGGTTGGGTTAAGCGATTACTTTATGTTAACAACATTCCCGATTCCTAACCCAACCAATGAAACGTCATAAGTTCTGTAAATGCCTCGACTGCCCTATTCTGTTTCCAAAAAAAAAATGATATCTTCGTCGCTATTGAGAAACAATTAATCCTTAAAAAACAATTTGTAAAACTTAAAAATAATTATTGTTTCTAAATTCTAAAAACGAACAACAGAACAATTAAATTCAATTATTCATTTATTCATTTATTGATCATTTACCAAGTATGTGATTTAAATTACCTCCCAAATGAGGTAACTCGTTCTAGTGAGATTTGAAATATTTATTCATTACATGGAAAAAATTGAATTTTCTATTTAACTTTAATGATTACACAAAAAACAATTATTTTCGTAGAACTCTCTGCTTGCTATTGTAAGAATTGTATATATATTTTGTATTATATATTATATGTATGTATACATATACTGAATGACGCGTGGTTCTACCGAGGCATGCTGTATGCTGTTAATCTCCAGTAGTGTTTATCTCGCTCCACTGAACGAAACTTATTAGGAACTCGATCGGCCCTAAAATCGAGCAGCTCCCAAATCTCTCAGCAACTACGGAAAAAGTACCTACCCATCTCGGGTTGTGATTATTTTTTGGATTAACTGAAGAAAAACCCGACAAAAAATGTTTGGAAAGTTTTTTTGTTGTCCTTTCGCACACTTTTAGCGAGTACATCTATTAGCCCGATCGCTACAAGTATCAGTGAGGTAACATACATTTATTGAATCGTCTTTCCTTTGAACAACTTGAATAAATATTTAATATTTTAAACTTAAGTTTGAAGTATCGGAAAATGTTTGGATGGTACATTTTTGCAAACTAAAAATACACCTAACTACCTAACAACCATTACGCTGTTCTTTCTTTGCATACTGCTCTCGCTTCCTCAATATTCATACATTGTGTCATCTACGCAAGTCGATTTCTCAAGAAATATTAAGAATTAATAAAAATGGGGATAATGACAATGGGCAAGATTTATAAAACAGCTGTCCGGCCGGCATTACTATACGGAAGCAAAGTATGGCCAGCTAAAAAGATACATGAACAAATACTCCATACAACAGAAATGCGCATACTGCGGTGGTCGGAAGGAGTCACATTGAAAGACAAGGTGCGCAACGAATATGTGATGGAAGTTTCAAGGTAGCCCCTATAAAACAAATGTTGTCAGAAACAAGGCTCCGAGTATGGTCATGAACCACAGTATAGTCACGTGATGAGGAGACCTCACGACCATGTCGCGAAAAAGAGTCTTTCCGTGAGTAGTAGGAAAGGGGAGGAAGACCTCAAACTACCTGGCTGACGAATGTGCAGAGGGATATGAAGGCCCTAGGCCTTCATATCCCTCTGCCTTAAAGAGGAAGCTGCTTTTGAAAGAAATACCTGGCGCCAAATGATAAGAAAAGCCGACCCCGAGTAACGGAAAGAGGCGAGGGGAAAGAAGAAAGAAGAAGAATATAAAGGGGAGAACATTTCATACAAAACTGCTATAATCTGTTATAAAAAAATTACAGAAAAGTTATATTTTTATTAAATGATCAAATCATTTAAAAAATTTAATGTCGAAATAAGGAATAGAAGAAACTGATTTGCGTTTATAATACGATGTGTGAATGCTTATAATTCAAGATAAGTATGTTATAATAGAGCAATGAAACGGTTCAATTATTCTGCGTACCCATTGAGTCAAAATGCGGAAAGATTAGTTTGTTAAAAACAATTTTAATTTTAAGATTTGTTAAGCATAATTTTTTTATGAAATAATCATGTCAGGGCGCTTTAGAAAATATTAAATTAATAAAATGTACATATTAGTGTGTTGTTAGTAATCGATCAACATGTATATCAGGACACAATAATTTAAATGGGTGCATCTTTAGTCTCGATCTAAACTCTGGCGAGTTCTTAATGCACTTGAGGTCTCCAAGAAGATTGTCAAAAGCTTAAGGGTCGGCTACTGCAAAGGCTTGGTCCCCAAAGTTTGTGCGAGGACAGAGTTTTGGAACAAACAATCTATCCATTGCAGAAGACATTGCTAATCGCATTGCAGACTGCCTTGCATTCATGCTCTCGGCTGGTATAAGCTGGCCCCATTTCATCCAACGCCTTAAATACCGTCCAACGGAGGTAGAATTGCATTGTTTCCGGACATTTCAGCCAAAACAGTTCCTTAAAGTTTGCGTCAAATGGCTACTCTTCGAAATACACTTTGCCGCATGGAATTCGTCGGTTAGATTATAATATTTTCTCTCTATTTAGTTGAGACTTAACGTGTAAGGAATATAGCAAGACACGAACAGAATATATTAATGATAATAAGTGGATAGGTCACACTCTGAGACGGAACCCAGCCTGCATCGCTCAGGGTGCACTAGACTGGTCCCCTATGGGGGAAAGAGAAAGCGAGGCAGACCAAGAGCCACCTGGAGAAGAACCCCTCACTTGGAATGACGTTAGGCATCAGGCATGCGATAGAGTCGGTGGAGAAGGTTCCTTGAGGCCCTATGCACCACGGTGGTGTGACAGGACAAAAATAAGAAGAAGAAGAATATAATAATATAATAAGAATCTGATCTTTTTTTTAGATAGTTAGAAAGGAAATAAAAATGGCTGTTCACAATGAAATTTTAGTACCAACCCTGATGTATGTAAGTGAAGCATAGAACTGGCAGCAGAAGTATGAGGACAAAATAAATGCGGTATAGATGAGATCCGTTAGAAGTATGTTGTTATAAAATGTGGTACGACAGAATTTATAATACTGATCTATGGAAAGAATGTAGAACGGAAAAAAGTATTATAAACAAATTTATTAAAAGACAACTGCTTTGGTTCGGACATACAGGAGCATGGATAAATAATTAATGGTTAAGAAAGTATACGTTAGCAATGTAAATGAAATCGGAGTCGCAGGAGAACGAAGAAAACTTGACCTGATCAAATTTATTAAAAGGTCGGTCATGTTAGAAGTCGGAAAAATTGACGCGTGTATTACTCGCTGTATAAAAGTGGAGGTATCGATATAGGTGTGTTAGAATCGAGTAATATGGCATTCCATTATATCTGCTTACCTCTTCAGAAAACGGCGTGATTGTTTGTTGTTGCTATTTTTAGAATATAAAAATTCAATACCTCATGTGATGTTCGTTTCTTTATATAAAAGTAAGCGATATATTGACGGCTACTCGACTTGCAATGACTATAGGATAAGACTTAGCGCGAGTAAGCCAATAATGAAACGGCTATGATATACAGGAGCCCTCCCGCTGTTCCAATATCCAGTTCGACGAATCGTAATTGTCCGCTTCGCTTGCTTTAAGGAATTCCAAATAGATAACAGACTAATTAATAACACAGCAATATAAAGAATTATCAATGTTATGTGAAGCAAATATTTTTTCCTCTGGCATACTCGGAAGTCTTGGTATATCATATACAAATGATACTAATGAATTATGGTATTGTTAGCTTGAAAACACCGTACTTCCATGATTATTCAATAAATATATGGAATGAATTATCCAATAAATACAGGATGTATTTGAATAAACATAACTGCACTTTGTATTTTTACAACACTTTATTACACTTTTCACTGACATGTTTCGGTTATAAAACTACCTTTTTCAAAATACAAATTTTTGAATATTGAAAAAGGTTTACAATAATTTACAACATTTTATTACACTTTTCACACACATGTTTCGGTTATTGTAAAAAAAATACATTCAATGTAAAATTTCGAACACTGAAAAAGGTTGTATCATAGCAAAAACATGTATGTGAAAAGTGTCATAAAGTGTTATAAAAATACAAAGTTCAGTTATATGTATTCAAATATGAATCCACAACACAAAGCGAAGGCGAATATAGATGAAATACAGGATGTTCCCGATTTCATGGAGAGACGATATTAAAGAAACCGCTGGTAGGACATGGATGCATGTTGCCCAGGATCGACAGACATGGAAGTAGATGGAGGAGGCCTAAGTCCAGGAGTAGACGATTACAGGATTTTGACAATGATGATGATATTTTTTAATATACTCGTACTTAAAATATTAAATGTACATATATGGTAAAAAAGGCCCATTTAACTGAAAACTTTAATTGAATTTTAATGACAGTGCACAATAGTGTTTTTGTACTTACCTTTATGTATGGAAGCGAATCATGGAACTGGCAAAAGATGTATGAAAGTAGAATAAATGCAATTGAAATGAGATCTCGAATAGAATGTCGATAGAGTGTCGAATGAAAATATAATAATTGAATACGGTGGGAATGAAAGTGTTATGAACAAAATAATGGAAAGATCATTAAGAAGGTTACATGGAATCCCCTAATTAAGTCCCATAAAAATATATTGCGCATTATCACCAGAAAACCCATTAGGCATCCTTCGTCCATGTTGTTCAAAGAATATCAAATCCTTAGTATTCGACAACTTTACATCAAAATTTCAGCCATATTCTCCAAATTTAAAATTTCGAATTCAAGATCACAACAGAACCGTCCCACAAGATATTCCTCTCACCATAATTTCAATGTTCCTCGCTGTCGCTCAGCTCTAGCCCAGAAGCAATTTCCATTCCGCGCGCCCTATATTTTCAATCGTCTTCCTGAGAATCTTAAATCAATTAACGACACTAAGAACTTTAAACGTGCTCTAACCAAATATATAAAGGGGTCATCGTTAGACGTAGAAAACACTTTTTTCTTTTAGATTTAGTAATTTTAATTATATCTTCATATTGTGATTACCAATGTTAGCATAAGATTACTAACAAGCCATTTTACTAACAAACCACCATTTTACTAACAATGCTATTAACATCGTATTTTATGTAATGGTCACGATACAGGCCATGCCTAGTGTGACAACTACAGTCCATAAACTTTTTTGGCAAATTGTAAAATAAAACATGTATAATAAAAAAAAATAAAAAATAAAAAAATAAAAAATAAAAAAATAAAGAATGAAGAAAGAATGGTAAAAGGGTTCTCACCGCTTACCCGAAGTTGTTCGGTTTCGCAGCTTGGACAGTATCATGGTCCACCAGGCGTTGTCAAACTCTCAGCTGATGTCCAGGAAGACTCCAACCGCATACTTGTAATCCCCTCGAACACAGTCGTCTACCCAATCTTGATAGTCCTCAGTGGATAGACCCCTAACGAACCCGACTACCTGGGGCACGGGGGAGAAAGGGCAATGTAAAAAAGGTATATGTTAACGATGCATATGGAAGTAGAAATAATAGGATGACCGAGGAAAACGTGGCACAATCATATAAATAAAATATTTAATGTCAACCACGTGAGGAGTCGGATAAATCGACGTGCGTGCATGACACGATGTATGAATGTTAAGGATGCGAGAGAAGTATGTTCGGAAAGAAAAGTGTGGCATTCCAACCATTATTTCTGTTTATTCCTTCGGTGAGACGGCATGATGGTTAGTTAGTTAGTCATAATTTCGAAGAGTTAAAAAAAATCAAATAATTATTTTTAGTTGTTTTTTGTGACTTAAAGCAGTGTTTTTTCCACTTTTAATATGTTTCGAAGAATTATACGAATAAAAAAACTTATGTTTTTCTAGAAGTTTTATTATATTTTTGAGGGATGACATGTTTCGCCTTTCTAAGGCATTATAAACACATTATCACATTTGATAATGCCTTAGAAGGGCTAAACATGTCATCCCCCAAAAAATATAATAAAACTTCTAGAAAAACAAGTTTCTTCATTCGTATTAATGATTTAATACGGAGTTTTACATCATTGTTCAAAAAACAATAAATGTTTCGAAGACTTTACACCTTCATCATCGGGAGAACGATATAAATTGAGTTTTCATCCGTCATATTTGAATACAGCAGAAAAGAGTGGCGTCGTGTATTGAGCGGTGTAAAATTCACTCACGTTCATTTATTCGCGTTCTCCAGCGACCGCAAAAAATATAATAAAACTTCTAGAAAGACATAAGTTTTTTCATTCAAATTAATTATTTAATATGGAGTTTTACATCATTGTTCAAAAAACAATAAATGTTTCGAAGATTTTACACCTTCATCATCGGGAGAACGATATAAATTGAGTTTTCATCCGTCATATTTGAATACAGCAGAAAAGAGTGGCGTCGTGTATTGAGCGGTGTAAAATTCACTCACGTTCATTTATTCGCGTTCTCCAGCGACCGCAAAAAATAGCGACCATCATTGTTCAAAAAACAATAAATGTTTCGAAGATTTTACACCTTCATCATCGGGAGAACGATATAAATTGAGTTTTCATCCGTCATATTTGAATACAGCAGAAAAGAGTGGCGTCGTGTATTGAGCGGTGTAAAATTCACTCACGTTCATTTATTCGCGTTCTCTAGCGACCACAGCTCGAGGAGTTTAATACATAATTCAAAATCAACCCCCGCTCCACCGCGCTCACGGCGGACGCGAGTCAAGAAAGGAAATTGTGTTTTGTGTAAGGCTCGCATAGAACTCCGTTGTACTCCCCCGCTGCAGTGGCAACAAATCAACAGAAAGAAGCAATAAACCGCGGAAACAGAAGCGACACGGCTTGTATTGTATACAGGCCCAGTAAATGCGGATTATGATCCTGACCACTGCCACCCGAAGACAAAAACCTGACGGCGTCTCACTCTAGCGCATGTTAACCCTTAATTGAGTGAAGGAAAAACTAATTACGTTAAATAATATTCGATAAATGTAAGGCGTTAACATTGATGAACTCCATAATGACGATTTATCTATGAATTAAAACACTGTTTTTAACACTTTTGAAGTGGAAAAGTGAAAAATAATCCTGTTTTAATTATCAAAAATATCGTTAAATAATATTGTTTTCAATGTAGAGGTACAATTATATACACCATAATATTATAGCAATAAGATAAAAATAATATAAATACCGTAGAATTGAGATCACTAAAAAGAATGTGTGATAAAACAATGTGTAAAACAATATTATTAGAATATTTTGAATGTATACAAATACTTGTAGACGAACACTGGAATTTACCCATTGCGGGTTATCAATTCAAGAATTAATTGTATCTCAATACACTCGAAGATGCAAATCGGAAACAGAAAATGATGATCGAGGTGTTTTCAGGACTTACGACCTGTCATTGGTTGGGTTAAGCGCACGCTTTATGTAATACAACATTTCCCATTCCACCTTTCTTACGACCACCATGTCTGACAATTTTTTGGAAGTTGTATATATGTTAATATGTAACACCAAACTTCACATGTTAGTTTCAATCTACACACTAGCGCCATCTATGAACATTGGATTTTAAGCATTAAGCGGAAGATCTTTTTTTAACACTTTTGAAGTAGAAAAGTGAAAAAAAATCCCATTTTAATTATCAAAATATCGTTAAGTAATATTGTTTTCAATGTAGAGGTACAACTATATACTCCATAATATTATAGCAATAAGATAAAAGTAGTATAAATACCGTAGAATTGAGATCACTAAGAAGAATGTGTGATAAGACAATGTGTAATAGAGTACCTAATGATGAAGTAAGAAAAAATGTAAGGTGGGTGAATACGTCATTAATAAAATGATTAAAGTGTCATTAAGACGGTTTGGATATATGGAACAAATGGATGAGGGAAGAATTGTTAAAAAGATATATACAAATAATGTGAATAAAAAAAGGAATCAAGGAAAGCAGAGGAAGACTAGGCCTGTCAAAATAAACCGATTATTGTAAGGCGGTCATGTTCAAAGTAGAAAGGTGCGTGTCACAATGTGGGAATGTATAGATGCGCGAGAGTTATGATAGGTTAGAAGAGTGTTGCGGTCCATACTCTCTCCCTTCCGCTCCGTAAAACTGATGGTTAGTTAATTTATTAGTTAATACAATAACGTTTTTTAGTTTAAACCCTTGGGAATGGTTTCCAGCAAAGCGTAAAAATTTTGTTGGTTCTAGGGATGCCACTTGGGTCTTTAATGTGATAGTCTCCCGTACTTTTCCACATTTTCGTTTATAACATATTATCTGAACCCAATTACTGAACACAATTTTTTATCTATCGATTCTCATGACACATAGGTAAATAGTCTATTGCCATTTTTATTGTCAAGTGAATTCTAAAAGATCAAAGTCCTCGTGATTTTTTGCACACGGTCATATCCAGGAATCGAATCAAGAACCTTGTTAACATATTTCGTCTGAATATTTTTTTTTTTTTTTCATTCCGTCGACAAATTTGTTCATTTTATTAATACAATATTTTGTATGTAAAATTTACTGTTTCAGTTGGAATTTTGATAATTTTTAATGGGAAAAATTTACTTTTGTCTAATTAAGGGTTCAACTGTATTAATCCACACGAAACACAATATTTTTGCTCAGAATAATTAATTTGTGCAGTTTTACGTTCCTATGTTCCTTCTCACAATATTTTTTGCTTTGACATTTCACATTTATTCCTTGAAACACGGACATTCGTATATAACATGTTGACAACAATATTGTTTTTTCGTTTTTAAAGACGATTTATTTTTAATATATGCTTTATTATTCATTAATAAAATTTAAACTGGTTTTTAATTCATGAAATTAAACTTAATTTTACAATGAACAAACAACGCTCAAAGTAAATAAGATTTGTTCAAAAATGAATATCAATTAAAAAAATATATATATATTATTATTATAAGAACATGTTTGCTCTGACAGATAATATATAAATAATGATTTATTTATTTATCTTATTAATTATTTTTATGTGCCCTGTTGTGTAAAATTAATTACCCCAATACTACATTTACAAAAGATCACTAAACAAAGCAGTCTTTTTTAAAATCTTATTTCGGTATCCTCATACATTATCCATACTAATAGGGAGATAATAGAGGCAAAAAGGTCCCTATACGTGGGTATAACGACAACACCCGGCGCCCCTGTCATGATTTCTTCTTTTTCAAAAATCATTACCTTGGACATATTCACATTCATCATCAGATCATTTTGCATGCATACCTCATACATACAATTCACAAGGATTTGTAGTTCATGCTCGTTGTCTGCAAGTAGGACAGCGTCATCCGCATACAAGATACAGCTTACTGATACTCCGCTCATTTTGGCACCTACATCCCAACCCTTTCAGCTCTTTCATACACTTGTATAGAATAAATAATCAAGGGGGCATTACGCAAACCTGTTGGACACCTTTATTGATATCAAACAAGGCTTATATTTTAAAGACAAGTATTTGAAGAAACATCGCCTGGAGACAATATATTAATGTTGAATTCTCTAGGTGTAAATTTCTCTCCGTTTTTAGGTTTAATCCGCAACCCATGCCATGACATCTATAACTAAGGCGCCATCTATAACTGAGATATTGTGAGTCATTATTTAACGTCATCATGTCGCGTTATCACTAGAACGACCGTGATTTTTCACATGACGGCTGCGGGCGCCACCACTTTCTAGCCACCCTACACCTCACATCCCCTTTTTCAATGTGCAAAAAAAAACTAACACACCTTCACACCTTTGATGCATAAACAAAAATATGAGCTTTACAAGGAAGATTAAAAAAAAGATATTTATGAAATATAACATAAAATAAGTTACGAGTATAAGGAAAATGTACGTCATATTTAAGTATGTTTTTCACGAGCTGAAATTTACTGTAAAACAATGTTATTATACAATTTATATACAATATAATTATAAAAATCTTTTTTCTAAAACACTTCATTATTTTTCAATTGTATTAATAATACTTTATTATTATTTTTTATCAATAATAATATATGATATTCCATATTGATGGAACGTCATTTTGGGTGAGAAAATTCACCTTGCTAGGGCATCATCAAAAGCCAATGACATCAAGCAAGCAAGCATAGTTAACCGTCGCGTTGCCATGTGGTCAATTGAGTTTCCACCGCCAATTTAAAGTTTATTTTCTTAAAACCTATGGACCCTAATATTATAAAATAAAATTGTAATCCTCCATTGAAGTGTTCTCAATATTTCGTAATAAAAAAAAGCAAAAAATTACTTCCTTCATCCAAGCTTGCTGGCATCGGCAGACTGGTCTATCGATGCCAGCGAGCCCGGCGAAACCGGTCGCTGTCGAAATAAATAAAAAAGGTGGAAGTATTTGTACAAATCATTTGATTATACATATATTATTTGTATTACAATGCATTATTCATATTAAAGTATTAATGTATGTATAACGTATTGAATATTGTTTTGTTGTTATTAATATACTCACTTCATTTATAATATTTTGGGATATTAAAGTTATTAGAAGCAAACTGTTATAGTTCCGTTTCATTGTAATAACTAAATAATAATTGTGTTTCATTGTAATAACAAAAAATAGGTTTTAGTAAATCCTAGTTACAAAACACGTGATTCGATATACAATTTCCTACCGTTGCTCAAACATCTACAATGTATTATATATCACGGTAATATTCTAAAAACATGCAAATATACAATGTCACGTTATTCTATATAATGTTTGCTTAAGTTGTTAAAACAACGGTATGAACCAATGCTGGTTTTCTATGCATCTAATTGTTTACCTAAATCATAGTAATTTTATTTAAATAGTACACGTTCTCACATTTTTATTTATCAAACATTTTTTCTAACAAATTTAATAATCTTAAAAATATATACGGCTATTTTGGATACTTATTTAGAAGGGATCAAAAGAGGTGGAAAAAATTAACAATAAAATATATATCTTCTTTCTTATTTTTTTTCAAAACCTCATTAAACAAATTAATGCATTTACATTTTTTTCAATTTAAACTCTAACAGTATATATTTGAACTCGGTTTGTAGATTTTTTTTATAGAGTGCGCTGAAATCGGTCTTTAATTTAAGCGTCTGGAAAAATGGCGTTCTAGTTTCTGGTTTGATTGATAGATGGCAGTAATAAATTGAAACGAGCTGAATATTAAATATTATATTATTTATGATACTGTAATATTTACTTAAATGTAGTATTTTTTGCGAAAAGAGATGAAAATGATTAGAACATTTTTTCTTACACTTACAATTGAATCAGTGATGTTAAATTTAATTGATTTTTCACATTATTTTGATTTATTCGAGGACTTTGTGCGTACATATCAGAAGCCGACTGACATATTTGATTCTTTTTTGGGGGACAGGAAACCAAAAGGACACCTCCAGACTCCAAAGACAACAAAATAAAATAATAATAATATTAGCCTTTATCATTCACTATCTTACCCCAATCATACAAGTATACAGGCAAACAAAACAAACGGACATATCAGACCTGACCAAATTTGAGACCTTGAAAATTGTACACGGAGTGACCATGGAAGAGACAACAGACAGCAGCTACAAATTAACTAAAAATTCAGACATACTCGTACATATACGCTGGACCAGGAAGTGTGACGGATATCACTTACTGTTGAACAATGGACTGAAACCTTACAATGAACTACGAAAAGACACAAGAAGTCTCACTACAACTCAATTTAAAATATACCTGAAACAATACATAATTAAAAGTAAAATCTAAAAATGTATCCATATAACCCGATC
This sequence comes from Lepidostoma basale, assembly GCA_022606425.2. Lineage (NCBI taxonomy): Eukaryota > Metazoa > Arthropoda > Insecta > Trichoptera > Lepidostomatidae > Lepidostoma > Lepidostoma basale. The sequence continues at coordinate 449,742 of JAHDVF020000431.1, forward strand.
GGGTTTTTAAAAAAATAAATTAAATAAAAAAATTAAATAAAAGTTTATGTATGTTCTTAGTGATGGTATGAAAATGGTGAATAAACCAAATTTTAGCGCCTGATTTAAGGATATACGTCATCAAATCCCGAGTGCCGCTGGCATGAGAAATGTTTTTGTTTACATATTCCGTCAATTCGTCCTGAAACTAGAGAAACACGCCACAAGTACCGGAGTTGGCACGAGGTAAAATGCTAAAAAAATTCTAGGAGGAGCATTTATATAAAAACGGAAGCCCGATGAACGATTTAATCTTTTTAATGTCATCAGAATAGATGTTAACAATTATTTTAAACCATAGTACTGTACATTTTATTGCATTATAAATCCAGTTCCGGGCTAATCCAGCGCGGAGCCTGTAGCACATGTTACCAAAAAGCCTTGAGTTTTGTATGACAAAAAAATATTCCTGAAAATCTCTTAGAATTTGTATGCTAAATCTGACTATTACAGGGTTAAAGCAAATATAAGAAGTGAATGCAGATCGAAATAAAAGTGTTATGAAAAAAGTCGTGATGGGTTTATTAAGATGGTTCGGGCACATGGAAAGAATGAATGAAAAGAATAACGATAAAGAAAGTAAATGTTTACAGTGTAAATAAAACAAAAAATAAGAAAGACCTAGGGAAACGTGGCACGATCAAATCAATATAATATTAAATGCTGGCCATGTGAGAAGTCGGTGAAATCAAGGTCCATAGATGACAGGATGTATAAATGTTAAGGAAACGGGAGGAGTGAAAGAAGAGTGTAGTGATTCATTCTTTCTGGTCTTCGGAGAGATGGCGTGATGGTTACTTGGTTAGATTTTTTTTTGTAATGCTTAAGAGTCATTTTATACTCGTACATACATTTTTTACATCCAATTTCGGTTTTATAAATCTAAATAATAGTTATCGATTTGTCTCTTCCTACATACAATATTCATATAATCACAAGTTTAGTAATGAATTATATCAGTTTCAGGAATATATTTACAAAAAAAAACTTAAAAAAACAGCTCCCTCCACCAATATCCTCTTCCAGCAGCATGGAACATAAAAGTTGGTATTCCAGAAACAGGAACGACCCAACAATGGCTCCCAAACAAAAGCGGCTCGAACGTCTTTACTATTGTGAAGTCGAAGCTCTTTTCCAGTAATTGTTGTGCTTTGTACTGAGTGGGGAGAGGAACAAGTGACAAGAGTGAATCTCGCTAAATTAGCCGGAGAATAATCTCGAGTGTATTTGAGCAAATTATATGGCGGGAATTATGATCCCGGCTAACGAAGATACGAGCCGCTCTTCTTGGCTCCAGACCCGTGATTGAGCTTTGAAGAAAGACCCTAATTATAGTGCGAGATTAGAGTGAAAGGCTTCACATGATTTTCACATACGTCACACAATTCACTTATTGTATGAAATAAATACTTCAATAATAACAATAATAACAGACTAAGGAAATTAAAAATTATTTGTTTAATCCACTAATTATTTTAAAAATATTTAAAAAAACACGACATGTTTCGGAGGATAACTCCATCTTGAGGTGTAAAAATATAATAAAATTTAAAAAAAAAATTAATAATATAAAAACCCATTTAAAATTCGATACAATGATTCAAATTTAAAGATTAACCTGGGTTATTTGTTATAAGTACTTATAATATTTTATTAACAGCTAGAACTTATAAATAATACATGATGATAATATAAAAAATATATAAATTGTAATTTAGAAAAAACGTGCATTTGAAAAGACATAATTTATGAACTAACTAAACTAACTAACTAACCATCACGCCGTCTCCCCGAAGGGGTAGGCAGAAATAATGGACTGCCACACGTTTCTTTCCTGACATATTTCTCTCGCTTCCTCAACATTCATACATCGTGTCATGCACGTACGTCGATTTCTCTGACTCCTCACATGGCCGACATTCAATATTTGATTTATTTGATCGTGCCACGTTTTCCTCGGTCTTCCTCTATTTCTGGTACCATTTACATCATTAACATATAATTTTTTACCATTCTTTCTTCATTCATTCTTTCCATATGTCCAAACCATCTTAATGATCCTTTCATTATTTTGTTCATGACACCATCATTCGCACCGCATTCACTTCTTATATTTTCATTCGACACTCTATCATACACAGAATATCCACACATTCGTCTAAGAGATCTCATTTCTACTGCAATTATTCTTATAATACTGCAATTATTCTTACATAATTTATGTATTATAGAAATTAATAAGTGATTAATTTGCATTTCATTGGGAATGGGACTTGGAAGATTAAAGTTAGACATTTGCTTAATTTATATTTTTACACTTTAATATGGAGGTATTCTCCGAAACATGTCGTGTTTTTAATATTTTTTTAATAATTAGTGGATTAAACAAAGTTATTTTTAATTTCCTAAGTATATTACTATGGAATTCCACGGTGTTAATGCCTTAGCGTTCAATAAGTTTAATAATAACAGAGTTTGAAAAAATGTTTTTGATATCTAATACTAACTAACCACCGCAGCTTCTCGCCAAAGTGATAGGTGAGAAGAATGGACCGCCTCATTTCTAGAAATATTTCCCTCCTTCTACTTTCACACATCGAGTCATGCGCATACTTCGATTTCTCCGACTTCTCAGACAGACAGACATTTAATATTTGACTCCATCTATATCCTGTTCCATTTACGACGTTAACATATAGTATATTGTATTATTCTTTCTCTACCATGCTTTCTTATTTTATTATTTCCATGTGTCTGAAGTCTCTTAATGACCCTTGCGTTATTTTGTCCATGACACTTTAATTCGCACTTTAATTCGCACTCCATTCACCTCGTATATTTGCATTTGAAACTCTATTAAACACAGATTAATACATAATCATCTAAGAGATCTCATCTAATAATATATCTAAATAGTATTTTTAGTGCCCGCTTATTTAATCGAAGCGCGATGAATCCGTTTAGCTCGTTAATTATCATAAAAACGATACATAACAATATATTTATAAACTTTTGATAATGTATATTTTTCTACACTTATCTTAGAAGATATAAAATAATTTGTCAATCAAGGAGAATTCGTTGTATGCAGATTTCATTGCTGCAGAGAGCTCGTAAAGAACTTTAAATTTAAAAACGAAAAACTTTAAAAAAAAGTTCATAATCGTTAATTTTAATCAGCAAAAAATGGTTTATAATCCATCTAAATATTTTTACGATATTAAAATACATCTACTTTAAATTAATAATAAATTATTATTATATTACTTTATAACACATTATTATTAATTGCATACATGTTTCGGTCCTTCTTCTGGGCACATAATTTAGCTTGTTAAAAATTGTGCACACAAGGACCGAATAAGGACCGAACCATGTCTGCAATTAAAAAAATAATCAATTGGTGTGATAATACAAAGTGCATTTCTATGTATAAAAATGTGAATCCATAATACAAAGTGATGGCGAATATACAAGAAACGTCTACTTTTATTAATAATCACTCAATTACAATCAATTCACCATCCGAATTATATTTTATGGGAATGACATGTTTTGCCCTTCTAAGGCATTATCAAATGTCCCATTTGATAATACTTCAGAGTGGTTACGAGCTCTGACTTCCATGCCGAAGGTCCTGGGTTCGATTCCCGGCGATGGCAGTGTGATTGTCACACTGTCTTTGGTCTTGTGTAGAATTCACGTGACAATAAAATGGCGGTAGATTGGCTACCTATCACATGTCACGAGAATCAATATAATAGCTAAAAAAAATTGTATACAGTAATTGGGTCCAAACGACCTGTTGTGTACATAAAAAAAAAAAAAGAAGGGCGAAACATGTCATTCCCCTAAAATAACATAAAACAGACGTTTTCATTCATATTAATTATTTAATATGGATAATCAAATGATTTTACTGAAATCTCTTGATGGAAGTTCATTTTAAATAATAATTAAATAAAACGATGTTTTTTAACTACTTCCACTTTTGTCTTTATTTAGACAGCGACCGGTTTTGCCAGACTCGCTGGCATCGACAGACTGGTCATGACCAGTCTGTCGATTCCAGCGAGCCTGGCGAAACCGGTCGCTGTCTAAATAAAGACAAAAGTGGAAGTAGTTAAAAAACATCGTTTTATTTCATTATTATTTAATATGGAGTTTTAAATCATTGTTCAAGAAACAATAAATAGATAGAAAATTAATTGTAAATTCATATTACCTTAATAAATATAAAGTTTTAATTCGTATATTCGAAATGGTTCCCATTCACGACTTTTTTTTATTTTACCATACTACATAACATAAGGGTTTTTTTCATTTGTGACATTTGAAATATTTGAAGGCATTTTTTAATGAAAATTTTAAGTTAAATTTTTCTGGCGAAATCTTAATCCAATCGTTCACATGATATCTTATTCACGTCACACACCGTTTCACGGGTTACAGAACAGGGACAAAACGACAAGTCTTTTTCCTTTATTTATCGGGAATGATTGATTACAGTATGTCGGAGGTTCGCGGAGGGGGTGGAGCTGGGTAGAGGAAGGGGACGCTTAGGTGGATGGAATGTGCGACTGAAACGAAAATAACGTTTTGAACATTAATCTATAATATGTGAACATATTGTGCGAGTATATTTTACGTTAAACTATTTATTTTAATTTCTTCACTATTCGCGATAACTTTGGGTTGTAGATTGTTAATATTTATTTTTTTATATATACTTCGTATAAAAATATAAAAATTATAAAAATATAAAAATTTCATATCAAAAATATTTCGGACTAACCAGCCCTTCATCAATGATAAATATTTAAAATATTATAAAATTGTTCACAAATATGGTTAGTTTTGACTGATGTTATAATGATTTATTTTGGAACGTATATGCTTTTGTTATAACAAATATTATGAATGAATTTTAAATTTTAAATAAATTTTTTAATTATAATACATATTAGGGTTCAGGTATTAACTTACAACAAAGGAAATAAATCAATTATTGGACTTGACGTTAAATTTATCTGATAATTTATAATATTTTATTTATTTTTAATCTCAAAATTTTAGAAATTAAAAAAGCAATTAAATATAAAGAATCAAATTTTCGATTTGTATAAATGAAATAAAATTACTTCACAGATATATCATTTTTCCATTTCTCGCAATTAAAATTACTCGCACAGTCTGTTTTATATGTACACTTACGTTAAAATTTGCTAAATATTCACATATTATATTTCTGAATGCTTATAGATCTTTCATATCGCCAGCGACCGCCATCGTCTACTTATGGCAAACAGTAGAACTATTTGACACCAGAGGTTTTTAAATACTCGTATTAACATTTTTGTTTGAAAAATTTTATGCAAAACTGCATTTGACACAGTTTTTATTTAAAAAACGCTTCTGAAGTATTCCAATGAGAAATACGTTACAAAATGAGTAGCAGTGTCAAGAATATCGAAATACCCGAAAATTTAATGGACGATTTGTTTATTCTCGATGTAACGCGGACGATAAGAACGACCTCTTCCCTAAAGTCCCCGAACATCCCGGCTGACCGCGATGGGAGCTTAAGTGATATTATTTCTCTCTTTGCCCGCCGCCGCTCCAAACAGTTCCCTCCTTTGAATATTGATTAGCAATTTATCTAATTGAATATTAATGCACTCACCTGCCTGGAATTCAAATATTGTTTTATAATGGCAGCGACGAATAAATTTCTCCACCGTGTTTTCCAAGTTTGAGAGTTTATATCAATTTTTCTCGGGTCTAAGTATAAAATGATTCAGAAATCTCTAGCAGGCTTTGCAGTCCAAAAGTTTTGATAAAGAATTATGAACTATCCGAAAGAGCTCCGTGTCAACGCACTGTACAGGTTAAATCGAAAAATACGTATAAAGTTTGCATATACATTTTTCAACATACATTATATAATCCATTCATATTTATGCTTACAAGGCAGCGGCGTACGCAAAGTTGACAACGCTACAAAAATATTAATATTATTTTAAGAATAATATATGTATACAAAGTATATTATTCTTTTTTTTTCTTCTCGGCGCTACATCCTGGTGTTGAATTTCGCTTTCTCCACAATAGCCACTTCTTAGCCTTTCTATCCATTGTACAGGTCTTCTAGTTTCCTTAAATCGTTGGTTCTTATGTTTTTACCTTGGTCGTTTGATCATCGGGGGGCCGAGTTCCGAGATGATTGTAAATGAATCGATAGATCATTCTCCAGTGGTTTATTCTGCGTATTTTTCATGATCTCAATGCCTATTATTTTTAAAAGAGGCGATTTTTTATAGCAAATTAAGTTTTGATTGATTTGATCATGCCACGTTTTAACATATATTTTATTTACTTTCTAATTTTAATTATTTCTTCATTCATTATTTAGATGCGTTAAAAATATCTAAATAATCTTTTCATTATTTTGATCATAAAACATTCATTTGCAATACATTCACTTTTGATATTTAGATTTGTCACTCTATTGTATACAGATTAACACAAACACAGATATGTCTAAAATATCTCATTTCTACTGCATTTATTATTCTATCGTCCTTACTTATGCTTCACTTCCATACATAAGGGTCATTGCAAGAACAACATTGTGCATTGCCATCTTAGCTTTGTTCTTTATGTCTCTTAAAATAAAGATTAATAAATACGAACCAATTATACGTGAGTTTAATTGATTTGTTGGTATACGAGTATATACACATGCGGGTTAGATATAACGGTATACCTAACCTACTTACTAATACATAACATTCTCAATTGTTGTTATAAGTAATAGTATTAATTTCATACCTTGATGGTAAACCAATCTCCTACCCTTTGGGTAAACCTTCCATAAATATTGAAACAAGGAATGGATCATTACTGGATAACGTTCATGTTAATACAATATATAGAGCACGGTTATAAATCCTTGGAAACCTCCATATCTAAATGACTTATTATTATTCTATTGTATTATCTACAACAAAATACGATGACACGATGTATGAATGTTCAAATCAAATCAAATCAGTTTATTTCATCAACAGACATTACAAAAGGCATCTATTGAGAACAGGTAAAATAATATATTGTGTATAGTATACTACCAGAAACGCATGAGAGATGGTTCAACATTAGGAAGACAGGATACTCTCCCGAATTAAGAGTATTTGCCTTCTGAACGTACTTTCACTAATATGAAAGACGTCGATCTCCGAGGAGACCGCGTTCAGCAGATTAATTGCTCTTCCCACATGTTGAGGAATCGAGAGGCATACGTCAGGAAAGAAAAGTGTGGCAGTCCATTCTTTCTGCCTACCTCTTCGGGGAGATGGCATGATTGTTATTTAGAAAATAAACGTAAAGAAATAAATAAAACATTGGCTTTCAAAAGTAGCCTATGACAAAATTAAAGGTTAACAATATTTTTAAATTGGCATATTTTAAAAAAATAAGCACTAATTTCTGACCATCAGAAATACCGAAATCCTTAATATTTATATTGAAAAACAATTTTGTTCACTCGAAAAATATATTCTTACTCTTGACTATTTTTACGACTAACTTCATTCCTGTCTCGTTTCATGACGTGTTTTCGCAATTCGTGAGTTGGGACGCATGACATGTCCTGTCTTTATTTATCATTGATGGCAAATTTCATCATGTCGCACTCCTGTAACAGGGTGCGCGCGCAGCTCTCAATTTTACCCTATAATAAACGCGTCAAATTAAGTAAATAACTTCAAACATATTTGTAGAATTACTAAACACGCATTGAATATAGTGTTTCAACTGTTTAATTAGATGGCAAAGGCTAAGGGGCTGAATAAGTTTCCAATTTATTTATTGGAGGGTAACATACAGTGATTGTTAATATAATACATATACAAATGAACAAACATACAGTTAAATAAAGACATAGATGTTTATCCATCGTTTACCTAAAGCTTTTATAAGACGCGGCGACGCACTTTCGTCAGCTTCGCTCATACAGTTTCCAGTTAAGCATACTTCATATTTCGCAGGAACACCCATGTGCTCTGTCCAGCTTGCGGCGGTACCGCGATTCCGGTAATAGGAGACAACCGCCGGATAAGAGGCCTCGTGTTCCGTCCGATTTTGTAAATTACTATGACACTTTGCGGATATTGTTTGGCCAGGGTCCAAGTGGCGCATTGTCATTCTAATAAACCCGGAGCTGCCTGGTGATTATCTCGCCCCGCCGCCCCGGGCGCCGTAAAGCAGCGGGCGCCAAACTAGAAAATGCGAATGGTCGAGTTATTAGGCCTGGCTAGGGTCAGTCCGTGACGTATGCGGGTGGAATTCTTTCCGTTATTCCCACGCCATACCTTATCTCCTTTCATGCTTCTATCGAGGTTCCCTCCATCATATTAATATGCTAATTATTCTGATATACCAGGCGCACATACTGTCCCTACACCGAAATGTGTATATACACATATACCAGCACTACACAATTCCTTTTCACGAGTGGCTTGTCGATTTCGGTAGTCAGATAAAGAAAGAATATGTCATTTATTGTTTTTTGAACAATGATGTAAAAATCCATATTAAATGATTAATACGAATGAAAACGTCAGTTTTCTAGAAGTTTTATTATATTTTATGGGATTGACATATTTTGCCCTTCTAAGGCATTATCAAATGTCGACATTTGATAATACCTGAGATATTAAAATTTGATACTAGACATTATTTAAGGCAAAATCTAGTGACGTTGTTTCAAACAAATATTCTTAAATTAATTATAATTCATTAATATTATAATATTATCAATTTATTTATGCAAGATCGAATTAATAGAAATGGCGTTAATGCCCTTACACCATAAATATGAAACAGCAGAATTAATTGTAAATTAACCATTACTTCAAATGAACTACATTATAATGTTGTGCTTTTAAAATATGCTGAATTATAGTAATCAAGAACATTACATTAAATTATATTTACAAAACCGTCCAATAGAAAACAATGAACAACCATAGTAATTATAATTTTTGGACATAAATTCGTTTTTTTGTATTTTGTTTATAATTATTATAATTCAAACATATTTTGGAAAATTTCTTCCATAGCATACACGAATGATCCAGTGCAATTTCTTGCAGCTATAAATCAGGAATCAGGGAGAGAACAATCCAGTCCAAGTCCAACTTTCTTAATGATTAATAGTTTCAAACAAATGCTTTCAATACAGTCACGGTAGACCGCCATTTCGGCGGGAAAACAGAAGAAAATATTGCATCCTCCCTCGGGCCGGACGGGGTGATAGTGCGTATTTCCTCCCTCTATGAGTAATGACACGGTAATAAAACGAATTGTCAGGAAGTGTTTTTATTTTTCAAAGTTGAACGGGAAACAATCGACTATATTTTCTTGTTGCTGGCGCTATACTGTATTTCAATTTTGATTTATTATAAAATATGAGTGAAATCTGATAGTTATTTTAAGAAACTGTAAATATTAGGTCCTTACATATGAAATTGGCGTTTTGCCGTACTGGCAACTTTGATCTCAAATATCTTCTCTTTGGTTAGGAATTCCAAATTCAAATTTATACAGCTATTTACTCAAGTATTTGTGTTTCGAAAATTATAATTCATTTGTTTTTTCTTCAAATGTTTTTTTTCTTTGCGTCACTCAGTTTACAAAATGGAAAACTTGAAATATCGCGTTATTAACGAGTACGAGTTCCACCGTGGCACCAGTGCTGCAGAAACGGCTCGAAGGATTAATGATGTGTATGGACACGGTACCGCAAAAGAAAACACAGTGCGTTTTTGGTTCCAACGTTTTCGTTCTGGAAATTTGGACCTGCAGAACAAGCCCCGTGGACGTCCGGGGACCGAAGTTGATAATGAAGAATTGAAGGCTATTATGGAAGCGGATCCATCGCAAACCACGTCCGAGTTAGCTGCAGGCTGCGGTGTTAGTGGTAAAACTGTTTTAATCCACTTGAAACAAATTGGGAAGGTGAAAAAGCTTGAAAGGTGGGTACCTCACGAATTGAGTGAAGCAAATCAACAAACGCGCGTTGACTGCTGCGTTACATTACTCAACCGGCACAATAATGAAGGGATTTTGAATTGAATCATTACTTGTGATGAAAAGTGGATCCTGTATGATAATCGGAAGCGCTCATCGCAATGGCTGAACCCTGCCGAATCAGCCAAACTATGCCCCAAGCGAAAATTGACTCCAAAAAAGTTACTTGTGAGCGTTTGGTGGACTAGTGCTGTTGTCGTTCACTACAGCTTTCTTAAATCTGGCCAGACGATTACGGCAGATGTCTATTGTCAGCAACTGCGAACCATGATGCAAAAGCTAGCTGCTAAACAACCGAGGCTGGTTAATCGCTCTAGGCCATTGCTGCTTCATGATAACGCTAGACCACACACTGCACAACAGACGGCTACCAAATTAGAAGAGCTTCAATTGGAATGTCTAAGACATCCACCGTACTCTCCGGACCTTGCCCCAACAGATTACTATTTTTTTCGAAATTTGGATAACTTCTTGCAAGGAAAAAAATTCAACTCCGATGGGGCAGTCCAAACCGACTTCAAAGATTTTATTGATTCCCGTCCGAATGGTTTTTTAGTAAAGGGATCGATGAACTACCTATGAGATGGCAAAAGTGCATAGATAGCAATGGTACATACTTTGATTAAATAAATATATTATATTTAAAAAAAATCAACTTTATGTTCCTCCCATACAAAACGCCAATTTCATATGTAAGGACCTAATAACAAATGTTTTCCTACTTCTGTAAACCAATTTAAATAGCGTAGATCAGTCTCTCGATGCCAGCCAGTCTGGCGACACTGGTCATTGTCGAAATAAAGGCAAAAGTGGAAGAAGCCATTAAAAAACATCATTTTGTTTCATTATTATTTTAAACTAGCTGACCCGACGAACTTCGTACCGCCTCAGAATCAATAAATGTTGTGTTAACTTATTAGCTAAATTTAATTCACCTTTTTATTGAATTACAATTAATACTAAAAATGAATTAAGTTCATGAAATGTGCAAAAGTCAAAATTAAAATTATTAATTCCAATGGAATATAATTCACGTGGAAGCCTGCATCAATACTTAAAATGAATTATAAATTGTTAATTAAAAAATTTGTTTTATGTATCACATTTGTGTTTTTATTTTTTTGCGACAATATATTCAACCAAAGTGGAATCTACCAGATTAATTGTGAGGATTGTGATGCCGTGTATATTGGAAAGACGGGTCAATCATTTTGAAGAGGTTATATGAACACAACATTTAATACAAAAACAGAATCATTGTGTGAATTTGACCATCATTTCAATTTCAAAAACACATTTTTTTTGCATATAGCAAACAATTTTAAAAAAAATTGAGAAATTCGAAAATTGAGAAATTTTTAAAGCAAAGGCACGTGAATTGAATGTTATAAATAACCAAATTCCAGCTTATGCCCCCTTAGTATATATGTATAATATATCATTCTTATAATTTTGTTATTATAAATAAATGAATTTAATACAACAACACAACAACAACAACAACAACAAACCATCATGCCGTTTCTCCGCAGGGGTTGGCAGAGTGAATGGACCGCCACACTACTCTATCCTGGCACACCTCTCTAGCTTCCTCCACATTCATACATCGAGTCATACACGCACGTCGATTCTTCCGGCTTCTGACATGACCAACCTTTAATATTTGATTAATTTGGTCATGCCATGTTTTTCTCGGTCTACCTCGACTCCTTACTCCATTTACATCGTTAACGTATACTTTTTAACCATTCTTTCTTCACCCATGCGCTCCATATGTCCGAACCAACGCAACGAACCTTTCATAATTTTGTTCATAATACCTTCTTTCGCTCTACATTCCTTCCTAGTATCAGCATTTGAGATTCTGTCATACATCATTCTACCACACATACGTCTTAGGGACCTCATCTCTACCGCATTTATTCTGCTCTCATCTTTCTTCTGCCAGTTTCACGCTTCGCTTCCATACATAAGGGTTGGGACCAGAACTCCATTGTGAACGGCCATTTTCGCTTTCATTGATAAATTCTTGTTTCCAATAACTACTTTTAAAGCTCCATTCACTTTGTTACCCGCATCAACCCTTCTTTCAACAATCACTGTCCGTTCGGCCATCCGCTGAGAACATGCTACCCAAATACACAAATTCCCTCACCTGTTCCAAGTTCTCTTCATTTACACTTATATTAGAAACTGTCATTTGCTCTTCCCTTTCAAAAACTAACACCATAGACTTTCCGACATTTATCAAAACACGTTAAAACAATTAAATAGCAGACAACATAATTTTGAATAAGTGTGATTCATCAATGAACTCCGTTTTCATCATTAGCATCATCATATTCATCATCTGAAGAGTTTGATGATTCAGTGTCCCTATCAATTGAAAAAATAAATCCCTCGTCTTCATCTAGCCAAATATTTCGTTTATTAAGTACTCGCGGCTACATTTCGTATGGTAACAATTCTCTGGACCGAATGTACACAGATACACCTATAAAATCAATACAAAATATACAATACGTATTTTTATTATTATTCACTAATCATAAATCGGTTATTTAAACTCTACGGAACACTCATCTGTCATCTTTTTCGAATGGAATTAATGGCGCAAATATTCTCTGCTCTCCTTCACAAAAGGGGTTTAGCTTTTAGAATAGTCTCTCTTATACTGATTTTTATAACTTTGGGCATTGTTAATCTAAAATTAATAAAGAAAACCAAAAATCCCGGCGACGATTTAAACATAGCCTCAAATATTTCACATTGACATCTGGCATCAACAATACTCGTACACCACCTAAAATTGGTCCAGCCGTTCTCGAGTTATAAATGGTGTAACTAACACGATTTTTGACTTTGTTTTATATACTCGTATATAGATGAATTTCCATTTCGAGATTTCAGTAAAATGATCGGATGATTATAAAAACGCATATTTCTAAAAAAATATTTTATTTATTTCTCTTTTTCTTTTTTGTGTACTTTGTATAAACAACAATTATATTCAAAATATATAATTACACTAGCTGACCCGGCAAACGTTGTTCTACCATATAAATTATTTCTAGTGAATATCATGGTTGTTAAATAAAAAATACCGAATGTATTGTATGTGTGTGGGGATGGGATCTATGACAAAAAGAAGAATGGAGCGCTGTAGACGATGACCGCCGATAAAAACTAAAATACGCCAACCATTCATTTTCTCAATTCAACGTATTTCATTAAAGTAACGGACATATTCATTGTTATATCTCTTAAAAGTAAAATTTTAAGTAAATAAAAGTCATATATTTTTTATCCTAAAGTAGGAAAATGAAATAAAGAAAATCAATATTAATTTCGAAGAGCTATTAAGTGTACGATATTTTTTGTCAGTCCGTCTTTAGCTAACACAAATAAGCTCGATGGTTTGCCCACGTGAGAACATGCCACCTATAATTGTCCATGTGAAAAACATGGTGTGCCCAAATCTAAGCCGCAAACAGACATCGTTTGACCTTGCAACATATTGATTGTCATTGCGAATGCCAATCTAATAGGAAATTGAACGCGTTTGAATTCAATTGGCACGTCTGTGGGAATCATTGGAATTCGTGGCAGCAAAAGATTTTCGGCTTGGAATTTTCCATTCAAAATAATGGCTTCGATAATGTTTTTCATCATTTTTTTAATGACCAATCGCGTGCCATTGCACAGCCGTGGTGGATTCAAATTCCGAAGTAATATAACCGGTGATCCAACTTTCAGTCGTAGACGGTGTGGTGACATGCCTGGCAAATCCAGTGAGCTCAAAAATTCAGTTGGATAATTTACAGCTTCGTTGGCATCGCAAACTGTATCGATCGATTTGTATGATACCAAGTCACACACGATTAATGTCCTCACCGCCCATGAAGTAGATTTGTAAACATTTGTGTGGTTCGTTTGGCATTGGAAGCAATGAGCCTACTTTGTGGTACACTTGGCCATTGATTTTGAACGTTGAATTGAATTGTTGACCATTTGCCGCAGTATTGTGAACTATTTCTGTTGCTCCGATGGATGCATGAATTGAATGTGCGTATGGACTTCAGGAATAGGTTGGAATGATGAGCAAGCCGTTCAATGGTTCTGGTGGTGTCTCAATTTCTGGTAGTTGCACTTTTCCTGATGCGCAACACATCCCGGCTGACTCAGGTTTAATTTTGAACGCATGACAATGGGGACATTCTTTGTCCATAGCACCCATCAGCACTTTCGTATGAGCGGAATATTCAATATCTGGCTCGTACTCGAATGCGAGGCGAAGGAACGAAGCGGATGTAAATGCTTGATTTACTTGTTGGCGTTGTTGGACATTTGCTCTGCGTGTGTTAACTACGAACCGGCGCGCTAGTATACGTTCCAATTGTCGTTGATGATGTCGGTGGTTCGTTCAGCTCGTGCCTCTTGTGATTGAGATGCACGCAATTGCGACATGCTCACACGCATATTTTCGTTATGTTGTTGGATTTGTTTGTCTGTTTTTTTTGCTCTACTATTTCGCATGTTTGTTGCTTTATTCGTTCGACAGTCCAAATTGGCCCCTTTATGTCTTGCTGGCATTGTTCACTGTAATACACGCACACAAATAGATAACACTGCGTTGTGACACAAAACAAATGCCGAATGAAATGTAGAAATGATGCGACGCTTCTCGTGAATGACTTGCGCATGCGTAGATGAAAGTTCAATGAAGCGGACGCAGCGCCATCTATCATTCAACAAAATAAATCATTTCGTTCTGTTTGAAATACGATCATACAAAAATACTTAATTGCGATTAAAAAATGGGAGGGTGGGAGTAGGAGAGTAAAAATTTGGGATTATATTTATTTTTTGATGGCAAATAAAACAAAAATACAAACAAAATATTTTGTAAAAAAAATAGAAAAAAAAAATCTGGATCGGGACACCCTAATTACTTGGCGATATGAAATATACTTTACAATTGATTCTCATACCTACCAAATACACATAGAAAAAATCATAAAATTCGGTCTTGCCGTTTCGGAGGAGTTCGACCACTAACACCCGACACGAGATTTTTATATATAAGATAGACATGTTTCGGACAAAAAGTCATTCTTCAATGATACATATTATAAAGACACGTTTTTAATAAAATTATGAAATTGTTTACATGATCTGACAGATGTTATAAAGTTTTATTTTGGAACGTTTATGCTTTTGTTATAACAAATATTTTATAAATTATAATATAAATATATTTTTTTATAATATAAATAAAAAATTTCAAAATTATAAAAGAGCACATAAGATGTCTCTCTAATAACAATTTTTCTGAATTTGCTAACCACCTCATAGAAAAAATCATTCATTTAATAAGATTTTCAGATAATAAGATCTTCAGATCTTCGATCTAGAAAAAATCATTCATTTAATAAAATCATTCATTTAAGAAGATATTGACGTTGAAATATTGCATGTTAATAATAGAAATACAACTTTGAGCAATCCCGAAATTTTGGAAATTAAAAATGCAATTAAAAATAAACAAAATATTATAAATAATCAAATAAATTTAACGTCGAGTCCAATCTTTTATTTATTTTCTTTGTTGCAAATAATTACCTGAACCTCAATAAGAACATTTACTTAAAACTTACACTTTAAATTTTCAATTGAATCATAATATTTGTTATAACAAAAGCATTATCGTTCCAAAATAAATCTTAACAACATCTGTCAGATCATGTTAACAATTTTATAATGTTATTAAAAATGATATTTATAATATGCATCACTGAAGAAGGACTGTTTGTCCGAAACATGTCTATGTATTTTTTTTTAAATATAAGTGTTGTGTATACAAAGTATATAAAAAAAGAGAAATAAACCATCATAACAACACAAAGTATGGCGTATATAGAAGAAAAATCTTATTATTATTGTATTGGTCGGAGGCCACCAGGGCCTATTTGTACAAAGTTTGCCGCGTTTTGCGATGTGGACTCCTAGCTATCTTATTTTATCTCTTGGGGGGGGCTTTCAGGCATCCTTCTTCCCTCTGGCTTCCCATGTAAGGCAATGAGAGGTTGTTTTTGGGTGTCCATTATTTCCACATGGTCCCTCCAATATCTTCATCTTTGTCTCCACCATCTGACAACATCCTGGATATCACACATTTATCTGATGGTGGTGCTCTTTTATCTTGTAGACAGTCTCTGTGGTTCTGAGAAGTTATATCGTTGTTTCCGCCTAAATTGGTCACTTGTCACTTTGACACTTTAGCTGAAACTTACATTCGGTCCTGGTACTCGGATAAGCGGAAGCACGGCTTCCTTATGGTGCAGCACACGTATCCCCACGGCACTTTTCCAAAATAATAATACCGGTCTCGGATCGAACTATTTAATTCCGCCCAAAGTATTACGACATTCCTACTAAATGTCCACTTCTTCGACGGAACGGAAAACTGACGTGAGGTCGCGGGAGCGTAAGGATGGTCCTTACTGTAGCACTGACAACTGGAGACCTCTCCCTTCTCATCATTGGTCTGTGTTGCCGGGAGAGTCAGCCCGAGGGCTATTGCTCCCTCACCTGTTGGAGTTGTCATTGATGGGATTTGAGGGTGTTATATGTTAGTGGAGTGGGGTGTTGGGAGGGTGAGGGGTGGTGACGGAGGTTTGTTTATGGCGGTTCTGGGGGGGTGCTAGGTTGTGGTGGTGTGTTCGGAAGGGAGGGGAGTGGTTGTGAAGGTGGTGGGTGCCCCGAAGTAGCGCTTTGAAGGAGGATCTGTTTTGGGCGCTTATGTTTAAAAAGCCTATCTGGAGGGTAGTTAGAGGATTCTTTGATGCCAGGGTTGGGGTGAGTTGCAACTCCCTGGTAGAAACGTTCGGCTAGTGAGAGGATGTACTTATCTAGGGTCGGGAGTCCCGCCTCTAGGTGAAGTTGTGATATTCTGCTCCACCTGGGAGCTCGAAGAATTATTCGTAAGACCTTGTTCTGGAAGATTTGGAGGCGGCGTGTGTGCGAAGAGGCCGCGTAGCCCCAGATGGGCGCTGCATATGTTATTATCGGTCTTACGATTGTTTTGTAGATGAGGAGTTTGTTTCTTATGAAGAGTGAACTGTTTCGTCCTAGCATGGGCTCTCCCTTCTCCGAAAGGGTTCTGAATATATAGCCAACCCTGACTAAGGGTGGCTGATTTTCCCGTTACCTCCAGTCCATTCCGTTCCGTGACATATTTATGCACATTAATTACAAAATTAAAACTTAATATTTAACTAATTATAATCTTAACCTAACCACACCGTAAGGCTTTACCTTTTACCGTGTAGGCCAATTAGATCCATTTACATAAAATACTAAGTCGTTACATATCTATTCATATAACAAAGATGCAAAGACAAACAAAGACACACAAAACATTACAATACATTACAAAATTTAAACACTGCAATAATGTAAGGTATAACTAACATAATATCTAAAATGTACTGTAACTAAACAACTCTTTTTATTTATAATAATTATTTTTTTAAATAATAATTTTCTAACTGCCTACCCTCTCGGGGAAACGGCATGATGGTTTCTTATCATTGTACCTACTGCTAGGATTATCCTTTATAAGCGCTCTATAGAATTTACTGTTTACATAAACTTTAAGTAAACTAATTTTAATGTTTGGGATTAACCCATTTTAACTATTTGACCTAAACAAACAACCTAAATGCATTGTTTGAAGAATACGGGAAAAAACTGCAATTATGTTTATTGACCTTTTAAAAATACCTTTCTCCGATCCTAAGCGAGCACCTTTGACTGTTCGGCCTATACAAATAATATCCAAACAATTATTTATTATTTTATTTGCCGGAAATACCCGCGATAATATTCAAAACCTTTACAAGTCGGCAAACAAAGGTAAAGATTATATCTACATAAATAACATCTGTGATTATTTAAAGTCTAAATGTCTATATAGTTGCTAACATCTTTGTTTCATTACAAAATTAGCCTAAACAATCGTGTTAATCGTGTCAGCTCTTGTTTCGATGCCATATGTCATTATCTGTCTGATAACTAAATAAACAATTCACTCAAGGTAAAATTGATAACATTGATACATATAAATAGTATTAAAAATTTGGAAATTTGTATTAGTCACAAGATATAATTGTGAGAAGACTCCCAGACATAATTACTTTATTATTGTGGAATAATTATCTGATTCTTAATACCAAGAGATGAATCGTCAATCCATCTTTTGACCATAATTCAATTTTGTTATGAAATATGTTGTCTCAAACATACTTATGAATAATACTTAACCCTTAACGTACCGTGTTCAAAACAAAACGCTCGCTCCCATGTGGTCAATTCAGTTTACCGCTAACTTTATCTAAATATCTAGCATATGACTCGATGAATCAAAATTTAATTTATGTCATATTGTAGGGAATTTCATTAGAAATAGATCGATATCTATAACATACATGGATTATTTGAAAAACATATCATTATTAATTTTTTTTCTGGAACCATGCGATTTCTGATATGGAATGCGTCACAGCATACGAGCAACTGACATCAAGTATAAACTTGTCTCGCCACGCCGCGCCGCGCCGCGGCCGGCGGGGCGAGACTTTACGATATTTTAAGTATGATAAAGGCACCTAGGCAAAATGTATAGTACGTTCAAGACAACGAGTACGTATTAATATTTGTCCCTTTTGGTAAAGTGTTAATATTTTCACAGCTCTGATATTATTAAGTTGCGTGCTGCGTTTCCGTCCACAGTCGGTATTATTACGTACCTATGAGAAAAGGCCAAACATATAATTTATAATACGTCCAAAACAGCGAGTAAGTATTTGTCACTTTTGATAAAGTTGTGAATATTAGCAAAACAAATTCTACCTTAACACGAATGAAGGTGAGGGCAGTCTTAGAAAATATTTTTTTTTGGGATGAAGGAAGTAATTTTTTGCTTTTTTTTTATTACGAAATATTGAGAACACTTCAATGGAGGATTACAATTTTTTTTATAATATTAGGGTCCATAGGTTTTAAGAAAATCAACTTTAAATTGGCAGTGGAAACTCAATTGACCACATGGCAACGCGACGGTTAAATAAAACAATGTTTTTTTTAACTACTTCCACTTGTGTCTTTATTTTGACAGCGACCGGTTTCGCCAGGCTTGCTAGCATCGACAGACTGGTGACACTATTTTAAACCGAGTGCTTAATATACATACAGATCAGGGGTGGTAAACATGATTCTATACAAAAATAATCTTCTAATATTTATATAAAATTTACTAAATTTAAATATTGGTATAACAGGTATTCAAGAAGACTTATGAATAACTTTATTCATTACTTATGAATAACTTTATTCAATACTTGTGAATAACTTTATTGTTTGTTGATATAAAATATTGAATGTGAATATGGCCTTCAAAGCGTTGTAATCAAACTGCTTTAAGATTATTGATTTTAGTCTTCTGAAAATGACACATTTCAAACAAGGTGTAAATTTACGATGAGTTCATACTTCTAGTTTCCTGACAACTGAATGTTCTGTAAAATTCTAGAGTGAAAAATGGGTAAAACATTCGGAAACACGCGTGTCAGAAGTACTTGTACTCTCCTGATATTCCCTAGCACGAAACTTAGAAGCAGATCTTCCTCAGTCGAGATCGAAAACCCACTCCGTTTATTTGAAAATAAAGAAGTTTCAATATAATCGGAGAAAACTCCCAGCCTGACCCCGTTCGTTGAAATGCTTCTACATTTAGAAGTTATTGGAATTCCAAAGTGTTTTTGTTTTTTAAAACAATTTTACAAAGGGAACAATTTTCCAACAACCATAATTGTGTGTAAAGATTAAAAGTTAGTTTAATTCTTAAAATCGTAATGATGGTTAGTATTTACAAAACTAATATGTCCAACAAAACGTGAAAATTTCAGTATTTGAAATACAATTTTAAAATTGTTGAACTAAACATACAAAACAAAATTAAACGATTTATTTATATTATATTTTTAGTTAAAATCCACTTAAGTGACTGGCTTCGACCGGTTTAGGCAGTTCGTTACCGACTTCTAGTTTAATTTAACTAAATATAAAAAAAAAAATGTTTTTTTTTCATTATTTACTACGAAATTTCATATAAGAACATTAAGATTCAAACATATTATATCTCAATAGAGACGAAGATGTAATTGACTGCCACCGCGAAGATTCCGGGTTCGATTCCCGGCGAGGGCAGTGTGATTGTCACACTGTCTTTGGTGTGGTGTAGAATTCACGTGACAATAAAATGGCGATAGATTATGTCACGAGAATCACTATGATAGCTATAATACCCTTTACATCGATTTGGCTCATGCTGTCATGATGTAAAGAGCGATTCAACAAAAGAATAATAAAAATAATAAAAAGTAACCGTTTTTTCAAATTTTTTAAATATCTATTTAGTGGAGCACGTATATCTTTATAAATTATTGATTTCAGGTAAAACACTATTTGTTCACTATTAGATATGAATATTCATTAATTGTATCTCAATAGAGACGAAGATGTAAATTATTTGGAAACAGAATAATGGTGGTCGAGGCGTTTACAGGAATTATGACCTATCATTGGTTGGGTTAAGCGATCGCTTAATGTAATACAACATTACTCATTCCACCCTCCTTACGAACATCACGTCTGACAATTATTTTTTGAAAGCTGTATATATGCTACCTTGTTGATGTTGATGACTACCGTAATGGGTAAAATCCAGTATTTGTCTACAAGTATTTGTATACATTAAAAAAAATAATATGAATATTCAGTTTAAAAAAATGGGAACGCATAATTGATCAATTCATTGAAATACTGAATTTAAAAATATCCGCATTTGTGCGGGTGATTTTAGGAAAACCTTTTCTTGATAGAGGACATTACAGCCGACTGTCACACATCTGCTTGTCAATACAGTTCGTATTCCGTAGTATTAAATTGTGGATCTTTATTGTCCATGAGCTATCCACCGCAGGCTATTCGCACAAGACTGGCAGTGGCTTAACATGGAAAGTGCCGTGGGCCCGCAATTTGACTAAAGAATACAGTGTGAATTGCTATAAAGACTACACTTCTTTGTCGTTTGAATGGCAACTTTGTTTTATAAAATGGTCTCAAAAAGAAACAATTCCCTCTCTTCTCTTGCTGCTGTGGTGGAAGGATTGGCCGAATTTATGTCGTTTCACACATTTAGGCACCTTCCTTGCCCCCTATATTTAACTAACTAACTAACTAACTAACTAACCATCACGCCATTTCCCCGGAGGGGTAGGCAGAGAGGATGGATCGCTACAATGCTCTGTCCTGGCATACCTCTCGGGCTTTTTCTACATACATACATCGTATCATGCACGCACGTCGATAATTCCAACTTCGAATGTGACCGCCTTTTTAGTAATTGATTAATTTGGTCATGTCATGTTTTCCTCGGTCGTCCTCAGCTTCTTTTTCCACTCACGCTGCTTGTGTACAACTTTTAACCATTCTACTGTATATTTACCCTATATTTACAATATATTAATTTACACATCAAATTATTAGTTTTCTTTTTTTAGTGTGCAAAGTCTGCATATTAATTATTATTTGAAATGTTTGCAACGCACTTTGTTAAAAATATAAGTATATAAAACAAATTTTGATTAATCTGGATTAAGGTTAATTTTATCAACTGTTTTTTTGTGGGCTTAACTCCAAAAACAACTTAATATCTAAGATAAGCCAAATAGATGGCCATCACTTCTACAAAAGCCTCTCAATCAATTTCCCGCCCACTGCCATATTAGCTTTGTTGTTATTTCTGAGATATCTGTTACCTTTGTTCGACATCTTATCTCCTTATTTCTAATTCGAATGATGTTTATAATGTCTTTTTTTATATATTTTGTATACAACACATACTTTTTAAATCATTTCACCTCATTTTTAACCCATTTTTTAAATCAAATTAAATACCAAACATGATTCGGATACACAAGTCGTGATAATATAAAAATGTAACTATTAAAAGCATTATAAAATTAAGCAAATTTCGGCAGATATTGGAATGATTTATTTCGGAACGTTTATGCTTTTGTTATAACAAATACATTTCATGAAAAAAAATTTAATACTAATTTAAAGTTTTTATTGAGGTCCAGGTATTAACTGACAACAAAGAAAATAAATCGAAGATTGGTCTTGATGTTAAATTTATTTGATTATTTAGAATATTTTCTTTATTTTTAATTGCTTTATTAATTTCTAAAATTTCGAAATTGCTCAAAGTTATATTTATATTATTAACATGCAAAATTTCAATTTAAATATCTTTTTGTTACCTATATAATAATATAACTTAATATTTTTTTAATTTTTGGCAGTGTGTGATATAGTTTCCTGGCCATATGTCGCCACACACGAGTAGACTTTAGTTTTTAGGCTAGTAGGTACCTTTTTATTTCCACGTTCATATCTCAATTTGCCCGAATGAAGTCCAGCATAGTCCTATTTGCCGTAGAAGTTACTCGGGTTTGGTACTCTTTATCTCTTCTCAAATTCAGTCTATCATTGCTTAAAATTGTTCTCACTTTGTTGAATGTACTAATTAGATTTCACCTCCACATCTAGGTCTAACAAATTTAGTTTTATACTCCAGGTATTTTAATTTATTTATTCGTTTTTTAATTCCCCTTATTTGTATTAAATTGAGTGCATTTCCCCTTTGCGCTTCTTTCGGCGCTCGGAACAAATATCGATTGTGCGGATATTTATCCGATCGTTACATTTTACGATACTCGAAGTCCCGGCACTAGGGGAACCGAACACCGTAGGCAGTAGCGATAGGCAGTTATGTTTGTCATATTTAGAGCACTTACAGAGGAAACTTACACCTCATCAGGTCTCACCGTTTGTGAATCGAACCCATTTCTTGTTTTCAAGATAATCTTTAGGACACACTTTAGTTCAGGGTATACAATAATACACATACAAATACATGTAATAAAGATTTACCTCCCTCCCCCTCCCCCTTCTCCGGATGTTCATGAAAAAGATTTTCATATGTTTTTAAATAAATTGTCTCTCAGAAAAAAATTACGTTTGTTGAATTGCATTGCCTTTTTAAAGAATTAACCGTCTGTTCTTGTTTATTTAAATTGTATTATAGTTATCATAATTTTTCTAGACAGGTTTTGAAGTTATTATACCTTTATCAAAGGAGTTTATATCGTTCTTTCTACGACAAAGGTAATCAATCTTCGAAACCACCGAGAAAGGTTTACCACTCCATGCTAAAAACCGATTTCCAAAATTTTTAATTTCCAAAAAATATACATTATTTATTATTTAATAACCAATGTCGCACACCCATTCAATCAACTCACATTGTTTTATGAAAGTTTAAAAAAATACGATATATGAATACGTATCGTAGGGGAGAGTCTTCCAGTACCGGCCGGCATCCAGTACCGGCCAGTCACTGTTTCCGAAATTCTATAAGGGTTGGCGCATAGTCGGTTCACGGCATTTGTGTAGTTTTCTCTCATAAGCATTTACCCCAAGTGGCGTCAACCTGTCGCAACCTGCTTGCTGTCAGCGTGAAGATTTGCATTACGCGCGTTGGGCGTACGATACCTAAGTAAAGTTTGGTGGGTTATCAGTGGAGATTTTTCAACTATTTCGACAAAAGTTAAACGTCGTATGTATTGATTACTTATATACGAGTATATACATCATTAAACATGTTTAAATCACACTTTATGCGTTATATTTTATGCGTTTTTATTTTATTATTTTTTCCGTTTCTTACAGTACCGGCCACAAAATTGTCTTCCAGTACCGGCCACTATTTAAGTTTATTTTTAAGTGGTTTAATTTCTTTGTAGGTATACCTACACAAATAATGTCGATTCCAAAATATATTCTCACCTGAACTGAAGCAAGTGTTGGCAGAACATGTCAAGGATTTGGCAAATAGGTTAATGCCCTTAAACAGGCGAGAATTTTTTAAACTGGCTATCCTACTTGCCGAAAAATTCAAATTAGGTTAAGGAAAAGATGTCTGCGGGAAAGATCTATTATTATTATTATATTAAAAGACAACTTCAGAGCAATCGTTTCAGAAATATCACCGGTTTCTGATGCTTCGAAAAGAAGAGCTACTGCATGACATCGTTCACCATACAAAAATATCCTTGAAGAGAAGAGGGCACAAAAAAAGTGGCTTAAGTCAAAACATTGCTTTCGGGAAAAGAAGTCAGCAAGAAAAGCAAGAAAAAGATAAATGAAAACCAAAGTCCCCCTCATATTGTTCAGGAAGAAGCAATTTGCACTTTGTGCCTTGAATCTCACGAAGAGGATTGGATACAGTGTGGAAATTGCAAAATTTGGGTCCATGAGGCTTGTGCCAATATTTCAGAATTATCAAATCAATATATTTGTGGTTATTGGCTTTTTTAAACAACATTTTATACTGGCCGGTACTGGAAGAATACTTTTTAAATGTCTATTTTTCACTATCCTAAAATTTTATTAATAAAGTTGTTTACTTCTAAAGAAATGGATATTTTATTATTTCCGTTTAAAGCCTAAGAGTTTATTTACACAAATCAGCAAGTATTGAACATATAATTAAAGTCATTTTTATTTTATTCTACATAAACCTTAGGGTGACGGTACTGTAGGACTCTCCCCTATACTAAAATACCCATTTTTCCATTTTAAAATACAATTATATGCATGCACATGAACTCGTATTAAAATTCACGACTCTGTTTATAACAATATATAAATGAAATTCTTAGAAGGGTAGACAGAGACAATAGAATACTAAATTTTCAAGTTTTGATGTAAGTTAAGTCTCCTTTTCGCTTTCTGTAACAGTTATCACCTCCATCTCTTAGGCCGAACCCACACAGAAGATAATGTTAACGGAACGTAACGGAACACGTTGCAGACTACTCGATATCGAATGACGGCTTAAATGGTTGCGTCGTCCTCTGTATGAAAAAATTGCCAAGAGGAAGATTTTTTTGGCAGGTGTGTCGAAATAAATCAGTGAACTGCAAAGTTTCGCCAACATGGTCACCAAACACAAAGCATAGTGATTTTTTTCTGTATAATTGGTTATGTATTAACATTATAAGTGCATTTAATTTTCAATTGAATTCATGCATTATCATGGGTGGAGTAAGGAAGGTGACTCCAAGTATGGTGTTAGGTAGTAGAACTATAATAGTAAATCGATTAAACCATTTCATATGATTTCAAATTATAGTGGATAAATAAAAACATTTATTGCTTTCATTGTGACATTTCAGATAAACATGCAGAAAATAACTTCAAATTCCAATAACTTCTAAATGTAGAAAATAACGAAAATGGAGAAAAAAAAACGTTTCGGAAATAAAAAAGTATGAAAACAAAAAAAATAAATGCATGAAGTCCATTAAAAACGGTGGTGCGGTGATTTAAGAAAAGTTATAAAGATTCTTTAACCAATATTTAGAGGCAAGATATACGCCACTCAACTAGAGGAGGGCTGTTTTATGCCTCTATATAAGGGAAATGGGTCTTGTATGAACCGTGGAAACCACTAGGCAATAAGACTGTTAAACGCCGTTGAAAAACTCTACGGTCAAATTTTAATAGAACAAGTAAAAAAATACGATTTCTGACAGAGTGTGAGGTATACAAGACGAATTTATGAGCATTAGAGGATATATTGATGAGATTTTGCACTTGCGACATTCATGTCTAGAAGACGTACACATTTCGGCGTGTTTATCGATTTGCAAAAAGCCTGTAATCATATTAATAGAGAAAAACTATGATCAACCTTGTTGGAATGAGAAGTGGATAAAAAACTGATAAGGGCGGATACTTGCCTCTATCTAGGAGACACTGCCAGTGTTAGGGTGAATGGTGACATCACGGCTTCGTGTGATATTAAAAAAGATTAAACAGTGCTGAGAGATATCTCCATGGTTGCAATGTGTATATAGACAAGTGTATGAAATAACTGAAACGAATAAATGCTGATTTTAATGTGAGTGATTTATGTGCAAGCAGGCGGTAGTACCTTAGAAGCATCCTAGCGCCCAAATAAGGGTTTGAATCGTTAACGAACAAAAAATACAATTGCGCGTTTCAAACAACGCGCAGCTTCGCTCACAGTAATGGGACATGCGTATAGGGTAACAGCATAATAAGCATGTGTATCTTTCTATAAAATTATCGTTATCTTCCATGAAACAAAATATTACTGTACAATTGTACTTTTGCAGATAAATATTTATATATCACCTGGATAAGATCACACATTTCATATGACACAATGCGTGATGGAGATTTAATCAATAAGATTTATATATAAGATTTAATCGAATTTAATCATTTGCTTTGTTAGGTGACAAAGAGATAGGCTGTCGCTTTTAGTGGGAAGCCGGCGATAGTTCTTGTCAGTCGCGGAGTTCCGTTACCACTTGAAACTTACTCGCCTTTCAAACTTGTATTATGTAAATTTGCTTAATTAAAAATATCCTCCATTCCTCTCATTATGTTAGCCCGCTAAACTCCTCTTCCTTCATCAGTATGTGACTTTAAATAAGCCTACTCCTAATGTTAAACCCTTAATATTATTTTGTTTAACCTGTTAAAATGTCGAAATTATTAGATTTTACCTTCTAAACGAGAACTTTCCTATTTTTGAACTATAAAATTCCGATTTTAATTGAAACGTTCACATTTTAATATTTATTTTGAATTAAAAGTAAATTTTCTGGAGTTACTTATAGAAGACATCTAGTAATGTTATAATAACCCCAGTGAAAGTTAAATATGCCAATATATTCAAATACAATTTAATACTATTTAATTATATTTAATTTGAATTACATATTTTACCTGTCTAAGGCATAATCAAACGCCTTAGACATTTGATAATGCCTTGGACAGGCGGAATATTGCATTCACATAAAATACAATTAAACTTTTAGAAAACAGAAATTTTCATTCCCATAAATTATTTAATTTATAGTTTAACGTCATTGTTAAATAAACAATAAATAAAATAATATTACATTATTTATAAATCTAAGAATACCTATGTCATAATAAAGTATATAATATTATCTATATAAAGATTAATTGTATCTCAATAGAGACGAAGATGTAAATTATTTGGAAACAAAATATGGTAGTCGAGGCGTTTACAGGACTTATGACCTGTCATATGACAACTTCCAAAAATTTGTCAGACGTGATGGTCGTAAGAAGGGCGGAATGGGGATTGTTGTTAAACATAAAGCGATCGCTCAACCCAACCAATGGACAGGTCATAAGTCCTGTAAACGCCTCGACTACCATATTCTGTTTCCAAATAATTTACATCTTCGTCTATATTGAGATACAACTAATCCTTAAAAATGATTAACTCGCAATGGGTAAAAATAAATAATATTATCTCAATCATTTTAAAACTTAGTTCAAGCAACTATGTATAAACGGATTTATTCGCTTCATTAATAGTAATCATCGCAAAACTAAGATATTCGTGTCAGATGGTATTCTTATACTGACATGACGTCTTGTAAAAATTGGCTTACATAAACCACGAAAAGAAAAAAAAACTAAATATAATGCTTTTTTCAGTTTATATTTCTTATAGTTCCAACTTTGTTACAGCAGATAAATGTCGGGACCAGAAAACTAATCGAAATGGGTCGGAAGTAGAATAAGAAATTTGATTAAACTTAATATATATTTACATTTTTTTTAGTTATCTAACGGTGTTGACACTTTACCATTCCATTATTTTGTTTTATAAAATAATTTAAACACTGCTTATTTAACTGTTTGCTATATTTTTTATCGATATCTTTCGAAAGTAAAGGTAATTTAGAAATTTCGGTCGAACTTAAACATTTCTTGCCCGCAAACCATTTCACTCACTCAACAAAAGTTACTCTGAATGATTTGACATCGATTCCAATATTCCACGTGACTCCCGTTGGTTTAATGAGAGGAATCCTAGTCGATTTGACTGAAGAATAGATCAAAATGTCTTTTCCCGAATGCTTCAGAAAAGCAATCAAAACACGTCATCCTAGTACAAGGGCCACCACCCAGAGTGCAGGAAATTATTTACCAACGCTCATTTAATAAATTTAAAAATTTCAAACCTAAAATAATCATCAAGTTTCTCTGCACCTTGATTCTATCTAATAGTATTTTGGTTAGTTTTATTTTTTTACCGGCTGTGGAGGTTTAATACCAGCGAAATATGCAGAGAAAATACACTTAGTAGTGGGAAAAACAATTAAATAATTTGAACATAAATCATATTTATAAGGAAAATAATTATTGATTAAATTTTTCAAAAAAAATAATTCTATAAACTTCAATAACAAACATTTATATTTTTTATATAAATTACCTTTAATTTTTAGTTGATATCGTAGTAGATATTAGGTAAAAAAAATACATTCAATATTATATACTAGAGTAGGATGATACTAGAAATAGAAAGAAATATGTTTCCTATGTTTTCTTTTTACTTTCCCATTATTTTTCCAGATCGGTACCTAAATAACCAAGACTAGGAATTATTTGCCTTGAATTCGTTTACAAAATTCATGAAAAGATTCATTCCAGTATTTGTTATTTGCCAAAGAAAGTTTCCCAGATTTTCGCCTCGCGCTCTCGAGAGTCAAGCGCGAAAATAATATGGCGGAAAAAATGTGAATTGAAATACCATGAAAAATAAACAAATCCTCGAACTTTATATCTTCTTTACCAAAACCAATGATGCGAGGAAAGAATAAACCTTATTTTTAGGTCGAGGAATAGAAAAACGTGGAACGATTTTCATATGTTTTAATAATGTAATCAAGTAACTTTTCGAAATGATATCACATTTGAAAAGATTAAGGTATTAAAATTGTGGTAATCCATAATTATGGATTTTTTCAGAACTAAACCACTGTCATTGCTTTCATTTTATAGTGTATTTGTTAAACATGTTTCAGTCTTTTCCCAATGACGAAAGTGTAATATTTTTTCAAAACAGATCGAGGAAAAGTAACTCAAAGCGATAACTATTGTTAAAATTTTCGTTAGTTTCTAATCTTTTTTTCTAAATCTTTAAAATAAATAGTGGGCAAAGGCTTTATTAAGAAGATCAAGGCTCTATTGGTTCCATCGAGTGGGGACGATCACAAGTATAAAAACGCATTTAAAAAATGAAAGATTATTTTTAGGTAAACCGGTTTTTATTTGTATAGGAGAGTTTCAGCAACAGTAAAATCAATAATTCCAAACATCGTGGCAACTTGACTATACGGAAACACGCATTAAATTGATTTATTATTCTACAACACTATCCCATATTAATCGCTAAAAAAACAGAAGAGTATGAGTATAGAACCATATTTCTACCAAACTCTCTTCGTAGGCAATAATTTCTCAAAAATTACGAAAGTAAAAAAAAATTGAATTATTTAAACAAGGGTAGCTACAACACATATATTTTTATGAGTTTTTGATCGGTTCTTATTTCGAAAACAGCGTAAGTATACCTTCTTCGTCAGACGAATGATAAAGTATAATAATATGAATATTTTTTTTTTTAAAGATTAACATATGTAATCAAAATCTTCATAGATGGCATATTGAAACTGACATGTGAAGTTAGGCATAGATTTGTAACATATATACAACTTCCAAAAATTTGTCTTACATGGTCATAAAAGAAAAATGTGGAATGGGGAATGTTGTAATTACATAAAGCGTGCGCTTAACCCAACCAATGACAGGTCATAAGTCCTGTAAACACCTTGATCAACCATATTCAATTTCCAGTTTGCATCTTCGTCTCTTTTGAGATACAATTAAAATGATTTTTCACTTTTTTTTTCACTTTCAAGTTTATGTTGTTACTGATATTAAAGATATAATAATTTCTTTACTAAAAAGTAGAAAAAAATTCTTTGAAATAATAAAAAAATATTAGTTTTTAATTCACTGGTATAAAAATTTATATAAGTATTATTTAATCGATGACAAATTAATATTATACTCTAAAATATCTATTAAATTGAAAAACATAATAATTAGCTCCAGGTAAACCAGTATTATAACAATAATTCGAATATATGAGGAATCGAGAATCCTGAAACATTTATTGTGAGGAGTCAGAGAAATCAACGCGCGTGCATGACACGATGTATGAATGTTGAGGAAGCGAGAGAAATATGTCAGGAAAGAAAAGTGTGGCAGTCCATTCTTTCTACCTATCCCTTCGGGGAGACGGCGTGATGGTTAGTTAGTTAGTTTCAAATATATCGCAAAATGATTTTTTTTTTCATTTTTTCAACATCCATATATTTACAGTAATTTGGTAAAAAAAAAATATAAATAAAACAATTAAATGAATGAAACAAAATGCTTTTTTTAGTCACCAAATATCATACAACATTTTTCGTGTACTAATTTACGATGGAAACATTAATTTTTAGAAGTTTTGTTATAATATTTGGAAGTAATTATTATATAACTGAGCAAAGTGAAACATTTCATTCCCATAATAACAAATTAATACTACTAGGAAACGGACGCTTTTTTTATCAATATTAAGTATTATATTTGAAGTTTTACCTCACTGTTGAGTCAATAAATACCATTGCTAAGCCTTCTATGTCATCTACTTAAACTTTCCGCATAATTGAATAAAAATCTAATAACTGAATTTTATTTTCAACAAACGCATCAGATAATCAATTTTTTAAACGGTTTGATTTTGTACAAAAACCTTTATCATAAGGACCTTTTCACACAATAACCACAAAATTTGTCTGTAAAAATATTTTTTCTTACATGATTTTGAATATAAATTTTGTTTCGATTATGTACTTTAAGTCCACATTCGAGGGAAAAGTTCCATTAAGCTTCTTAGAACTGTTCAAAATGTTCTCCCTTTGATTATGTCAGACATGGAACGCATGGTGGAAAAAATGGTTAAAAAAATATATGTCAACGATATTAATAGATTGCCGAGTCGAAGACTGAGGAAAACGAGGCATGGCAAAAATAATAAATTTTTTAAGGTCGGCCCATATAAGAAGTCGGAAGAATTAACGTTCGTGAACGACTCGCTGTGTGAATGTGGAGGAACCTTGAGAAGTGTGTCCCGGATAGAGTAGTGTAACAATTAATTCTCTCTCTTCGTCCTTTCTGTGAAACGACGTGATGGTTTCCTGTTGCTGTTATTATAAAAAAAACATTGGTGTACCTGAAAAAAATCATTTTTAAATATAAAATTAGTACAAATGGAAACGCCTGTTATCTAGGAGTGTTACTATATTTTATGGAGTTAACATATTTAGCCTTACTAAGGCACTATCAAATATTGCAAAATCATTATTATGCCTTAGCAAGGCGAAACATGTCATTCCCATTAAACGAGTTTTCACTAAGATAAGAAAAAAATCTGTTCTGATAATAAATTAGTATATCGTAACATAGCAAACTGTAAGAACTTGAATAAATATTTTTTGAAACACTCAGTTCGAAATATTGCATAATTTTATTTTTAAACAAATAAATAAAATAATATAAAAATTTTAAAAAAATAATTACAATTTTCAACTAACGAATTTTCAATAAGAGAAAAAAATAATATATAAACAATTTTGTATATTGTAACATATTAAACTCTAACAAATAAAATAAATATTTTTGAAATACTCATATAATAAAATATTAAATTCTAAAAATAAAAATAATAAAATTAAATTGTATAAAACACATAAAAAAGCGAAAGTACATTCATATTAAAATTTATTTAATAAAAAAAAATGCTCTCGCGTGGAAGCATTCCGTTTCCTATTTATATTCTTATAAGTTTCCATTTGGCACCCTTTGTCCCACATTAGCAAGTCTTGCAGTGGACAGTTTCTATTACCGGGCCAAAGTTACGTGATTTTAAGCCACGTATTATAGCTTCCTCAACAAAAATTCACTCTACAACCTTGCTTACACTTAAATGAATAATCGTTACCTAATAAATTCCCAACAGTTATTGTTAAGTCTATTGTTGCGCATCTTTCCCCAGTATTGCTTTCAGGTATGCATTGCTCCGCGTGACGAATAATAATTGAACTTAAGCGTGTTATTTAAGAATACAAGAAAAATTTAATTAACGTTTAAAGAAAATATAATTATACATTAAATAAGCATGTAATTGTATAGTTCAGATAATAATTAATAACAAAAAAATTAAAAGGTAATGGTTTTCAAAAAAAGAAAAGTTTGGCTTTCTATTAGCGTAAATGGTGAAATTCTGAAAGAAGTGAATAAATTCGTTTATTCGGAAAGCACATTTGCAGAGGATAGGCGAATTGAGAATGATTGAAAGAAGGGTTGGAGCTGGCAACAAAAAGAATTGCGCGGTTTAAGTTGAAACGCAAACAAAATTTTAGCCAAAAAAAGATGTCAGTTCACAATTCTGTTTTTGTTCCTAATATTATCTATGAAACTGTAGCATGAATTGGAGAAGAAAAAAAACGAGTATAAAATTAGATTAACTACAGTTGAAATGAGGTTACATATACAATATGATATTGCCTAATATGAATAATAAGTTAATGTCAAGCTATGTAAGTATAATTAGCATTAATAATACAAAAAACGAAAGGTTCAATACGAATATCAAATTAAGGATCTTTGATTGCTTAAAATATTTTAGTGTTTTTTATAATATTTTTATTTCTTAAATAACCGGTTCATATCATGTTATATTCCTATTTTTAACTTCTGTTATTTTCATTAAAAGAAAAATTTAATTGTTTGAAACATTTGTTAACTAATTATAAACGTATTTGTAAATAAACTCCCGATTGAAATAAGTGCAAATAAAATTAAGATAAAATAAAATCTTTTTTTCACTTCAAACCGGTTTCGCTGCCGTCGTCTCTACTGTTTGATTGATGAAAGGTTTTATAAGTACAGCAGCAATATTTTGATTCCGCCTTTAAAAGTATATATATCGTCTCGAGAAATATTATAAAACATTAATTTTTAAGTAATTTTTTTTGTCAAAAATTTTAGATATTAAAAAAGCCATCAGAATTACGTACAATCCTAGTTATTTTTCTTCATAAATTTAAGAAATTAAAAAAATATAAAAAAGAATGATAATATAATAAACAACCAGTTAAAATTAAATTCAATTCCCATGTTCCCATTACATGTTTCCTCTCCCCAATTCTAATTATACCCTATTTTATTTTATTGCTAAAATTATATACATTGATAAAGATTATTTTATGACCAAAACATGCCTGTGTTTTGTGAAATAAAGAGTTGTAAAATTAAGTGTAACTATATTTATTCAAATACTAGTTGTTCTCGTTTTATCAATTTGTTGTATAGAAATATGTACATAATATTAATATTAATAATTTGTAACCATCAGCTTTTGTATTATATACTCGTATAACAATAATATCTCAAATTCTAATTCGGAACAGTTTAGCTAGATGCAATATTTCACATATACAATCTATGGGAAGTTTCTATGGATATTCACAGAACACGTATGGCCGCATTATCTATGGCCCAGACGTGATGGGACTCGGGGATGATGAGGGCATGACTCGAAGGTTCCATGTTTAATAATTTCCGTCGACTTCGGTAATTATTCGGATAAGCGAAGCAGCTGTTGGGGTGCCTTTCCCCTATATCCGAGAGTAGATTATTTTTTGATTTATTATAATAAAAATAATTGCATTTATTTTTGTGAAGAAAGAATCTTCTATATGTTTTAAACTTTGTGGTGACATATTCAATAAGTATAAATAAGCACAAATAACTTAGTTTACACCACTTTATTATGAGTATATTTATTTGTCTACATGTTTCGAAAGCAATGCTTTCATCTTCAGGAACAGCAGTATACTAATAATAAAGTGGTGTTAACTAAGTTATTTGTGCTTATTTATACTAAATGCATTTATAATATACGATCTTTTTTTATCCCAACACATTAAAAAAACAATATAAAAAAACCAACGTACATAAAAGGATATTTATTTTGTTTGATGTGTTTTTGGGTAACACCGTGTGATAACTCCTTCTCGACCGACGTTTCGGAGATCGTTGCAGTCTTAGAAGGAGTTATCACACGGTGTTACCCAAAATCACATCGAACATATTGCTGCCAACCGTAAAAAACTCCGCGATATTTATTTTCTTTTTCTTCTTCTTCTTCCAGTGTCATGTCAGGTCTCCTCGACGTAATGGAGCCAGGAAATCCGCCTCCTACCAACACCTCGTCGACCTTATATTATCCCCTCGATAATCAAGCGCAGCAATTCATATTTTCCCCCTTATCAAATGTCCAAAAAATTCCCCATTCGGACTTTAATATTGGCCAATTTTTTTTATTTTTTTATAGGGTAACCGGTCGTTTGAACTTAATTACTGTATACATTACAATATATTTATAGTTATTTTATTGATTCTCATGACATGTGATAGGTAGTTAATCTATCGCCATTCTATCGTCACCTGAATTCTATACCAGATCAAAGGCAATCTGAAAATCATACTTCCATTAGCGATTATCGAACCTGAGACCTTCGATGTGGCAGTCGTAGCTCTTGCCACTCTGCCACAATAGTTGTATTTGTCAGCTTTGTCCATTTTTAGTAACCAAACAATTTAAATAATTGTTGTTAATACATTTATGAAATTAATAGTGACAAAAGAATATATATATATTAGGTCCTTACATATGAATTTGGCGTTTTGTATGGGAGGAACATAAAGTTGATTTTTTTTAAATATAATATATTTATTTAATCAAAGTATGTACCATTGCTATCTATGCACTTTTGCCATCTCATAGGTAGTTCATCGATCCCTTTACTAAAAAAACCATTCGGACGGGAATCAATAAAATCTTTGAAGTCGGTTTGGACTGCCCCATCGGAGTTGAATTTTTTCCCTTGCAAGAAGTTATCCAAATTTCGAAAAAAATAGAAATCTGTTGGGGCAAGGTCCGGAGAGTACGGTGGATGTCTTAGACATTCCAATTGAAGCTCTTCTAATTTGGTAGCCGTCTGTTGTGCAGTGTGTGGTCTAGCGTTATCATGAAGCATCAGTGGCCTAGAGCGATTAACCAGCCTCGGTTGTTTAGCAGCTAGCTTTTCCATCATGGTTTGCAGTTGCTGACAATAGACATCTGCCGTAATCGTCTGGCCAGATTTAAGAAAGCTGTAGTGAACGACACCAGCACTAGTCCACCAAACGCTCACAAGTAACTTTTTTGGAGTCAATTTTCGCTTGGGGCATGGTTTGGCTGGTTCGGCAGGGTTCAGCCATTGCAATGAGCGCTTCCGATTATCATACAGGATCCACTTTTTATCACAGGTAATGATTCGATTCAAAATCCCTTCATTATTGTGCCGGTTGAGTAATGCAATGCAGCAGTCAACGCGCGTTTGTTGATTTGCTTCACTCAATTCGTGAGGTACCCACCTTTCAAGCTTTTTCACCTTCCCAATTTGCTTCAAGTGGATTAAAACAGTTTTATCACTAACACCGCAGCCTGCAGCTAACTCGGACGTGGTTTGCGATGGATCCGCTTCACAATAGCCTTCAATTCTTCATTATCAACTTTGGTCTCCGGCCGTCCACGGGGATTGTTCTGCAGGTCGAAATTTCCAGAACGAAAACGTTGGAACCAAAAACGCACTGTGTTTTCTTATGCGGCACCGTCGCCATACACATCATTAATCCTTCGAGCCGTTTCTGCAGCACTGGTGCCACGGTGGAACTCGTACTCGTAAATAACGCGATATTTCAAGTTTTCTATTTTGTAAACTGAGTGTCGCAAAGAAAAAAAACAATTGAGGAAAAAACAAATGAATTATAATTTTCGAAGCACAAATACTTGAGTAAATAGCTGTATAAATTTGAATTTGGAATTCTTAACCAAAGAGAAGATATTTGAGATCAAAGTTACCAGTACGGCAAAACGCCAATTTCATATGTAAGGACCTAATATTTTACGTACACCTAATTTACGAATATAACAAATTCCTATTAAGATACCTAATTATCAAATACATGTAAACAATTATTATATACCAAAACATAGGAAACGTTTAATTTTTTAATTAAGCGATATAAGTTTTTTTGTATATTTTTAGTGAATTAAAACACATTTTCTTCCATATTCGCCATAAATTTGTGTTGCGGATCAAACAAACAAACACTTTTTTCTGTTTTGAGTGTTATTAAGATTTATGAAATAAAATCACTGCTGGTGCCCGAGGATGATTAAACGTGAAGTTGGGCACCTATGTACAGTGTTGGCGCGACGAGATTTGGAAGAGTGCGTATCTGAATGAGGATCGCTCAGGATAGAAGGGAGTGGAAAATACGAGAGGAGGCCCACGTCCAGAAGTAACTGTTGAGTCTAAAGAAGAATATTCAACATGAAGTGTTAAGGTTGTAAAGTAAAATTAAAAAAAGCACAGCTTTAAAAATATTATTTATTCTATTATTCAAAGTAAGTTCTCAAATTGTTTTCCACCTAATCTGATCCAGGCTCTGCACCTTTCCTAGTAATATGTATAATCATTCCCCTAAAATAAAATAAAACTTATCTTAAATGTTTCATATCGTGTGTTTCAAAATATATTTCATATCATTGTTTAAGAAACACAAAATAAACGTTATTGGCTGATTCAATTGATATAAAAATATTGTATATTTACAACTCACATGTAGATGTAATCGTAGGCAATATAAAATTTAACATTAAAAGCAGTTTTGAAGTATAATGTTGATTTTTAAGTATTTCTCGAAAACGGACCACTTCCATCGTGTCAGCAAACTATTAAAAGATTAACAGCTGTTTTTATGCAACCACGAAATGTTAAAATTAGTATTAGCGTGCTTATTTCGCATACAATCTCGTTTAATATGTAGAACGTCACATTAAAACGAAATAATTTTGATATGTATTAAATCTTGAAGATATACTCGTACATACCTATTTATAACTGTTAATTCAAAAACTTTGTTTTATATCACAAATTGTATATATTTTTATAACACCTGATGCTGTCAACATTGGTTGATGAAACAGCTGTCGTAAAGTAAAATAAATACAATTTGTGATATAAAACAAAGTTTTTGAATTAACAGTTATAAAATGTTAAAATATCATAGTGTTTCGGCCAAAACAATGGACTATTTAATTAATACCAATTTATTTATAATATTAAGTTTCCAAATTGTTTTTTGATGTTTGTTATTTTTAATTTATCCTAATATGAATTATTTTAAAGAATGTTTTTCATATGTTAATTTATTTTTGTTTAATGAAATTAAAATTGCATTTGTAGTAAAATTAATTTATCTTTCAATTCGTTGTTACATTATGGTCGATTTCCATTAAAACAAAAGTAAAAAAATCACTATTTCGTAATATATTTTCAAACACCGCTGCATCTAGAAAATGTATAGTTACTTTTATAAAAAGCCAACATGAAGAAGAAGATGATATTAATATTCAACTAAAATTATTGGAGGTTTAATGGGTATTTTATTGGATAATATGTAATATTGTAATGCTAACTAGAAGCAAATAGAACAATTATTAATGCAAAGTTAAATAAGCTTAAAAATAGTAGTATTCAATTACTTAATGCAATATCATTATATAAATATCTAAGTTAATAAAAATATTGATAATTAATACGAATGAAAAAACTTGTGTTTTTCTAGAAGTTTTATTATATTTTTTGGGGTACGACATGTTTTGCCCTTCTAAGGCCTTATCAAATGACAATTAAAATTACAATAATAATACAATTGACTTTTGATAATGCCTTAGAAGGGCGAAACATGTCATACCCCAAAAAATATAATAAAACTTCTAAAAAAACATTAGTTTTTTCATTCGTATTAATTATTTAATATGGATTTTTACATCATTGTTCAAAAAACAATAAACAAATATTGATAATTAATCAATTCACAATATGCTTGAAAAAGGCCAAATCCCATTTTGAAGCAAAGAATTTTGTTAACTTATAATTTTTATTTTTATGATAAAAACTTTAAAAGAATATAAATTATATATATAAATATAAATTGTCCATTGTTTGGCCGAAACACTATGATACTTTAACATTACAAACTGTTAAATTAATAAACTTTGTTTTATGTATTACAATAGTATTTTTAATTTAGGCGACACCAGTTTGGTCAACCTATGTTGACAAAACAGGTGTCGAAACGAAACGAAATACAATATATATATATATATATATATATATATATATATATATATATATATGCATATATATATATATATATTATATATATATATATATATATATACATATATATATATATATATATATATATATATATATATATATATATATATATATATATATATATATATATATATATATATATATGTGATATATATATATATATATATATATATATATATATATATATATATATATATATATATATATATATATATATATATATATATATATATATAGTAAACATCACACAGCATGTGAATTACTAACATTTGACCTGAAAATGTTGATACCTAATATCAAAACAAAATGTATCTTCTCCTTCTTCGTCTTCATTGTTGTAGACCTATGTGGTCAGTTCTCTAGAGTATTGCTCCTCCTGTGAGGTAGACTCCCAGCTGTCCTTCCACCTTTTAGGAGGTCTTCCACAAGGACGAGTCCCACATGTGGTGTTACTATAACACTTGGCGCAAACGCGCCGGTGCCACACAGCGAGGAAGATCTGAGGGGAGGCCAAGGCGAGGCGCCGGATTACGGAGTTCCGCACGCCCCCACGTATATTCCTGTGGTGTAT
The DNA here is from genome assembly GCA_022606425.2 of Lepidostoma basale. Taxonomy (NCBI): domain Eukaryota; kingdom Metazoa; phylum Arthropoda; class Insecta; order Trichoptera; family Lepidostomatidae; genus Lepidostoma; species Lepidostoma basale. Next base: position 488,844 of record JAHDVF020000431.1, read on the forward strand.
CATTATTTTTATATTTTATATAATGTTCCTAAAATGTTCTTGTGTTATATTATATATTATGTTTATTTATTCAATAAAGTACAGCTGAGCATAGAAGTAGGATGGAGTAGATTAAATGGGGTCTGGCACCCCCTTGCTGTTGCCGTATTTAAAAGTAAGTCCCGGATGGACCGGGGACAGGTCCAGGGAGTGTACGAGTGAGGCTGATAAAAGGGCGCCGCTACGCCCTATAACAGCCTCGGGTATGTGGCGGGAACTTCTATGTTCATTTAAAAATAAAATAAAAACACTTGGCGCCCATGGAAACGGCAATTAAAATAGGAGATAAAATACCATTTTAAGAACGATTCTGAAAATAGAGATACGAAAAAGAAGGCAAAGTTATAGTAATGCAATTTGTGTCAAAATATTTTATTTATTTATTTGATAAGCGTATTTAAGTGAATGCAGCGAATTAGAAAGAACATGTATTAACTTATAACTCGCTCCTCCTATAGTTACCCCCATAGAACTTCCTAACTTTATAATTCTGTAAAGGGCATCCAATACTTCAACAGTACTTACGGCCGAGCTTCCTCCGACTGAAATGATTTGCTTATTATGCAACATGTAAGTCCCTGACGATAACGTTACAGGCAATTCGCATGCTGTCGCGGAATAAGTTGGTGGCAGACAATACACGGGCACTCATTCAACAGGGAAACTATAATATATCTGGAATAACTTTATCTTATTTATTAAGTGAAATAAAATCTATCGATTTGAGAAATTTATTAAAAGCTAATTTCTTCAAAGTTACGCGTGAATAAGAACAAACTGCGTTTTGATTGATAACAAAGTGATAAATTGTGTTATTATTTTAAACGAAGTGGAATTGTCACACTGTCTATGGTCTGGTGTAGAATTTACGTGGTAATAAATGCTGATAGATTGGCTATATATCACGTGTCGTGAGAATCAATATAATAACTTAAATAAATTGTATGTATTAATTGTATTCAAAAGACCTGTTGTATACAAGGAAAAAAAAGATGAATACGGTTGGTACCGAGGAACAATTGAACCCAAGACCTCTAAATCAGGAACTATGATTTTTGTCTCCTTACCTCCACACGATATTTCGAAAATTAATTTAAAATAATTACATTTTATATAAATAATAAAATAATAATAAAAAATTAATTATAAAAAAAATACATTTTTTTTTTAAGTAAGTCCATTTTAAATTAAACTAAATTTATACCTTAATTAATTATATAGAGTATGAGCTAACATCCTTACAGTATTTATTGTAATGTGTAATATTTTATACTTAGTTATGTTTCTTGTATTGGTTAGTATGTAGTACCTTACACTTTTACCTTTTATTGTAAACTTTATTATATTATATGTATATTTTTATTTAGTGGTATCCCTCACCAAGCACAGAAGTACTTCTTTTTTGTGAGGACCCACGATTATTGGTTTTGTATTATTTAATGTGTTATTTGTAATTTTTTTTAACATTGTTATAAATGAAATTTATATTAAAAAATAATAAAAAATGCCAAATGAAGCTAATATTTTTGAGAACTTGTGCATTCGAATGAATCATTTAAATATAGTGCTAAAAAAATAACACAGGTTAGGTTACACAACCATACGATATTCTGAAAATTTATTATTTCAAAAAAATCTTCTTGACATGTAAAAGTTAAATACATGATATTATATACAGTAGAAGTAAACGCAGATCTCTTACGCGGTAGTGTGACCAGATTAAAGAGATGACTGAGATATACTCGGCGGTGCGGGCTGCGAAAAACAGAGAGGATTGGAGGCCTTTTTTTAGCTACAGGCACCTCCATACACCATGAACCTCATTAATGAGGAAACGAAGAATGAAAAAGAAAAATAACAATTATGTATATAATAAATAATTAAGTACTTTATATAAAATAATACAATTTTCAATTTTTTTTTAATAATAAAAAAATTATCTTCCCTTCTTTCGATCAATTTTTATACTTTCCGCGTGGAATTAACGCAGGTCTATAACTTGCTGATGTACAAGCACCCGCAATATATTATACTATGGAGTTACCTGCAGATCGATTTTTGCCTCACAAAAAAGTTGATTTATTAAAAGTACCCCAAGTATGGTGGCTTCGCATGTTACGTCCAAATTTTACGATGCCTTTATATATGTAAAACTCGCGCATAAAATTTAACTTGAAATCGTAACGTATTCTGATATTGGATATCATATTTCATTCCTTTTTTCCCGTACCAGGAAAGGTCGAGTTCGGCATCGTATGTGTAACTTGTATTCAAATAAGCCTCGCTAGCTTTGTTCGCCGTCATTACAATGTGACTGGTTGTCAAAAGGCAAATTTGTTGGTAGCATGATAGCGAGGCCATACAATAAATTCTTGATTTTATTACGAAGTCTCTTCTCCCTCTCTTTTATTCACGGCAGAAAAATATTCTGATGCGATTAGTCATGATAAAATTATACAGAAAATATATTGACGATTCCTCGTGAATATTACAGAAAATTCACATTGTGACTTCATTTTACTTAAAGATATGATATAGTTAGAAACACGTTACTATTATAATTTTTTATAATTATGTCAAAATAAATTAGTGGGGATATTTGAACACTCAAGGAATAGTCAAAAAACATATGATTACTTTATAAGTCTTTGGTTAATTTTCGTTCAAATATATGAACTCTCGATTTTGAAGGAGGTCACTTCTGAAACATGAAGTTTAAATATTGAAATATGATAATTTTTTTAAATAAATTAAGTGGATAAAACAGTGTTGAAAAATGAACTGCCAAATTAACAATGAAATTCCACAGTGTTAACACTCACAGTATTTCAATAAAACATTTCATAATTGTTTATTAATAATTTTTGTTTTTGGTTTAGCGAGGAACAAAATAGTTGAGTGCTATTTTACTATTCTTCAATCTTGAGCATGAAATAAATAAAAAATCAACTATCCGATTTCTTTTTAAATAAAAATATGAGTTGAAATACTTGATTTAGCGTTGCGAAATACAATTTTATTATATTTAATTTACGAAACATCAAAAAATTATTGTGCTTTGGTAATGTATTGATAAAATATATGTTTCCAATTAATTTATTTTCCAAGTTAGTAAAATAAAAATAGATCCATGGCATTTATATTTAGAAGCCAAACAGTCTGCGACCTACATATACGAGTATCTCTTCTACTATAAATGTCAACTAAATGAATCAATGAAGCGTTAGTTAAAGTATATGATTGAAAAAGTGAGTTTTTAATAAATAAAAAGCACTTGTAAGATAAGTGAATGTAAACATAATACATGTATCATTATAAATAACCTATTTAACGTTGTTTATTAGAAAATTTAATATTAGTTTAATTTTTATTTCATACAGATATTAATAAAGATTTTCTGTTTCTTGAACAATAATATGCATAGAAAAATAAACTTTACATTAAATTTATGTATTGTTCCTTGAACAAAGTAAGAAAACTCCATTATAAATAATTATTAGGAACGAAAACGTCCGTTTTCTGAAAGTTTTAATATATTTTATGTGAATGTTTCAACAAGTTTCGCCTGTCTAAGACATTTAAATGGCTGTGGATTGGTCACACTCTGAGACGGAACCCAGCCTGCATCACTCAGGGCACACTAGACTGGTCCCCTATGGGGGAAAAGAGGAAGAGAGGCAGACCTGGAGAATAACCCTACAGGACGAGGTCAAAGCAGCAGCGGGATGATGTAAGGGCATCAGTCATGCGATAAAGTCGGGTGGAGAAGGCTTCTTGAGGCCCTAGGCACCACAGAGGTGTGACAGGACAAGAAAAAGAAGAAGGAGAGTTTCAAATACAACGTCAATTATTTTGTTTCACCACTTTATTTACAGATTTGTTGAAAAATATATTGTTTAACAAAGTATATTTTTGCCTATAATTTAGCTTAATATTTGTATATACTAACTACGCTCAGAGTGCGACGGTGTACCGGACGTGCGACATGTACCATAAGTGCTTTAGTAAAATCGATGTGTTCCATCTGAATGCAAGTGATTTTAAAAAAATGGTTGGAGCAACCCTTCGGGGCGAATGAAATTAGTTACTCTATTTTTTTTTCTTTTCTTGTCTTTTTCTTTTTTTTACATTTTAAAATTCAAATTGAATTTTATTTCTAATTATTCATTATTACTAATAGTTTTCTCTTTATCTTACTGTAATTGCTGTTTGTTACCCTCAATTATAAATATATATATATATATATATATATATATATATATATATATATATATATATATATATATATATATATATATATATATATATATATATATATATATATATATATATATATATATATATATATATATATATATATATATATATATATATATATATATATATATATATATATATATATATATATATATATATATATATATATATATATATATATATATATATATATATATATATATATATATATATATATATATATATATATATATATATATATATATATATATATATTTATACGCTTGTTTGTCTTAGGATTATCAACTTAGTAATTATCGCTAAGCAGTATTTAAATACAATGAATTTCTTAGTTGTAGGAAGCCACTCAGATACTTGGTTGATAAGACGCAAGTAATCGTAAATAGACGAATACACCATTAATTATGAACATATTCATCATAGTTTTTTTTTTAAATATTGCTCTAAATATTTATGAATTCAGCAAAATCAAAACAGCATTAATCAACGTCCGGTTTCTCAAGTTTATCTGGAATGTTATCGTAAGCTGTCGCAAATATAAAAAGTGAATGGAGTACGAATTGAAATATTATGAATAAAGTAATGAAAGGTTTAGATGGTTGGGACATAAGAAAAGAACAAATGAAGAAATAATGAAATAGATAGAATATGTTAACGATGGAAAAGGAATAATAATTAGAGGAAGACTCAGGAAAACTTGGCATGATCAAATCAATCAAATATTAAGAGTCGGCCTCGAAAGGAGTCGGATAAATCGGATGTACCAATGTTCGAAAGAAGTGTGTCAGAAAAAAACAATGTAACGGTAAGTTCATTTTGCCTGCTCATTCAGAGAGTTGTCATGTCATGTCATTCATATATTGTGCCCTCACGTCGTGACACTGGACAACTCCAACGAATATACGAAACACACCGAAACTACCAAGAAGGTTAGCTTGATGAATTATTACGCATATCGTTCGATGTTTCGTCAAAATGCCGACAACTATTTGCTGCGATTTTGTCGATTGCTTCAGCAATATTGCGTCGACATGTACGTCTGAATCGAAACGGAGCGCCTCACTTTCATTCGGTTGAACCAAGCGAAACTGCGTTCGGAGGACTATTTTCATTTATGAGATGCAATTAGCACCAAAGGAGACGTACATTGGCAACCCGCGTCATATGCATGAATATGCACAAGATGCAATGACATACGTTTGTCATTGCGGTCGTCCAGATCTATTAATCACCTTCACGTGCAATCCAAAATGGATATAAATTGTTCAACTGCTGCTCCCCGGACAAACACCAAATGATCGGCACGACATTACCGCACGTGGCTTCAAACAAAATATCCGGTCGCTGGTGAACTTCATTGTTGAGCATCGTGTCTTTGAGAATACTCGAATGGTAAAAACGAGTCTCTAAAAGACGAAGAAGAAGCTTGCTTCCACGTGAATTACATTATTTTCAATGATTTTTGCTCATTTCTTGAACTTTATTCATTTTAATTATTAATGCTCACTTCTACTTAAATTACAGTCATTTCAATGTAATTATTTGTTTTTACAGAGAGATGCGGACGCCGAGGATGATAACAGGAAAGACTCTTCGAGATAGGGTGAGGAACACGGCTATCCGCGAAATCTGCAAGGTGGAAGATGTCGTGAGATGGGGCAGACAACGCAGAAGATACTGGAATGCGCACGTGCAGAGGATGAATCCCACCAGAATCCCACACGCTGTGGCGCATCAGATTACTGCCGGTTACCGTCCCCCCGGAAGACCATAAATCAAAAAATTCGAATAAAATATTTAGGAAACATTTGAAGGCTGGACATTGCAAAGGTGCCAAGTGGCTTAAACATAAAGCAGAAAAAATAAGCTAAAACAGTTTTTTGTTCCATATGTCATGTACCACAGTGGCATCTTTAGGGTGACGTTTGAACTTCACTATATTATTCAATCATTACGCATTTTTGCACAGTTATTGACCTTTATATTTAAGATCAAATGGCATCAAAAACTATTTATTGACTTTTTGAATACTTGGCACCTTTGTAATGTCTAGCTTTAAATTGTTCAACTCACATTAGTATTAAAATACACACATTCTTGCACCTATACATATGGCATTTAATCCAATGAATTAGTTCACATTGAATTATAATTGTATTTGTTTAATATATTTATTGGGTGTACTTATATACTCGAATATAGCAATAGCAAAGCGTTGCCGGGTCATCTAATAGATTATAATTAAACTTCTATAAATTTAACGTGTTCATTTGAAATGATGAATAATACGAGTACTTTTAATATATTCTTGAAATACAAATATTCCATGATTCAACGTAATACAATAATATCATGATTCTAAGAAAATACTAAATATCCCTCTGGTTGTTTTTCTTTGCTCTATAACTCATAAACTACCCTAAACGCAAATCCTCTAGGATTTACCAAATCTGTACCGGGACTTCATCCACTGATGCTCCAGCATTGTCCCGGTGTATCTCGTGGAGCAATAAAATATATCTGGCTATAAAATATATTCCGATCGTTCGCCATTACTCGCAATTTACGGACTGGGTGCGTGTAAAATCGGCGAAATGCGTATGTTTATTGCAATCTGCTATGTTTTGCTGGAAACATAATAGTTTCGTCGTACGAGTATATTCTTAAGCTGCAAAACAAAACAAAAGTTTGTATTAATTTCGGATTTATTACCAAAGATTTTGCTTTACGGTAGATTTGTGCAATATGATTTATGTTCTCATAAAATTGATTACACGCACGGAAGCAATGAACCATGAACGAATATTTTAGAAAAATATGCAGTGACAATGTGCAAAGCAATGTTACCATGAATAAATATTTTATATGGATCGAAATTCTTTAGTGAAAAATCCTTGATACTTTAAAGCGATCCATCCATCGAGCCAATTTCTGATGTCATCCTAAGAATTAAAGCGGGTACCAGTAAGGGTTGGTTGTCGGAAGGGGCAATGTCTGGCAAATATGGCAAGTGCGGAAGCACCTCCTAATTCGACCCTTCTTATCTTGTCGTGTCTATTTTCCACTGCTGAACGGTTCAAACAGAGTAGTTGTAGTGAAGGTTAATGGGGTTGTTATTAATAACATCAATTATGCTAATGACACAGTTATTTAAGCTGACAAAAAACCCGATCTCTAAGATCTCAAAAATAGAATTGATGTAGCAGAAGATGATCTGGGCTTGAAAATGAATGTCGTGAAAACCAAATGAGTAACATTTGAGCAACTTGATTTTTCTACATCCATTCTTCAACTTTATGGTGTGAATCTTGAAATAGTCGACCGATTGATTACCATGACCGCATTAAATGAGTAGAAATTAAATTCAGAATTGAAGTTGCACGTGCATTTAATAAGATGAACCTTCTCTTGCAACAATAATCTTAACCTGAAACTCCGTCAAAGAATGGTTAAATGGTAAATTTAGTAACTTTTACTATATGAATGTGACAATTTGAATGTGAATGTAATAGATATGAGATACGAGAACAGCGCCACCGGAAGCGGGACCAAGAATTTTCTCCCCTCCATAAGAGACGCGAAAGAGCTGAGGAAGAGAATAACACCTTCGTTCCAGCTTTCGCAAATTCTCACCGGGCATAGTGCCACCCTCTCGTATCTCCACAGATTCAAGATCAAAGACTCACCGCACTGTCCCTGTGATTCACAAACAGAGCAAACAGTGGAACACATCATCACCTACTATCCAATCTTCACGCGTGAGAGATGGAAACTGGAGAAGGAATGTCAAAGAAGATACATTCACATCACAGATCTCCCAGCCATCCTCCGCAACAAAGATACACTCTGCAGATTCGTGGACTTTGCAACCACGGTGGTGGATTGGTTGCGATAAACTAATAAATAACATGTGTTTATTTTTTACAGGTACGTCGCGTCCCGACTGAGGTTTTCCATGGTTCCCTCAGTTGTAAGGCAAATGTCGGAATGCTTATTAGCTAGTCCATGGAATCCCATACATAGGAACTCCACTTCTATTTTATATTCTTTCTTCTCACACCTCTAACTTCTTTCTTACTTATTTTCGGCAATCTCTGCCACCCTTAAGCTTTATTACTTCGCAGAACTGCAAATTAAACAAGTCCACACCGCCCTGACAAATAAAATGCAGGGCATCAAACAATAGGTTCTACTAAAGTGAAAAAAAAATGATCCCGTTAGAGGCGTTTGAGATAAAGGAATGCTCCTTATACCGTGGACCGACAGGGTCAATAATGACGACATACTAAACATAGCCAAAGCCAATAAATATATGTTGTCGAATATTTTTTTTATAATATAATGATTATGGAACATTATCTTCCGACTTGCGATAACTCATTTCAGTACAAGTTTCGACTTGTGAGATAAGATTGTGAGATAAATATTATATGTACAGTACAGGATTTTATAAATAAGTAATTGTACTAGCAGGATAGGCAGAAGCATAAGCAGCAGCATAAGCATCATCATGACTAAGATCATTAGTGAGTTTTTATTTTATTTTTTAAACGTGATTATTATTTTACCTTTGAACTGTAATATTAATAACAATAACAAAATAATATTACACAAAGCAATAAATGACGAACATCATTCGTCATTTATTGTTTTGTGAGGTTAAATAACTAAAATGTGTGCAATAAACATATTAATTGGAATTTGAAAAAAATTACTATAAATTTTCAACTTTATTCGTTTAAAGTTTAGTTTAGTTTAACTTAAGTTGTGTTAAAAAAAATATTCAGAGTTGTGTTTCAAATTTCAATTTACAATGAAATTCCACAGTGTTAAATGCTTAACTTTCAATGAACATATGAATATACGTACATTCCATATTTATTTATTTATTTAAGAATTTGAAATGTCTACATATTCATTTGGTAATATTTGATGATTTTCTTTGTTCTTCCTAAATATTTCATATAATTTACTTGAATAAAATACAATTAATCTATATAATCAAATAATTCAAATTGCTAGAATTTTTTTTGTGATTTGTTTTGATGATATTTAATGCTTTTCTTTGTAAGACTTGCAGTGTAAACGTTATTAATTTTTTTTTACTATTATAAATGATTTTTATGTCAAATTGTATCTAAATGTAATTTATTGTAATTAAATACAATCAATCTAGAATATAAAATGAAAGTAACCTTTTTCTTTTGGATAATCACATGATATTACTTAATTTCTTGATAATAACCTAACCTAACCTAATCAAAAGATAGAAGTTCATTTTAAATAATAATTAAATAAAACGATGTTTTTTAACTACTTCCACTTTTGCTTTTATATCGATGGTGAAAGGGGTCGCTGTCGAAATTAAGACAAAAGTGGAAGTATTTAAAAAAAACATCGTTTAATTGGTGTGTATTCATTATTTTTTTGTTTATTTTGTGCATATATATATACGCCTGTGCGTCGTTCTTTTATTTCTACGTATTGTATTAGTATCACGCTGAATACTGAATCACGTTATCATTTTTTGATACAGCAAATACATATTTTTGATAAAAATAGATAAGAAAATTCCATAAATAATCAATAATGTAATCAGCGAACATGTATGTACAGGTATAATCTGTTTATGAATTCAGGGTCAATACAATAGATTTCAACAATCGTACGTCACTAACACACGTGAAGATTCGACAAATAAATCATGCTTGTCTGAGATTTTATCAATAACTAGCTAACCCGGCAACGCTTCGCTATTGCTAAATTCGAGTACATAAATAAACCCAATAAAGTTCAATAACAATTCGTTTATTTATTGGATTAAATGCCATGTGTATGGATGCAAAAATGTGTGTCTATATCTTTAAAACAAAGTTTCAATCCAAGCAAACTCGCTGTGAATTATAAACTTGAATACATATTACTAATGTAATTGAAAAACTATTTTTTGAATATTTTATATGAAATTTAATAATCAAATAAACAATATTATATCACATTTGCAGAAAACATTCATTATATTAAAGAAACAAAACTCTTGATTTTGTTGTCCATGAAATTCACATCAGAGCCAATAAAGTAAGTTTCTACTGCGAGTCCGTTGGCGTGGAATAGTAATATGGATGATAATACTACAAAAGCCTCCCTTCCCGACTTCCACAACTGTATCCCTCGCCGCTCTGCGCCATTGACCTCCTGCCACTCGTTTAATGTCATCAGACCATCTTGCTTGTGATCTGCCAGAATTTGTGTAGCTGTTTCTCTTTCGCCACTCCAGGCCAGAAGATCTTATCATCGGTTGTCCTTGCTTTATGACCGATCCCATTCCATTTAAACATTAGTTATTTTACACGCTGCATCGGCAACTTTGGTCCGATCTTTGATTCATCAATTTTGGGCCCTGGAATTAAAAAAAAAAATTTGAATTGCCATAAGGCGGACACCGAAGAGGCAAAATTTAAATTTCCATACAATGAATGAATTACAACTGTTTTTCACTTGTTTGCTGAAGATATTCTTCATATAAAAGGCAGTTCATGCTATATGCATAATAATAATTAGGCTAATTTGTCAAATTAACTAACTAACTAACTAACCATCACGCCGTCTCCCCGAAAGTGTAAGCAGAGAGAATGGACTGTCACACTTTTACTGATGCGGCACTCCATCCTTCTCTTTTCGCCCCGCGGGAGGCGCGGTGTGATGGGTTGCGAACCTCATCGCCACCAATAGGTATCTCCCGCGCACACTTCGATCGTCCAACACCCACAAAATAAATCTAAAACAAATAATATAAAATACAATGATATAAAATAAAATAACAAAATAAAAATAATTTTACACAAAATGTTCTTTTTAGACGGTGCACATATTGTCTATTTAATTTATAATATGTTCCACGTATCCACTGTTTTTTAATTTAGCACATAATGTAATAACACATAATGTTTTTTTCGATGTTGCACATGTTGACTTGGACAATCCGGACTTTTGTGTTTATTTAATTTATGTTACACGTATCCACCATTTTTTTAATTATCTGTAATAAGGCACTTAACCAGCAAGAACTTAAAAATAATATTGAAGAAATTATTCAAATTGTTATTGGAACAAATGAAAAATTTATTTCTACACCTGTCAAAATTCTTTACAAAAACGATAAAACAAGTAAAACCTTTTAATCTGATTAATTTGATTAATTTGTCAAATTAATTAAACTAATCAGATTTTAAAGGTTGGTCATGTTAGAAGTCGGAGGAATCGACATGCGTGTATGACTCGTTGTATGAATGTGGAGGAAGCTAGAGAGGTTTGCCAGGATAGAGTAGTGTTATGGTCCATTCTCTCTGCCTACCCCTGTGGGGAAACGGCGTGATGGTTTGTTTGTTTGTTTAATTTGTATAATCGCCGTTTTCGTGAATAGCTCACCTCAAGGGCGCTTTGACATTGTTTTTAGTCATGAAAGGTGCATGTGACAACAGCGAAATCACGATCGTAGAAACTTACTTTATTGGCTCTGATGTGAATTTCATGGACAACAAAATCAAGAATTTTGTTTCTCTAAACATATGAATGTTTTGTGCAAATGTGATATAATATTGTTTATTGATATACAGACAACCGTTGTTAACATTTTATGCGATAATTTGAAAAGGTGGGTTTTTAGGTGAGATTTAAAGTCTGTCGGATTGTCAATGCATCTGAGGCGTGCAGGAAGCATATTTCAGGCGGACGACCTGCTACTGTGAAAGCCCGAGCAACACAAATTTCAGATATATTGGTGGCACGTTTGGGAATGTGCTTAATTATTATCTATAAACTGTAAATTTAAAAACCTTACCTGAAATTAATAATGGAATTTTCATATATGAATGAAAACTACTAAAAGTAGCTTATGTGTAATGTAAAAATGTAATGTAAAAATTACTTTTAAGTTGATCAGATTGAAGTTTTTGGTTCGACATCATTATTAAATCATTAGGGAGTTTATTAAATTCTGTAGAGGCTATAAATTGTAAGGATTTTACACCGAATCTAGTTGAACGCAATGCTTCTTATTCTGTGAGCGCGTATCATGTTGGTGTACGTCCGTATTGAATATTGGTCGAGTATTAGAGCGCGTTGATGACTTTATTATTTGTATTATAGTTTTAGTGATCTCTAATTTTGGATGGATTTGAAATGGAATTATTTTCGTCTGAGAATATAGGGCCCTTACATGAGTGTACCACGGTAGACGGAAAATATTTCTAACAGCCCGATTTTGGATCACCTGAATCTCATTAGCTTTCTTCTTTGTAATAAAGCCCCAAATACAGGAAAGGTAAGACAGATGAGAATGTATCATGGAGTAGTAAACATAAATTGTCTATATTCTTATGTAACGAATTAAACCAATTAATCAAATTTAAACCTGTACATACCATTCCAAATTAGTTCATAAAGATAACAACATTGTCTTGTGATACGCATATATCGAAGTGTGGGATCCATCCTCTGGACATGCGAATTCCAGTATCTTCTGCGTTGTTTTCCCCATCCTCTGCACATGCGCAATCCATTATCTTCTGCGTTGTCTTCCCCATCCTCAAGCAAATGAAATAACCTGAAATCAATTTAATTATCTTTGAATATTTTAAATCTCAGCATAATGTAGAATTTAATGGCCAAAAATGGAATATTACTGGACTCTTCCAACTGAAGCAGCTAATGCTGCATATAAGGATATGTTTACCTATCACAGCATTTGTTTTCTGAGAAAAACTAAAAAAGCTGAAGTAACTCATAGTGTATTTGGGTATGTGTGCTGCTGGAATTACTCAGTGGAATGGAAAATAAAGAAGAATTGCAACATGCATATGCACCAATATAGCTCATTAACAAAATAATTTCAATCCCAATACAAAAATATCCCCATTAGACCAGTGGTCTCTCACAACCAGGCAATAATTTTATCAAAACTTAATATCTAATCCCAAAGATATAGATTTTCGCCCTGCCAGAACAATTTTACATTAAAATAACATTATTAAAATAGATTATACCAATTAACTATTTATTACACAACGAAACGTCATAACCTAAAATGACACGTAAGTAAAACGAATAAATGGATATTGTATATCATTAGAACTTTCTTATCGTTGCTGTGGTCATTTTAATATTTCCCTGACCAAAGTACGCGTATAAAGAACACCTTTATGCTTGAATTCATCAAATGTCATATTAATTGTATTTTAAATAACTAATTGAAATCATAATAAAATAACATTAATAAAGTAGCGCAATACCATTCAAAATTCTGCCAGTTTTGTAGTTTCTTCATATTCTTGTAGAGCTTCGACGTCCAATATTTTATATTTTCGATATCATCCTTTGAAATAACCTGAAAGAAATTTAATTATCATTGAATATTTTTAATCCCAGAAACTTCATAACCTAAAATTACATACGTAAGTAAAACGAATAAATTGATATTGTATATCATTAGAACTTTCTTATCGTTGCTGTGGTAATTTTAATATTTCCCTGACCAAAGTACGCGTATAAAGAACACCTTTATTTAAATACAGAAGAAACTGTACTCATTTGAAGATATATATGAAATACTTACGTATTCTACGACGTACAATTTGAAATCGAACGGCTTTACTTACGTATTCTACGACGTACAATTTGACAGATGAGAGAAGACGTAACCAATCGAACGGCTAAAAGCAATTAATAACGAAATATAATTTGTCAGCCAGTGTGCAATATAATCATTTCAACGGCAAAAGTAACTATTTAAATACTCACCGTAAATACTCAACAAAACCGTTCACTTCCATAGATGACAGACATCGTTTACATAGATGACGCGACTAACGATTAGGGATGTGCGATCCGCTCACGATGAGCGGGTGAGCGATGATCCATAAAAAAAGAGCGGCAACTCAATGATCCGCTGGGCGAATCGTATTTTCGACTCTTTTTAGTGAGCTGTTTAGGGATCTGAGTTGAACGGTTTCGCTCAACAAAGTGAGCCGATTCATTTTTTTTCGGTGATCGAAATCAAATTTTTTGGTTGAGGAGCAAAAAAAAAAAGGTCACCAATAATTTTTTCCGGCAATCGAAATCCAAATTTTTGGTCGAGGAGCAAAAAAAAAAAAAAAGTCACCAATAATTTTTTCCGGCAATCGAAATCAAAATTTTTGATCGAGGAGCAAAAAAAAAAAAAAGGTCACCAATAATTTTTTCCGGCAATCGAAATCAAAATTTTTGATCGAGGAGCAAAAAAAAAAAAAAGGTCACCAATAATTTTTTCCGGCAATCGAAATCAAAATTTTTGATCGAGGAGCAAAAAAAAAAAAAAGGTCACCAATAATTTTTTCCGACAATCGAAATCAAATTTTTTGGTCGAGGAGCAAAAAAAAAAAAAAGGTCAAAATAATTTCAACTCAAAATTGTGAACCGTGGATCGTTAAAAAGAGTCGGCTCACTTGGCAAAACGACTCATCTCAGCGAGTCGTGAGTCGTGAAAAAGAGTCGACTCACTTTGCTGAGCGATTCGTTCAGATCAGATCCCTGAGATGAGTCGTTTTGCCCATCCCTAAACGATGACCACACAAAGAGTCAAAATAGCGATGCAAAACGTGCGTGTATTATTAAAGAACGCCACGCTAAGAGTCAAATAAGCAACTAATTTGCATCTTATAACGCCAAGCGAATATAGACTCTAAAGATCGATACTCAGGTGATACGAACATGAAGGTCTATACTCGCTCGCACTACGAAAATTTATAAATTTACAAAGTTAATTAGAGCTCGATTAATAACAAAAATATGCCTATGCCCACCTATGTCTATCTATTAAGGAAGTGTATCAATATGAAAACGATCTGCCCAGGAATAACCCCGGAATCAGTCCACACACACCCGGAAGATTGCCTTTTATTTATATAGATAGATATAAATTAGATTATCCATTATTTTATTTGAAACACACTGTATCGGACGTATGCGAGTAGTTTTAATTTTTTTTTATTTTTTATTATATTATTTTTTATTTTTTATTTTTAACTATGCTAATTTAATTATTTAATTCATGTTTGTTATTTTGTATTAATTTAAGTTTAATTTGTTTATGTTTTCTTAAAATAAATAAGGCAGTCGGTAGTCGCGTGAAAGCGCATAGCAGCGAGATTATGCAGGAGCTCAATCGAGATTATTCTTGGAATAATTTTGATCGAGATAATCGAGATTATTCGTGATCAGCCTCGTCTCCGATTTGATCCTGACGAGCCCGATTTGGTCCTTCGAGCCATGATCAGCCTCGTCTCCGATTTGATCCTGACGAGCCAGATTTGGTCTTTCGAGCCGTGATCAGCCTCGTCTCCGATTTGATCCTGACGAGCCCGATTTGGTCCTTTGAGCCGTGATCAGCCTCGTCTCCGATTTGATCCTAACGAGCCACATTTGGTCCTTCGAGCCGCGGATCAGTCTCATCTCCGATGTCACCTTCACTCCGCTCCGGGAAGGAAGTTTCCAGTGGGCCTGCTGGACCTTCTATAACCACCGCCGGAGAGACTGCACCACCTGCCAGCGCTGCCGACCAGGGCCTAGCGCCCCCGGCAGCCTCCCTCATCGCAATCGAGCAGCCTGCGCCTGCTGGCCGGGTCCCCTCCAGAGACCAGCCAGCCTCCGAGTGTCTTCAGGAGTGCTCGCCTTCACCCCTCAACAGCGAAGAAGTAGCTCAACGTCTGGAAATGCCTGGAAGAAGTGACGCATCAGAGCGACGAGCCAAACAGCCGGCCGGCGGGGCCGCTCTTACTAAAACTGCACCATGGCCGAGTAGGAACTCGGACAGCGAGGATGAGGACCTGTCTGCACCTTCAACAGAGGACCTCGTCCGCTTACTGCGCAGCGAGCTGCGATCACAGCGGCTCGCCTTTGACCGACGCATGGAGCGCCGGGACGAACAGCATGCAGCACAAATTGAGCAGCTTCAGGCCTCGCTGCTGCTCCAGGGGACCACGACTAAAGCCGGAGCATTGCCGGCCCAGCCCAGTCCTCCACAGCAGCTATCGCAGTCCACAAATTCCACGCTGACCAGTGGACACCAACAAGGGAAGCAACCTCACTTTGGCGTGCCGGCGGCCGGTCGAGGGGACCCGCCACCCAGCGGCGCGCAGTGGGGATGTGCAGATCCCGCAAAGGACGGTCGATTGCCGTCCTACGACATGTATCCAGCCAGAGGCGCCGATCATCTCTCTCACAGTGGATCGCTGTGGGAGAACATCAACAGTGGATACAGAGGGCAGCCACACGGCTCCGCTCCAGTGGCCGGCCTGCAGGGCCTGGCGCCGAGCGGCTCGCCGTGGCAGCCAATCAATGGCACCAGCTCCGCTCCAGCGGCCGGCCTGCAGGGCCTGGCGCCGGGCGGCACGCAGTGGCAGCTCATCATTGGGGACCAACAAGGGAAGCAACCTCACATTGGCGAGCCGGCGGCCGGTCGAGGAGACCCGCCACCCAGCGGCGCGCAGTGGGGATGTGCAGATCCCGCAAAACTATAAAAGAAGATTATTTTAAACTATAAAAGAAGAAACATTCCTAAGCAACAACAACCTTCTGAAAGTACATATAAATGAAATAGATCTTACAATAAATGCAATCTACAGACAACCAGGAACCAGCAATAAAAAGGAATACATAGAATATTTAGACAGAATGTTAACGGGTGAACAGAGGAGTGCAAAATGTGAGATCATAATAGGGGACCTTAACATCAACCTGCTTTCCAGTGATAAACTCACAAAGGACTATATCAATACAATCAAAGGAAATGATCTTGGATTTATCAACTCAATAAAAGAAAATGATTATACACGGAAAAATGACAGAGGAAAAAATACCATAATTAACCATGTAATGGCAAACCAGGAAATAGCTGATTCAACGATACTTGAACTATTCGACACACCACTGAGCGACCACAGAGGAATAAATATTGAACTAAAAACCATACCCAGACAGAGAATAAAACATCAACAATACACCGCAAAGAAAATTTACTACAACAAACTAAAAGAAAGCCTAGGAGAAAGAATACAGAAAGAAGAACCAGGAACCTTCAAAGCGCTTCAAGACATAATAAGGGAGGAACTGAAGAAACACACTACGAGCAGGATCAGAAAATATACTACATCGCTTAAAGAGGGCTGGATGACGAAGGATATCTATAACAAAATAGAGAAAAGAAATTACATTTACAAAAAAATGAGCAACCAGCATAATCTCGTAGAGGAATTTAAACTCATACAAGCTAACATAAGAAAAAGTATTAAGAAAGCAAAAAAGGACCACTACGCATCGCGTATAAATGAAGCAAATGGAAACAGTCACAAAATATGGAAGGAGATCAAAAACATAACGTCAGAGAACTGTACACCAAAGCCCAATGTATCTAAACTTAAAAAGGATGACGGATCCGAGACAACGGACGCAGCTGAAATAGCCGAAATTATAAATCATTACTATACAAGAATCGGAGCAAAACTGGCTAGCGAAATTGTAATCTCCGAACCAGCACGGTTCAGACCACCCGAAGTGGACGGGGAGCTTTTCCTGAGACCTACGACAGAAGAATAAATCAGACAAATAATAAACCAGATGAAAAATAACACAGCTCCAGGATACGACGGAATAAAGATAGCAACAGTCAAATCCATATCTGAACTTATATTGCCCACGATAACAAAAATTATTAACAAAAATATGAAAGAGGGAACTTTCCCAGAAGAGCTGAAAACTGCAAGAATCACACCTGTGTACAAAGACAGTGAAAAAAACCAACCATCAAACTACCGACCGATCGCAAATCTGACAGTATTTGCAAAGTTAACTGAAAGAATACTACACAAAAGACTGTACCAGCACCTCAAAGCATTCAACTACATAGCTGAAGAGCACTATGGATTCCAAGAACAGAAGGGAACAGCAACAGCTATCACCAACATATGTAACTACATTCAGTCAGCACTGGATGCGGGCGAATGCATAACAGGACTAATACTGGACTTCAAAAAAGCTTTTGATACCGTACATTTGGACACACTACTTGACAAACTGACATCCACAGGGGTGAGGGGCAAGGCGTACAACACGTTCAAATGCTACCTCACCCAAAGAAAACAATACACAGTTGTGTCAGGAATGACCAGCAACGAAACAATGACAGAATTTGGTGTGCCACAAGGGTCCATCCTGGGACCACTACTTTACATACTTTACATTAACGACATAACAAGATACAAAATGACAGGGAAAATAATTATGTACGCAGACGACCTTGCTATATTTTACAAAAACGACAACGACAATGAGACCTGCAAAAAAATGAACATAGACATAGAGACACTAACCAACTGAACAACCAACAACTACCTGACCTTAAATGTAAAAAAGTGTAACATTATACACTTTGAAACAAGCAAGAAAAACCATAACATGTGTATAAAAATAAAAAATGACGCAATAACCGAACTCGACTATGTAAAGTACCTAGGACTAACAATGGACAGACAACTAAAATGGACAAAACACATAGACAACCTAACAGACAAGTTAGCATCGCTATACTCCCTCTTCTACAAAATACAGAATTACATACCAAGAAGGGAAAAAGTTATGATGTACGAAGCGTATGTAAAAAGCCGACTGACATATATGATTCCCTTCTGGGGGACAGGAAACCAAAAGGACATCTCCAGACTCCAAAGACAACAAAATAAAATAATAAAACTAGCATATAACATTGACTACCATACCCCAACCATACAAGTTTACAGACAAACTAAACAAATGGACATATCAGACCTGACCAAATATGAGACCTTAAAAATTGTACACAGAGTGACCATGGAAAAGCCAACAGACAGCACCTACAAATTAACTAAAAATTCAGACATACACGGACACTGGACCAGGAATTGTGACAGATATCACTTACCGATTGCACGAACTAAGACAGGACAATCAAGGATATTGAACAATGGACTGAAACTTTACAATTAACTACCTAAAGACATAAGGAATCTCACTACAACTCAACATAAAAGTGTCTGAAGCAGTACATAATTAGTGGTAGGATCTAGAAATGTAACCATTTAACCCAATTGGGTTTTTAAAAAAATAAATTAAATAAAAAAAAAAAAAAAAGGACGGTGGATTGCCGTCCTACAACACGTATCCAGCCAGAGGCGCCGATCGTCTCTCTCACAGTGGATTGCTGTGGGAGAACATCAACAGTGGATACAGAGGGCAGCCACACGGCTCCGCTCCAGTGGCCGGCCTGCAGGGCCTGGCGCCGGTCGGCACGCCGTGGCAGTCGTGGCACGTCGTGGCAGCCAATCAATGCATACAACGCCGCTCCGGCAGCCGGCCTGCAGGGCCTGGCGCTGGGCAGCACGCAGTGGGGACCTGCCGCCTCCACGAGCACAGCAGCCGCAAACGGCGGGTGGCAGGGGCCACCCGCTGGTACCCCCACCACGGATAACGCGCCGGGAGCAGGACGCGCTCCAGGATCGGAGCCCATCGCCCAACTAGCCGCACTGATGACAGAGGCGCTCCTAGGCGCACGCAACCACTCATCTCAGATGTCTGTGGAGCAGGGACATCAAATGGCGACCTTCATGGCTCGGCAGACCCTAGGAAAGGACTTGCCGAATTTCTCTGGCGATCCTTGCGAGTGGCCGTCCTGGCACGCTCAGTTCCAGCAGTCAACCGCCACCTGCGGGATGACAAATGCCGAGAATCTCCTCCGACTGCAGCGCGCCCTCACTGGGAGGGCTCGGGAGGCCGTAGCAACCCTCCTGCTCCAGCCATCACAAGTGCCTTTCATCATTGATGTGCTTGGACGCCGCTTCGGGGACCCAAACGCCATCGCTACACTGATGCTGGAGAAGGTGCGGAAGTTGCCATCCCTGATGGACACCAGCACCAACGAGCAGCTTGTGGACTTCTGCCTAGCTGTGCAGAACATGGTGGCATCGCTGAAGCTCCTGCCAGTGGACTACCTCGGCCACCCGTCACTACTGAACAACATGACCTCGAAACTGCCACTCATGTTTCGGGTGATGTGGGTATGGGTCGCCAACTAGATATCGGCACCCGTTACCGTCCACCACTTCGCAGACTTCGTCCTGCAGATCATGAACGGAATGACCCACGGCGGCTGCGCAGTGAAAGGAAGATCCCAAACAGGACGGGATCGGCACGCTACGGTACACACCACATACGATGTACCGCAGCAAGCGCCACTAGCAAAGAAACATCCTGACGAGCCGACGGAAAAGGATATCCGAGGCGCATGCGCAGTATGCTTTTCTCGTTATCACATGATGAAGCTGTGCCCGGAATTCTCAGCCAGTGATATTAAACGACGATGGAAAATGATCAAAATGACGGGCGCTTGCGCTCGGTGCCTCTCCTTCCACAAAGGTCAATGCACGAAAGTATGTGCCGCCGAGGGATGCGGAGGGAACCATCATGCCCTCCTGCACAGACCCAGGACCGCCACAGGGACGGTCGCACATATCACGAGTCCTTCATCAAACATTCTCCTGAAAGTCGTTAAAATAAAAATCAGCGGTCCAGATGGCACAGAGTCCGCTCACGCTCTCCTGGATGAAGGATCAACGCTGACGCTGATTGACGCTGGAACAGCGAAAAGAATCGGCGCCAAGACAAGCGGAACGCTACAGACACTCCACTTGCATGGGACGTTAGGACCATGCCACGCAGAGACGCAAGCTCGACTCGTGCAGATTGGCATCCGCAGCGCCGAGGGCCGGTCATACACCATCAACGCCCGCACAATCCGAAAGCTGAAGCGGAGAACTTGTCCGCCCACGCCTGCTAATCGGGATGGACAACGCTCACCTGATTGTCTCCCGAGAAGTGGATTGGACTGGTGGAGTGGAAAGGCCAGGCAAACCCATCAAATTACGGACGGCGCTTGGCTGACTCGCCTGCGGTGGTCCGCAGGGCATGACGATTCATAAGACACCTTTGGCACTACGGTAGGAAGAGGAGCCACAGGACATGCGGCTGGACTTTGCTGACCGCACTAAGAGAGGTGGAGCACACCGTCAACAATCGCTCGCTGACCCACGTCGCACTGGACCCGCAAGACGAAGAGCCGCTGACCTCCAACAATTTCCTGATGGGGGGAGCCTCGAGGCAACCGCACCTCACACAACTGGCGAAGGGCAAACCAGATGCTTGTCTGCGCGAGCGATGGCGCATCAGCCAGCAGCTCGCGGACGGCTTCTGGAGACGCTGGCTCCGGGAATACATTCCAACCATCGGCAATAGGCAGAAGTGGCACCATCAGCGCCCACCCATCAAGGTGGGGGACCTAGTGCTGCTCACCGACCCATCGCTGCCACGGAACACATGGCCACGCGGATGGGTCGTCGAGGCCACCCCGGCAGCTGACGGCCAGACACGGACCGTGGCGGTCCAGACCAGCAGCAGGAGATACGTACGACCTGCTGTTCGAGTCGCAGTGTTCCAGCCAGAGCCAAAGACGCCGATCACCCCTCCACTCGCGACCGCCCCCGGCGCTCCAGGAGGCGCCCCACAGCAGCTAAAGACGACCCAACGACGAAGGACTCACCACCCGAGATATGCCCAAGTATAATAGTACAGCCGAGACTGCACGGGGGGAGTGTGTCGGACGTATGCGAGTAGTTTTAATTTTATTAATTTTTTATTATATTATTTTTTATTTTTAACTATGCTAATTTTATTATTTAATTCATGTTTGTTATTTTGTATTAATTTAAGTTTAATTCGTTTATGTTTTCTTAAAATAAATAAGGCAGTCGGTAGTCGCGTGAAAGCGCATAGCAGCGAGATTATGCAGTAGCTCAATCGAGATTATTCTTGGAATAATTTTGCGGTTGCTCGAGCGTTGTTAACAGCCAATCACAAAGGCCGTAGCAACACAGCAGCTGCGACTAAAATTCTCCGAATCTAAAAAATACGTTAAATAACCGTTATCGCTAGTTTGCGGAGGCTATATAAGCGGGTCTTGTAAGGACTCGGCCCCTCACTCTTCCTTCAAATTCACATACGCGTAGACACGCTGCGCGTTAAGAGGCTTGGCGCTCTTAATTACGTGAAAACCAGTATTTGAGCTACTGCACACTTCTCTTCGCTTCTACCCTGCAACGATTGCCGCATATAATAAAACTTTGTTTTATTACACAATAATCATCACGCCGTATTCTCCGTTTTACTATCCACTCCACATCGGAGACGAGCAGCAGTCAGCGGCCAAAATAAATATTAATAGTACGGGGGGAGCAATCTGTCCCGTACACACACTATGGTACTTCATTATCATTAAATGTTTAATTTAGAGCGCTGTTTTAATATCACAATTAACTTATTTAAAATCTATCAAATTGTCGCGAAAGCTGTTTGGACAACCAATGTAGACATCATCAGATGTAACGAACTACCAAACAATCAATTTCTTTTGACATATGATAATGCTAATATTGGTTGACCAACGGCTTTCACGACAATATCATAGAACTTAAATAAATAAATTATTATACAATAACAGTTTTTCAAATTCATAATGTATTATATCAATAATAAGTGTTCATTTATTGTTTCTTAAAAACGGTGACGAAATTCAATTTTCTAAATAATGCCTTAGCAAAACTGAACGTTACTTTAAAGAAATAAAATTATTCCTCTAAAGTAAAATAGAACTTCTAAAAACAGATATTTTTAAGATAATCAAATGGTTTTACTGAAAACTCTTGATGGAAGTTCATTTTAAATAATAATTAAATAAAACGATGTTTTTTAACTACTTCGACAAATGTGGAAGTAGTTAAAAAACATCGTTTTATTTAATTATTACACATTTATAAGTTGCATTAATTTACATATGTTTGAAACATTGGAAATAAAAATTGAATTAAAAAAAAACATTCACTTGTTTTTTTTAAGTTTCGGAATAATTGTATAATTTTTCAATTGCTATTGAGTTTCGAGTAATTTTAATCACTCATATCAAAACAATTCCTATTTTAAAATATTAATTGTCTTATGTTTTATCTTACCGTATTGTTCCTTTTTACTTCTTAGTTTAAATTGTTATTATTTTTATAAATTGTAATCATTAACGCATTAGAAAATGTATGTACGGTTAATTTTTTTAAATAAATGGAATTGAATAAAAAAACAGTTTAATGTAAACTTTGTCAATACTCGTATTAAAGTATTATTGTTCTTTCAGTTGTGGTATTGGCGCTGTGCCTGTTGGGATTAGCGTCATCTAGTGAGGAGGCGTGCCTATGCCCCAGGATATACAACCCCAGATGTGCCAGCAATGGAGTAACATATGGAAACAAATGCTTGTTAGATTGTGCTGTTGAAAGTGAACTGGCAAAATCAGGCAATCATTTAATTGAAGTGAAAGAAGGACCGTGCACCGAGACATTCGAATGATACAAAATGTTATTTTACTTAAGGGGTATACGCAGTCAGGAAATCAAAACATGATATTCGAAGATTTTCCCTAGAAAGATGTTTTATTAAAAAAACTAGCTAACTAACTAACCATCACGACGTCTCTTCGAAGGGTTAGGCAGAAAGAAAAGGCTGCCACACTTTTCTTTCCTGACATATTTCTCTCGATCCTCAACATTCATACATCGCGTCATGCACGCGCGTCAGCTTCTCTGACTCCTAACGTGGCCCACATTCAATGTCACGTTTTACTCGGTCTTCCTCTATTTCTAGCTCCATTTACATCGTTAACACATATTTTTTTTACCATTCTTCCTTCCATGAGTCTAAACCATATTTAATTAATTAAATAATTATGGTTGGGATTAATTTATGTAAATTTCATTTACAAATTGAGATAACTTTGTTTAAAAATACATATACAATAATAGCGATTTTTAAAGCTTACATTACGAAAATATTTCGAGATTTTTTTTAAATGCTGACTGCGTATAGCTCCTTAAAAATTTGTTTAAGACATAACCTAATTTTCCACTAAATAATGAAATCAACAGTATAAAAAGTTATTTATTGTTTTTGAACAATAATGTAAAACAATGTATTTACTAACTAACTATCACGCCGATTTCCGGAGGGGTAGGCAGAGAGGATGGACCACCACACTGCTCTGTCCAGATATACATCTCGAGCATCCTCATACACACACGCTCGTCAAACGCCTCAATTATTATGAGAAAAGAACCAGATGGGACCCAGGATCGATTCCAAATCAGCTGAATGTGTTTTGTATCTTAGAACTCCACTCAAACTTTTTCGCTGAGAGAAAATATTCCGTGTTATTTATATTATAAACGAAATTTCGCAATGCCATTTATTGTGACAAAAAAAAATCTTCCACAATAATGTTTTTATTTTGCATCAAGAAAAAATTAAGACTAATTTAACTTATGTTAGTATACTCAGAATCAATCCTTGTCAATATTTCAGATTGATCCCAAAAGTTGGGTATTAAAAAAACAATAGAATTTCTCTCCGTGTACATATACAAGAACTTTATCTTATATTTTATTTGAAGATTCCAATGTTTAAAATTTGTTAGTTTCTATATTGTTTCAATTCCTTGTCGATATTTTAGATTGATTCAAAAAGGAGATATTAAAAAATAATAGAATTTCGCACCGTGCATACATATACTTGAATTTTATCGTATATTTTATATTAATATTTGAATGTTAAAACTATTGTACATTTCCATTTTGTATCAAGAAAAACAGATCTCTATTTTGACCTAGTACGCTAGGAATTTAAAGACAGAGAAGTAAAAACACAATTAATTGGCATTGCGGCAATAGAATTTCGCACCGTGTGCATAAACATGAACTTTATTATGTATTTTATTTTAATATTCCAATGTTAAAACTATTGTACATTTCCATTTTGTATCAAGAAAAACAGATCTCTATTTTGACCTAGTACGCTAGGAATTTAAAGACAGAGAAGTAAAAACACAATTAATTGGCATTGCGGCAATAGAATTTCGCACCGTGTGCATAAACATGAACTTTATTATGTATTTTATTTTAATATTCCAATGTTAAAACTATTGTACATTTCCATTTTGTATCAAGAAAAACAGATCTCTATTTTGACCTAGTACGCTAGGAATTTAAAGACAGAGAAGTAAAAACACAATTAATTGGCATTGCGGCAATAGAATTTCGCACCGTGTGCATAAACATGAACTTTATTATATATTTTATTTTAATATTTCAATGTTTAAACTATTATAAGTTTCATTTATTCAAATGTTTCACCAATGTACCTGTTGATTCTTAAATTCATAAATAAATTAAAATCATTTTAAGTTGGGTTTTTTTTTCACATTCACATGAATCATAATATTTTTATATCAGACACAATATATTGTAGCAAGTTACTGAATTTAATATTGGAGCAAGTTACTGAATTTACGTATCTGGGAAGCATGTTTACAAGGAACGGAAAAAATGGAGAAAGACATCGAAAGGAGGGTTGGTGCTGGGAATAAAATAAATGGCGCACTCAAAGTCATTACTGCAAATAGAAATATATCCACAGAAGCAAAGATGGCAGTACACAATGGAGTTCTAGTGCCAACCCTCATGTATGGAAGTGAAGCTTGGAGCTGGCAAAAGAAGGATGAAAGCAGGATAAACGCCGTAAAAATGAGATCTCTGAGAAGAATGTGCTGGAAAACGTTGTATGATAGAATACCGAACAATGAAATAAGAAAGAAATGTAAGGTAGATGACTGCATCATGAATAAAATTAAAAAAGGATCCCTGAGATGGTTCGGACATATGGAACGAATGGATGAGAGTAGAATGGTTAAAAAGTTGTACACAAGCAGCGTGAGTGGGAAAAGAAGCCGAGGACGACCGAGGAAAACATGGCATGACCAAATTAATCAATTACTAAAAGGCAGCCACATTCGAAGTCGGAACAATCGACGTGCGTGCATGGTAAGATGTATGGATGTAGAGGAAGCTCGAGAGGTATACCAGGACAGGCCAGTGTGGCGATCCATCCTCTCTGCCTACCCCTCCGGGGAAATGGCGTGATGGTTAGTTAGTTAGTTAGTTAGTTATATATTGTATTTACATTTTTTCATACTAATTTTAAAATGTTATTGAAACAGTATAACATATTGAATTTCATTCAAACTACTCCTTAAACCAGTGGTTTCCAATTATTTTTTTCCTGCTTATTGATGGAATGATGAATAAAAAATTTAATCAGTTTTTTTTAACATTTAGTACCATTAAGTAAAGTTCTTATGATGGTCAAAATCAGTGACAAATGTGCACCTTTTTCTCTGCACAACTCTGAAAAATCTGGTAGCTTTTAAGTCAGCTTCAGTCTTCGAGTTGGAGTCTGTGATGATGCTTAGTTTTTAAGTTTGTCGTAATTGTTATGGGTAATTGTTTTTTTTTACTGATGACATTAACTTAGTCAATAGATTGCCGCGCGTTTGGCGGCAATCTCTTGACTAAGGACTCTTGACTAATTGGAAAACACTATTTTAAACCTTTCAAGCTGCAAGGGATAGTGACGCCTACTCTCAAGTGATTATCAACGTCAGGGGGACCTGACCTGACACCGAAAGAAGATGTTTGCATCTGTATATATGTATATCAAGATCGTAAAGACTTTTGTTTACTTGAGGAGCAGCATTACATGGGATGGTCGATAAAAGAAAGACGTCGATAGTCGTATCCACCAGGCTTAACCTGCCTTCAACAAAAAATCTAAAATATTCGAGTCTAACAACATAACTTAAACCACAGAAAACAACTTATAAAAATATTGGTGTGGAGTGCTTTAACTATACGGCTTCGAGGCTTGGAGCCTGGGCGAAGAGAGCGCAAAAGGCTGGAGCACTTGAAATGTGGACCTACCGACGAATTGTCTTCAACTCTGCTGAGAATGAGGAGATTCTCAGCAGAGTTGAAGAGGTTAGGCACATGTTGAACACCATAGCGGAGAGGCGCGCGAGATGGATCGGTAATGTGTTGCGACACGAATGTTTCCTGCATGATGTATTGGAGGGAATGTTTGAGGGATAAATTGGCAGAGAACGACCTCGCCATTAGTACCTAGACCAGATTTGCCGAGATATTATTATTATTATTATTATTATTATTATTATTATTATTATTATAATTATTATTTATATTATTATTATTTAAATTATTATTATTTTGTTGAAAAAACTCCTTGCATTATTACAGCGCGAGCCAAATCTATGTAAAGGGTGAAAAAAAAGAATATCAAAGGAAATATACATAGAACCTTATGAAAAGGAAAAGCCAGTTATTTTCTTGCTGCCTTTATCGTAAGGAAATTTACGAATTTGCCATAATTGCATCCAAAGAGGTCTATCTCTTTTGCAACCTCATTTAAGAGACGAATCGCTTTCAATACAGGAGAACTTCGAAGGGTCTCTGTGCGGCAATTCGGGGCATAAAATAATATATGCCCCCTTGCTCTGCTATAACTATGGGGAACGTACAGATTTAGCTCTCTCAGCATTCCTGGATTGAAAATACCTCCGGATAATAGTTTAAAAAAATGCTTTCCCAGAAAGATCATTCGACGAGCTTCAAGAGTGTTGAAACCCAACACTCCTGAGAGAAACAGTGGGCTGCACCTCTTATGCGGAGTGGAAGAGAAGATGCGTCGCCTTTCTGCAGACCAATCTTTAGATTGAGACCGGAGAAGAAGATAGGTATATAATATTTACTGTTTCCATGTTGCAATTTATTTTAATGCACAGTAGCTATTATATTTCAATCGTTTATGTTTTGGAAGCGTTTTGAGTCGATTTATCTTTACGCGTTGCCCGTGTTCAAAACCATTGAATATTTTGTATCTCCGCCCTCGCGCGTTAGCTCTAGATTCCCATTGCATAAAATTATAAATCGGCCGAGAACTACGCCTGGGCGGGGGCGGTGGCGCCGCGGTAGCGGTTACGGGCACAGCGCAAAGGTGTGGTACGTGCTATAAATTTTGATTCCCGCGCAATTTGTTCCCCGAATTTACCGCCCGTTTCTGGATTTGCGTATTTAAAACCGCAGCACTTGGCGGGAACTCGAAGAGCGAATCACGCAGCGGGCAGTCCGACTCGCGGCTGATTTAAAGCTTCACAGCCATTATAATGGATTTTCAGACCGTTTCAAATTATTTGGATGCACTCATATTGAACAAGATATTAAAGAATTTCAAAATTCAATTATTTAAATAACACTCACCAAGATATGGTATCACAAAAATACATAATATTGAATAAGATCAAGATCTTCTTCCTCGTATGAATGGTTGTTGTATCAATATATTGCTAGCCTAAAAGTCGACCAGCCGTGGCGCGATTCTGGATCATCTAGACAAGTCTTTTATTTTTTTTTTCTTGTACACAACTGGTCGTTTGAACCCATTTACTATATACAATTTATTTGAGCTATTATATTGATTCTCATGACATGTGATAGGTAGCCAATCTATTGCCATTTCATTGTCACGTGAATTCTATACCAGACCAACGACAGTGTGACAATCACCCTGCCATCGCCGGGAATCGAACCCGGGACCTTCGGTATGGAAGTCAGAGCTCTAACCACCATGCCACGAAGGTCGACTAATTTCAGTACAGATGACTAAGCAGCTCGGGAACTGTGATATATGTAGCATTGATGGCGCACCGCATATTAAGTGTGTCCCATTGTCACGACGAATCCCCGATCTTGCCAAGTTGTCTCTGAATCTAAAAATGCGTGTATGCGGTCGGTTTAGGGTCTTCCCAGTCCTCCGAAGCAGCTTGGGTCCAGCTGGTAAAGCCTCCTTGGGTTCAAACCAGTAAATGTATCCATAACTTTTCTTCCATTTGTCTAGTCTTTCCACTTTAAATGCACGCTGGAGTAGTGCGATGGTTTTTAGTAAACTATTCTAAACCAGGATGAGACTGGTTTAAACCCTTGTGTTCTCCATATTTCTTTATAATTGCGAGTCTCAGACTATGCGAGCATCGGAGGGGTCCAAGATTGATGCTTTTGAGATATGGCTTTGTCTTCTATGTGAACCCTTGTATTCTCAATATGTCTTTATGATTGCGAGTCTCAGACTATGTGGGCATCGTAGAGGTCTAATGTTGATGCTATTGAGATATGGCTCTGACGACAAATTATGTGCACGAGAAGAATGAATCAGTCAATCCTTGACCAGCTGGGCATCGGAACAAGACTCTAGCGGACTGCTGTCAGGGAGAGTTTAAATATTTTGGTCCCATAACTCGAAGAGGTGGGGACAACCTTGAAAAGCACATAATAATGGGTAAAGTAGAGAGAAAACAACCACAAAAATGATCATCAAACTGCTGGTCAGATCAAATCAGAACCCTGACTAGTCTTTCAATAGCTCCAGCTCCAATATGGAGACTGACCGGTGACAGGAGCGCATGGCGAAACATGATGGATAGTTTACGGGTTAGACACAACCCTTAGTCATGAGAAATGTGACTAAGAAGAATAATAAGATACCTACTTCCAACAAATGTATGTTTCACTTATGTTCATAATTGATAACCTATAATATTACCATTATTTGCTGATTTGTCCTGGTACCTATTTTCATCTCCTCAGTCTTCTGAAATCCTTAACAAAACGTTTTTCTAAGTTCCAAAACTAACACCTTTCCACTTACTACAACAATTACTTTACTCTTTAGTTTTTCTTTTTCTATTCTCTAATTTAAATTACTATTTTGCTTCATGAATTATAACTTGATCAACACGTCTAAACCGAATTTTTCACGTCTCCATTAGATTGTGGAAAAGTTAAATATTTTTTTATTTTTACAATTTTTTTTAATTTTGAGAGTCAGCCGTGCATCCTGCACCACGAAAAATAAATATTCTAAGATTCAAAGAAATATCATTCTGTGAGAATATAAGAAGAGTAGCTACACATTTTTATATGCATCGGTGTTTTATGTTTTTGATTGCGTAACTTTAAAGAAAAAAATTAAACCACATGAACAGAGCTAGAAATAGAGGAAGGCCGAGGATAACGTGGTATGATCAAATCAATCAAATATTAAATTTCATCACGTAAGGAGTCGGAGAAAACTAACCATTACGCCGTCTCCCCGATAGGGTATGCAGGAAGAATGGACTGTCACACTTTAACCGATACGGCACTCCATCCTTCTCTTTTCGCCCCGCGGGAGACGCGGTGTGACTGGTTGCGAACCTCATCGCCACCAATAGGCATCTCCCACGCACACTTTAATCGTCCAACATCAACAAAATAAATCTAAAACAAACAATATAAAATATGATGATATAAAATAAAATAAATAAAAATTCACACAAAATGTTATTTTTAGATGGTGCACATATTGTCTATTTAATTTATGTTCCACGTATCCACTTTTTTATTTATTAGCTTTAAAGAGGCACTTAAAACAAACCAACACCAGCAAGAACTTTAAAATAATATTGAAGGAATTATTCAAATTGTCTTTGGAACAAATGAAAAAAAAAAATTTTTTTCGTGCATAACATGATATGTAAAAGTAGAAGAAGCTAGTCGGGACCGAACAGTATGGCGGTCCATTATCTCTGCTTACCTCTCCGCGGAAAAGACGTGATGGTTAGTCATTTAATTGTAATAATGCTATCAAAAATGCGATCAAAGAGAGCTCGTATAAAACGTAATTCACGAAATAATTGGACTTTCTGGAATATGAAAGGTTAGCCAAAAGGTCAATAATTTTAACCGTGTCTTAAGTTAAAACAAGAAATTCTTTCACCAGGTAATTTAAAAGTAATGAACTTAAAAACATTGTTTCTCGTTATCAAGGACGCCAGCGAAACTCGGCGCCCGAAAAAATACGAAACAATGACATTTCCAGATTAAGGATGTAATGAAAAAGTTCGAAATCGCCCAAGTTTCGTGCCGTGGAGGATACTACTGAAAGCTTCGTGTACTACAAATACTCCACTGATGTAAAAAGGCTGTACCGAATAAATCACTGTCAGATAAAATGTTTCCTTTTTTCAATGACAAAAACGTAATGATGCCATTTTGGATAGACTTGTTCGCGTTGTATTGAATGTGTGTGATTCGTTGTTTTGAAATAATGTTTGTTCCACACACCAAATAAGACAACAATTTATCTTTGTTTTATGTGTTAAATATTATCGATTGGTTATATTTTTGGGATGAAGAGAGGAAACATTCAGTAAATCGAATATCTATCAATTACACATGAAATCATTGGCTCAATTGTGATTAGTAATTTTACTAACTAACTAACTATCACGCCGTCTCCCCGAAGGGGTAGATAGAAAGAATGGACTGCCACACTTTTCTTTCCTGACATATTTCTCTCGCTTCCTCGTACACGTACATCGTGTCATGCACGCGCGTCGATTTCTCTGACTCCTCACATGGCCGACATTCAATATTTGATTTATTTGATCGTGCCACTTTTTCCTCGGTCTTCCTCTATTTCTAGTTCCATTTACATCGTTAACACATAATTTTATTACCATTCTCTCTTCATTCATTCTTTTCGTATGTCCAAACAATCTTAATGATCCTTTCTTTATTTTGTTCATAACACCATCATTCGCACCGCATTCATTTCTTATATTTTCATTCGACACTATTATACACAGAGTATCCATACATTCGTCTAAGAGATCTAATTTATACTGCCTTCATTCTACTTTCATCCTTATTTTGCCAGTTCAATGCTTCGCTTTCATACATAAGGGTCGGTAGAAGAACACCATAGTGCACTGCCATTTTAGCTTTTTTGGATTGGTTTTTGTTTGCGATGACAACTTTAAGTGCACCATTCACTTTGTTGTCAACTTTCAATATCCCTCTCTACTTGCTCATTTTTTTAAACATACTACCTAAATACATGAACTCATCTATTTGCCTTAAATATTCACCATTCACACTAATGTTGCAGACTGTCATGGTTTATTATTTTTCTAAAATCATTACCTTGGACAATCAATATATGGGAAAATGTATAAAATATATGGGAAAATGTATAAAATATATTAAAGGAATACATGCTGATACTAAGGTAAGTTGTCTGCTTTACATGGACGATATCGTTCTTGACGCAATTAGTGCCGACGAATTATAGATTTAGAGAAAATGAAATTGTAAGACAAACAATTTAATGATGAATTCCGGAAATTCAAATTTGGTGGATTTTGAACATAAAGAGAAATTGACAGTTTGCTACATAAAATTTAATCTAAGACTCACAAGATTAGGTGAGTAGCCCCGCGGCTAAATCATAACGATGTGACCAATTCGAGTGCCGATACTACTCATGGCTTCAATGGTGTCAGTCAAATTGACATCTCAGACATAAAAATTTCAATTCAAGCTATGAAAATTTCGCATTCAATTGACCCTGATTTTCTTCTTATCTTATTTTCAAAAGGATGCTCTGAATTTTTGGTATCTCCTCTCCACTTCATTTTCAACCTGTCAGTAAATACTGATACCTTTCCCGATTTGTGGAAAATCTCCAAGATCAGTCCCATCTTCAAGAGCGGTCCGAGAGAATCAGTTGAAAACCATAGACCTGTAGCAATACTGTCTGCTCCGGCCAAACTCTTCGAATCTATTATTTATAAAATGATTCTCCCTAGAATTGAACCCTTCATAATTTCAAAACAACACGGATTCAGGAAGGGGCGCTCTACTGAAACCAATCTCATGATTTTCACAGAATATGTGACAAGGGCTTTAGACAATGGTCACCAGGTTGACTGCTCTAATAATGACTTTTCTTAAGCCTCTGATACCGTCAACCATGATGTACTTCTGCGAAAGCTGTCGGAAATTGGTTTCTCTTCTAAGTTGGTTATATTTTTTATTAGATACCTGAGGGAGAGGAAACAGTTTGCCTCATACGGTATATTTCAATCTGCACTTTTTCCCGTATATTCCGGAGTGCCACAGGGCTCTAACCTTGGTTCACTCCTCTTCACCATCTTATATCGCGAGGGTTCTAAAATTTTCACGATTTCTTTTATATGAATATGATCTTAAATTATTCCTTGATATAAAGAGCCACGAAGATTGCCTCCATCTCCAGTCAGATGTAAATAATATCGTCCGTTGGAGTAAAACCAATCAAATTTATTTCAATATCTCTAAATGCGTAATTATATATTTTACGAGAGCATTGCGTACTGTTTATCACAGATACACAATGGATAACCAGCAACTTAAGCGTGTTTCAACGATAAAGGATCTTGGTATCGTTTATGAAAGTACGCTGGCTTTCCATGCTCACATTGAGAGAATATGTGGAGTTGCACTGAAAATGATGGGATTTATTCTCCGAACTGGTAGAGTTTTCAAGAATTTTGTATAATTCTTTGGTCCGGAGCCGGCTCGAGTGTGGCTCGGTGATATGGAGTCCTGGACTGCTGAACATGATCGCTTCGGAGATCGATGTCTTTCATATTCGTGAAAGTACGTTCAGAAGACAAATACTCTTGACTTTGGAGAGTATCTTGTGTTCCTAATATCGAACCATTTCTCATGCGTTCCTGGTATTATATATTTATTATGTTTTACCTGTTCTCAATAGATGCCTTAAACTATAAAAAATGTTTGTAATGTCTTTTGAGAAAATAAACTGATTTGATTTGATTTCATTTCATTTGTGACTAAGTTTGTGTATTTAAGTAAAATGTTTACAGCGGATACGATAACGGACGGTGACGTCGAATGGATGGTTGGTGCCGGCAACTAAGTGAATCAAGCTGTAAAAATGATTTCAAATACTAGAATTTATTAATGAAAGCGAAAATAACTATTCGCTTCTGGTTCCAACCATTATATAAAGAACTAAAGAAAAGAACTGGCAGAAAAAGTATGTGAGCTGAATAATGGCGATAGAAAACCGCAGCCTTCGTTCTTATGGTATCCCCTCGGGTCTCAATGCCACATCAACCTTACGTCGGTTTTGTATATTTCGACCTTACTGTCAGTTCTAAAATAATAAAAATTTCAGATGATCTCTTTGAGATAACCTCATCCAGAATTCCACGCATTGGAATGCTTCAGATTTATGTTGGCTACCCTTCCCACGGAAGACCACTAAAAAGATGAAGGGGAAGCTGGGAGCTTCCTAAGAGAGTCAGCCTAACAATAAGATCAGATAAAGTGTATCAAAGGAGTAGAAGAAGAACAAGAAGACATAGAGGTCTAAGTGAAATTTTCAACAAGCGTTATTCATAAGAAGATTGTTTCGTGTTATACTGTTTGTTGATTTTGGAAACATAATAAGTTTGCAGATGTAAATTGCACAAAGTTCCGAGACAAATGTCTTGGAATGCATAATGTACAAACTTACGGACGTTATTCTCCTCCAGATAAATATGTAGTTGGTAACTTTATGAACGCTCCTAGGCAGGCATGCTTTGTAAACTAATTTTCGATAATGTTCAACCCTGATTTCAAAGTTTACTACCCTACCTACCCATTAATGTCGTTTGAGTTTTTTATTAAAATGCCGAGTTAATAATATAACAATTTCATATTTAAAACTCGTATTACATAATAAATTTTCTCATCGTGTCTTATATTATAAACATATTGTATCTCTGCGTTGGTCTAATACACATGTACGTTCCTAAAGGGGGCTTTACCGTCCCCCAGGTAGCACTGAAGGCTTCGATGGGGGCGGTAGCCAGTCCTGAGGCAAACGGGGGCCGTTAAGGCAGTCAAGGAGGCCGCCGAAGCATACGTACCTATTCAAGAAATAATGATACTAAAATATTATTTATCTAATGAACTATTTTCATGAATAAACATTTAATCTATCTATCTAGTATGAATAAATAAAAATCAAGAAAGCTGTAGTAAACGACACCAGCACTAGTCCACTAAACGCTCACAAGTAACTTTTTTGGAGTCAATTTTCGCTTGGGGCATGGTTTGGCTGGTTCGGCAGGGTTCAGTCATTGCGATGAGCGCTTCCGATTATCATACAGGATCCACTTTTCATCACAGGTAATGATTCGATTCAAAATCCCTTCATTATTGTGCCGGTTGAGTAATGCAACGCAGCAGTCAACGCGCGTTTGTTGATTTGCTTCACTCAATTCGTGAGGTACCCACCTTTCAAGCTTTTTCACCTTCCCAATTTGCTTCAAGTGGATTAAAACAGTTTTATCACTAACACCGCAGCCTGCAGCTAACTCGGACGTGGTTTGCGATGGATCCGCTTCCACAATAGTCTTCAATTCTTCATTATCAACTTTGGTCTCCGGCCGTCCACGGGGCTTGTTCTGCAGGTCGAAATTTCCAGAACGAAAACGTTGGAACCAAAAACGCACTGTGTTTTCTTTTGCGGCACCGTCGCTATACACATCATTAATTTTCTTAATTATAAAAATAGAAAAATCCTTGTATTTGTATTATTTAATCCAAATATCTGATTTCCTCGTAGTGTTTTAAAATAAAATAAATAAAATGGTTATATTAGGTCCATACATATGAAATTGGCGTTTTGCCGTTCTGGCAACTTTGATCTCAAATATCTTCTCTTTGGTTAGGAATTCCAAATTCAAATTTATGCAGCTATTTACTCAAGTATTTGTGTTTTGAAAATTATAATTCATTTGTTTTTTCCTCAATTGTTTTTTTTCTTTGCTTCACTCAGTTTACAAAATGGAAAACTTGAAATATCGCGTTATTTACGAGTACGAGTTCCACCGTGGCACCAGTGCTGCAGAAACGGCTAGTCGATTATTTCGACTTCGAATGTGGCCGCCTTTTAGTAATTGATTAATTTGATCATGCCATGTTTTCGGCTTCATTTTCCACTCACGCTGCTTGTGTAGAACTTTTTAACCATTCTACTCTCATTCATTCGTTCCATTTTTCCAAACTATCTCAGGGATCATTTTTTAATTTTATCCATGATGCAGTCATCTGCCTTACATTTCTTTCTTATTTCATCGTTCGGTATTCTATCATACAACGTTTTACCGCACATTTGTCTTAGTGATCTCATTTTTACTTTTTTCCTGATTTCATCCTTCTTTTGCCAGCTCCAAGCTTCACTTCCATACATGAGGTTTGGCACTAGAACTCCATTAACTAAATACTCTGTATTTATAAAACTTACGTTTTCATTAATATAAGTGTTTAATTTGGAGTTTTAGATCAATATTTAAGAAGCGAAAAAATAATTCTGGATATATTCTAGTTTACAACACTCAACAAGAAACGAAAAATTTAAGTTTTCCACCACTTCTCGCAAAATGCATAATGCATGTCACCGACAACTTTTCTTAAATCCAACAATAACTCGTCAGCGCATCACAGTGGAGCCAAAACTACTGACAGATATTATAGAAATGTCATAAGTGTTCCAAAGCGCGTTAGAGTACCTTAAGTATATAGCTAAAGTAATTGCTGGTGGGGGAAGGGTAACAAGTAACAATCCCATTCGGTCGGGGCACGTAACAGAAAGCATGTTGTGGCGAACAAAGTTCACAATCTGGCACGCTTCAAGTGAGAATTTAGTTCTTGCGTCCAAGTGTGACTTTCATTACTTGGGTGCTAATTTGGAGCTCAACAAATCATATCTGATTCAAGATTTCCTACCCTATACGGCGACACATTTGTTATTCAATAGAAAGCAAGAAAAAATAGTTATTTTCTGTATAAGATAATTGATGTAATGAAAAAAATAATACAGTAATATTGTATCGGACGTATGCGAATAGTTTATAATTTTTTTATTTTTTTGTTTTTTTATTAATTTTATTATTTACAACCATGTTAATTTTATTTAATTAATGTTAGTTATTTTATATTAATTTAAGTTTAATTTGTTTCTGTTTTGTTAAAATAAATAAGGCGGTCGGTAAGGAGTGGAAACGCATAGAAACAAAGTTGTGCAGTGGCTAAATCGAGATTATTCTCGGAATCCATTGGCCGTTAGTCGCGCGACGGCAACGGCCAATCATAAACGCCGTGGTAACAGCAGCTGCGAAGAGAATACTGAAATTCTCAGAACCAAAAAAAAACGTTGGTAACCGCTATCGCTAGTTATCGCGGAGGCTATATAAGCCGGTCTTGTTTAGGACTCCGCTCACTTTCTTCAGTTTCACACACGCGCTCACATGCTGCGCGTCAGGAGTCTTGGCGCTCCTACCTACGTGAAAACCAGTCATTGAGCTACTGCACACTTCTCTTCGCTTCTACTCCCGCACCGATTGCCGCAATATAATAAAACTTTGTTTTATTACACAATCATCATCACGCCGTATTCTCCGTTTTACCATCCACACCACATCGGAGACTAGCAGCAGTCAGCGGCCAAAATAAATATTAATTGTACGGGGGGAGCAATCTGTCCCGTACAGCATCTGATTTTGACTGTAAGATAAGCTTTCTTCATAACAAATAACGAAACAAAACAGATGTTTGAATTCATTTTGAATAATGTGATGATTGTAACATACAAATTCAATATGTGATTATTGATAAAATATGGATTAAAAAGTAAAGTGTTAATGGAGTGGTTTCTTTTTGAATTCTTCGGGGATTTTCTGTAGAAGTTACCTTCTCTCAACTGGTTGGTTTGTGGCGCCAAAAATACGCCATACGCCCTCTACCTGTCTCCTATGACAGGGTATCTCCCTCTGCGCCACTTCTAGTCATCCGAGTCCCCTATAAATTTATTATGTAAAATTATAAACGATCTATTATTAAGATG
Organism: Lepidostoma basale; assembly: GCA_022606425.2. Lineage (NCBI taxonomy): Eukaryota > Metazoa > Arthropoda > Insecta > Trichoptera > Lepidostomatidae > Lepidostoma > Lepidostoma basale. Next base: position 526,986 of record JAHDVF020000431.1, read on the forward strand.
GCATACATCAGACAACGTTAGCTAGCTGCTGAAACCAGTCGAGACTAGAAGACCATCAATTATGTTCGCGGTATAAAACTCTATGAATATCATAATCATTTTTTAACTTGATTAGGTATTCTTCCTCTTAATAGGTAAAATTGTATTTTATTGTTTTATTACTTAAATATTGCAGAAACAAATGAAATACATAAACAAATGAATAATTATATGGTGTAATTAAACCCATTTCGTCTTAAATGGAATTTCAAACAGCCGTACAATTTGAATTCAACGGTCGAGTAATACCTTCAATATTGTAAATTAATTTAAACGTAGATGAAGCCTCGTTGTGCCTGTAATAAAGGCACTAATAGAGCTTGACTCGGGACACGAGATGTGTATCTATCCATTGAGAAACGTGCCTCGCCTGAGTTTTAGCTATAGGTTAATTTTGTCCCTCCAAGTTAACATGGTGAAGTATGGGTCCGCGAAACGGAAATTTCAGAAGCGTCCGAAAAACAATTAGACATTGAGTTTAGTTTCTTAGCCAAAATCCAAATGATCACCACAGTAAATTAAATCGAAGAAAATTGCTTAAAAAGACTAACTAATCATCACACCGTTTCTTCGAAGGGGTAGAATGTACCAACAACACACAGTGTTTTCTTCCGTGTCATTTTATGTGTCCAAACCATGTGCATTTCTTCGTTCAGTATTGGATTTTTTTTTGTTAAATTCATATGATGTAATTTCAAACAATCTGGATTTGTTATTCTCTAATATTTGTTATTTTTTTTAATTTATTAAATTAAATCATACATTGTCATTCCGTAAATTTTTCTGAGTGATTTCATTTCTACGAAAGTATTGGGCTTCATTATTTTTCAGTGTATCAAATCATTAGGTTTCGGATAATTGTTGAATGTAAATTTTTTTTCATATGCGAACGTGTTCCCAGGAACCATTTTGTTTATTTAAGGTAATTTTTCAATTTCCAGGTTTGAATTGTAAAAATAAATGATGACTTCCCACTTCTTCCTTGCGTGGTAAAATAATACTTAAATGTGTTGTTTACAGTTTATTACACTTTTATAAAATTGGAAGTAATTTTTATGTTGGTGATTGAAATTTCTTTGTAAAAATCAATCAAAATAGTTTTCTTTCTGTATATATTTACATTAATAGTTAGAATGAATGCAAGTCAAATAGCATTTGATCCGCCACTGGATAAATACAGGATGTACTTAAGCTAACTTGCGAGTCTTGAATACAATGGTTCCTTCAAAGTATTTCCATTCGAGTTCGTCGTCTTAACGCCTAGAGTTTGTTTCGTTCTGTGTTCAAAGTTAACCTGCAGTTAATTAAATAGTTAGGGCATCTCATTTTCTCTACTGGTGACCCAATTGGCTAAAATTTAGTATTATTTTGAATTGTCTTCGAAATGACAAAATAATGAAAGCTTACAAAAGGAGCAAGCTGCTGAAATCGGTTAAGCCTACCAAGAATTAATTATTAACAACTTCTACCAAGAAATTTCAAATAACAACATAAATATTTTATGGTATTTTAAGATAAATAGTAACTTGACCGTTTCTACTGCGCAACAACGGAACCATAGTATATTTAAAAATGCGCAAAAAAATGTATTTAACAAACATACAAGATTTTTTTAAATGCAATTTATATCGTTCATTAATATGTAATGTGGGAATGTTAGACGACTTCTTGGTGCCTAAATTACTTTAACTTTCCTGGCTATCACCAAAGAATATTGCAACGAATTCGTGAAATTTTCTCTTGCAAATTGATATCCAGGAGAGGTGACATAAATTGGCATCCACGCAGTCCTGATTGAATCCCTATGGATTTTTCCTATAGGGTTTTCTTAAATCTAAAGTTTACGCCAATAAACTGACTTCCCTGATGCATTTAAAAGAAAATATTCACCGCGAAATGGCAACCAACATGGAGTCTACCTGCCAAACCGTCATAAGAAATTTTACTGTTCGACTAAATGAGTGCCGCAAACGCGAAAGTTTAAATTTCAACAAGACTACTTTTAGGAAATAAATTTCCTAATCGTGAACTTCAATAATTAATAAACATGTTTTCGATACACGGCATATTTTTTTTAATCGATCCACTAAATATTTATTTTCTTTTGAGACAACCTGTATATCCAATATTAATACTCGTATGTTTGCTTTAAATATAGATATCACAATCATATAAAACTAAAGTGTAAATACCGAAAATATCATTGGTGTTAAAAAAAACTTTTATAAATTATCTAATGCCACTACCTTAATAAATAATTGAACAAATAATTTTCAGATGGAAAATTGCCCGTTATCTTGTGGTAACACTTTAAACATGTGCATTTTATAAAGTTAATTGTCAGTTTTAATTCAATTACATCAATGGACACGCATTTATTAATTAATAAATTAAACATCATAATTGTATTCATTTTGATGTTACACATATGTACGAGTATATGAACACGGGGACAAAATAAGTTAACTAAGAAAACATGTGTAGATTATTTTTAAATTCATGTTTGTTGAAAAAAAAAACTCTGAAATATTTATGAATTATGACGCCAGTATTCAATTAAGTAGCAAGTTATTAATTTTTCTCTTAAGTCTCGATCCTGGGCATTAGTTTGCAGCAAGTCTAACATCTTATGCTGATTCTAGTGATATAAGTGAACCTTTAATGTCATAGTTCCCTTTGCTTTCCACAAGTTTGTATACAACAGGTTATTTGAACCCAATTACTGTATACAATTTTTCAGCTGGTGATTCTCGTGACATTTTTTAAACATTCAATATGTACTTATATATAAATTTGGCTATAATATAGAAATGTTTGAAATCTTTGGGAGATGGTATTATGTAAAAAAAAAAACAGCTAAATCGACAAATATTCACTTCGACTTTAACTTGGAAACTTGAGAATGTAAATACGAGTATATCTAGAAATTTATTTAGGTGTTAGCCATTTTCCAAGCACTTCGCGTTCCAAAGGATTCATTTCCTTCAGTAAAATGTATCCGGTTTTGATATTTTGACGGGAGAACATTTTAGTAAGGTATACAAGGCGGAGATTTCTCTTTTGAACTATTATGTGTTTAAGAAATCCCACACAGCGTTAATGTATTGTGCCTTGAATTCAGGAAGCACCCAAAGTTTTTGTTAAGTAACTTACATAATTAATAGTTACGAGAATTTTAAACTAATTACACTCATTAGCTAACAACCTGAGCAAATATTAAAATACATATCATTTTAATGACAATAAGCTTTATCAGAGTTTTTAAGTGTTGAATTATCTCACTCTTTAAAAAAATGTTATTGAGACAAACAAATGATGTCTCTTGAATAATTTGATCGATTTAGTATCCTTTTTACCTTATGAACCGTAAAGCGAAGCAATCAGCTGGCAGAAGAATGATGAAAGCAAATGCGGTAGAGATGAGATTCCTTAGACACATGTGTGATAAAACGTTGTATGACAGAAATTCAAATGCTTATATCAGGAAGGAATGTAGAGCGAAAGAAAGTATTAGGAACAAAATTATGAAAGAATCGCGGCGTTTGTTTAGACATATATAACGCATGGATGAAATAAAAATAGTGAAAAAGTGTGCGTTGACGATTTGAATGGAGTACGGAATTGAGGAAGACGTGGCATGACCAAATTAATAAAATTTTAGAGATTGACCATCTTAGTCGCAGTCGGAAGAATCTACGTACGTGTATGACTCGCTGTTTGAATATCGCACCGTGAGTGTAAAACCGACGTAAGTGCAAATATACATTTTGGAGATATGGGAGTTTAAATATTTAATATTGCTTGGAAAAACTGTTTTTTTTTTAATAAACCAATGATGTTCGGTTTACAGTAATATACATATAAACCGAAATCATTGGTTAATTAAAAAAACAGTTTTTCCAAGCAATATTTAATGTTTAAACTCCCATATCTCCAAAATGTATATATGAACTTACGTCGGTTTTACACTCACGGTGCGATATGGAGGAAGCTAGAGAGGTATGTCAGAAAAGAGTAACGTGACGGTTAATTTTTGCGTGATGGTTTTTTGTTGTTGAAAAAATTATAAAATATTAATTGGGTGATCATATAATTACATAACAGCACATTTTTTTTGTATTCAATTTAATTATAAATCGTCAATCGTCCAATAGCTTAAAGTAAGCAATTCTTACCTAAATAAAATATTTCTTCAGCTCGAATCAAACGAGTACTTATTTGGCCTTAGCAAATGACAAGCGGGGTTTGCGGTAAATCTAAAATAGCTCCTCTCATGCGAACTCTTACTGAATATATAAGGAGAGACTCTGTTTAATGAACTGTGGCTAAAGGCGGTGAACGTATAAAGGAATCACAAAAGAACTATGGCCAAGACAGTCGCGTGCATCGTTCGAAATTTGTGTATGTATAAATAAATCTGGCAGGAAACGAAAATAAGCGAATTGCAGAACAGCCCTAAAATTGTGACGACGTGCCTACTCAGACGTAAAACTACATAGTTTATTTGAATGAGTGGATAACTGATATGCTTCATACTAATGCTTGATCTCCAATTTAGTGTGATGAATGCAGATAACCAACCGGTATCTGTGATTTATGTACATAAATATATTCATTTTTACTTGAACAACGAATTAATAGTTAATCTCATTAAAATTATCAATGATTATGGAAAAAGTAACTAGCTAATATTACATATTCTTCTTCTTTTGCTTTATTTAGGACTGTGTCCTATTATTTCTGTAATTTGAAAATAAGGTATTAAAAAAAATTATAAGTCTAATGAAAGTGGAGAAAACGCTTGTTTTTTAATATTAAATTAAAACAATGTTTTACTAAATGTTTAATTTAAAACACTGTTATAATCTTGCGTGTAATTTCCGTGACAATGTTTTTAATAACTAACAACTCGCGACAAATTCATAAAAATTAACATAGTAAATTGTGATATAATAACGGTGTTAAAACAGTTATTAATGTTGAAGTATCATAGTGTATCTGCCAAAACTGTTGATTATAAAATACAAGGCTTGCATTAAATCTAACATGCTTTAACGATGTGTTTTTTATATACTTTGTATTGTAGAATAATTTGAATCTCTACAAAATGTATTTGAATAGAACAACGCGGTTTTATTAAAAAGTATAGAAAAAAGTAATAAAAGTAAATAAATGTAAAAAGGAAATCTTTCCTTTCAAGCATTATGTATTTATTATGTACATTATCACATGAATGTATGTCGGTAGGTACTACCCCATGAATAAGATTTTCGTTACGCAGAGCGAACACACAATGCGTATGAAATATTCTTAGGTGTTAAATTATTTTCATCTCAATAATCGCAGATATTGGTAGACTCCTTTAACTTTCGCCCGAAGCGTGTTATATTTCTGTAATACATTTTTTTTACAAAATTCACTGAATCATTATTTGAGTAGCTTTTTTCTCGGCCCACCGAAACTCGGGGCGGCTTTGAACCTTTAATTTAATATTTTAGAACTAAACCATGAAATGTCAATGTTTAATGTTTTCTCCAAATATTTAATCACTTCCCGCGGAAGCGGGCAGCGCCCCGTTCGCATTCAGTGCGTGATTTCTCTCCGCAAAATATCTGACAATTGAATAAAGAGAATATTCTATGAGCCCGTTCAAATTATCATCGCTCAAAATAAGCACGAATCGCTCGTGAAATTAACTAGAGCGATGTTTTTTATAAAGACAGAATTTACATTCCAAATAATCATACTGGATCGCGGTGGAATTCCGCTAGGCTACCGAAGTGCTTTGCTTAGTAATTAATACGAATGAAAACATCTGTTTTCTGGAAGTTTTATTATTCTTTATTGGAATGATATTTTTCGTCTTATTTGATGTATTATTATGCTTACAACGATACATGGAAATTGAAGTTTGCCTCCTTAGAACGGGTTATCCTAGTTGAGGGGTATTAAAAGTATGTACTTGGTAAATGATCAATAAATATTCGACGTAAAGACAAAGTTCAAGACAAAATTCGAAATTATGAAATTAGACGCCGAACCGAAATTGTTGACATCGTGGGCTGGATAGTCAGACAGTACAGTATACTCCAATAGAGACCATGGACAAAAATAAGGAGTTTCGAGAGATTACACAAAATATAGACTGATGACATTTCCCGAATAGCTTGAATGACCTGGATGCGAAAGAAATAGGACAAAGTGAAGAAAATGGAAGAGGCATTTATCTCGTAGTGGAGGGAAGAAGACAGAAGAAGAAGAAAGGATCAAATTCGTGTTTAAAATTTAAGGTTATTTAATATTCAATACATCTGACCAATAAAGATGACTTAATATCAAAAAACGTTTTTTCTAATAACTAGGTGGTAACGGAGGCCCATGAATACGACTTATTAGGCAAGTTGCAGTAATAAGGGATCCATATTTTACGGGAAATTATAACTAATATATTACTGCGCGGCGTAGAGAACAATGGAGTATGCTGAAGACAGGCAATACCTACTCCTAAGAGTATTATTGTAATACTGATCATGAAGATGATTTTACAGAAGTGTTAACGTTCTGTAGAGAAAATTCATTATAGTACTAGGTAATAATAGGTCTTGATTTTCATCTTCTACGAGTCTATAATTTTCGTGACTAGTTGGGAGTTCATTGATGTTTGAATTTTTAAAACTACGTAACCACCATGATATTTTAGAAGAGAAAATTAAAACTCCATGACGTTTATGGTAATCCGATTTTTCCGACGATTTATAAATATAATTAATTGTGTTTTTGAGGTATTTTCTATCCATTCTTTCAACCGATTTATCCATCTATTTTAGTAATTCTTAATAATTTAAATTCAGCAAGACCACTCAATTTATATTATTATTTTTCCCATAAAAGGTTTATGGGATATTTATTATCATATTCTCTTCACCTTAATTCATAAATTTCCAAGTTATCCTAATTTGATGAATGTCAATATTTTCTAATGGAACGATAGATGTTCTAAATCAAATGAATGGAAAATGTGATATTAGTAGCAGGTATATATAGATATATTTTTTACTCTAAGCCAAATGTTCATTCGGCACACTTCGAAAATAAATTCCTTATAATAATGCCTATTACCCGTGAGTACGAGCATAAGGAAAACAAAAATATCTAGGCCTGTCTTCTGTGCCACCTAATGTGGCTAAAAAGTCCTATCCTAGAATGACAGTCCTTGTAACACTCCGGACAAGGATATTCTGCTCCTACGCCTGGACCCCGTCCTCTACGTCTTACCGGCCCCTGGCACATAGCGACGACTCTTCTCCACTTCGCCCCATCAGTTGCCAACTGTTTTCAGTCCGTTTGGGAGCAGTTGGCAACCGTCTGTCTACACTCTTTTCTGCAGTATGCAGGTTGTCCTTGTGTCTCTTGCGCTGTCCTCCATGCTTCCTATTCCTTTCTACCAGTTTACTACATAATATGTTTTTGGGAAGCCTGTTATCATTCATGCGTAACACATGACCAAAAAGTAAGAGAGCGCGAGTGAGCAGTGTCTCCATGCTGGATCAGTGGGTTCCCTTAGCACCTCGGCATTGGAGACTTTGTGAAATCCCTTATCTAATCATGCGATATATCATAGATAAAATAATATCAGTTACATTTGAACACTTCAATCGTTTATATGTCAAGTATTTAAATATGTTTTAACTACGAAGAACGATTGAAATCAATAAGCAAAGAGATAAACTCAGCGCGTAGATATAGCACACTCAACATGCGAGTCTACTAGTAGCGTCAGTGATTAATTAGAGACTTCAAAAAAAACATATAGTGCATTTCTGTTTTACATTTATGTGTATTATTAAAAAAACTGCTTTATTATTTTTAAAAAATGCATTATTATATTTAACAACGATAAAATATGTAGCTTATTATAAACATTACGGTTAAATAAAATGGAAGATAATTCTTTTCTGGGTAGGCTGGATTACCATTTAATGAAAAAAAGAGAAACTACCCATTTTAGTGTTTGAACTTGGACAATTATCTGCGACAATCACAATAGCGACTATTTTACCTGAAAATGTGTCGAAATAATCTATCTTAGATAATGCCCGTGGGCAGGGCAATAATCCATTTAAACCGCATCGCTTTGGGTGCGGACATTTTTCACAATAATGTGGCTACCCCTCACAGAACACCTTTCTGATTGTATTTAAGAGTTTTTATTATTCTTGTGTTTTCTAATGGTAATTTATTTTTTATTCGAGTCTTGAATACTATATTAAAAGGGTAGTAAATTAAGCTAAACACTCATTTTTGAAAAGAAAGATCTTTAATGTGATTTAATCCTACACGCAGATTTCCATTTTACGCCCGGGCCATAACATTCCCGGGGGAAGCCATGTCTATAAACACGACGATAAGACTGCTCGGTGACAACCCAAACTCATTTGTTTGAGTCGGAATAATCACCGTTTTATTTGTTTTAATTAAGTTTTACTTCCTCCCGACAAGTCTCTCCTCTACGTGACCATGTTACTGCAGCCATATGTATGTCACTTAATCTCTTACTGCAGAATAATTAGGCAAACATGGAATACGTACTTCGCTGGAGAGCGTCCTATTAAGACTGCAACGTCCTATTAAGACTGACACGTGACTCTTGAAATAATTATTTTACAGTTTCTTCTTCTTCTTAAACTTGTTTGAGAAGAAGATGAAAGGGCCTGTTTATGCAGAATTTGCTGCCTCTTACGATGTGGATTCCCAGTTGACTTTTCATCGCTTAGAGGGTCTTCCAGGCACTCTTCTTTCCTCTGGTTTCCCATGTAAGGCAAGGAGTGGTAATTTTTGGGTGTCCGTTTCCCATGATTCCTCCAATATCTTATTTTGTCTCCCTCATCTTATAAAATTCTGGATAACACGCATCTCTCTGATGCTGGTGTCTCTCCGATGGCGGTGTTTCTAACTCCGCCAATACCAGTCCCAGGCCCGGATGAAAAGGGAAAATGGATCACAGACGAGGTTAGCAGTCTATCTGTAATAAAATTTACCATCGTCACAGCACAGAGAAGCCTCACACAACATTTTATATTACAGGAAAACTTATTATATTTTATTTATTTCGGATAACAGACAGCTATTCCATGCATAAATAAAAACACAAAGATAATACAGGAAGGTCATTTACTTGCATAGGTAATTGTACTGTTATATTAATATAAACACGTATATAAGTATAACGCACATACATTTACAAATACACACATACATACGTAACAGACATACATACTTTATCTTATAATAACAACAACAATGAAACAATAGTTCAGGTTGTAAATTGAGATTTCTTTGTAGAAGTTTGATTTGACATTTGATAATGCCATAGATAGGTGAAATATGTCATTCACATAAATAAAATAATAATAAAACTTCTAGAAAACAGACGTTTACGTTATTATTAACTGTTTCTAGAAGTTTATTATAAATAATACTTTTATAATGAATATTCAGTTAAATTCTAGTTGATTTTATGGCTTCGACAGCTTGCTGCCATCTTTTTTACAAGATGATGTTTTTAAAGATGGCAGTGAGCTGCCAAAATCGATATGTTGTTTAAATTTATCATTTCAGTAGTAACAAAAAAACAAAAACCAAATATATCAATATAAAATGAAAAACAAACATCAATTACTCCGGGAAGATTGAAATATGATATAAATAAAAATATTTCTCCATCTTTAAGAGTGCATATAAAATTCCTTGCTGGTTTATATTTATTCTGGGCTAAAAATATTCTTGTCGTTTTAAATTGTGCACTTCTGCACTCACGGGGCTTCCGCTTCGAGAATAAATAATAAATAAATAAGCAGCGCCACAGTACACAGGTGTGATTCCCTTGAAATATCTCTCTGAATAAGTGACCTAACGTAACGAGAACACACACACACACACACACACACACACACACACACACAGACACAAACACAGACACCAGAGCAGCTACCTACGATCTAGACAGTTTTTCTACATTATCCAGCTCTTTATTTTTTATCTCTATTTTTCTTTTAGACATAAAATCTTTACAATTAAGATACAAGATTTTGAGAGAGTTCAACACTGTATTTTAAAGGTCTACCTTGTTAGAAGTACGAAAAATCGACACACGTGTATGACGCAGTGGCTGTTCTCCCATAGAAACCCAGAAACCCGGCTTGCGTAAGAAATTTTGAATCGAAACCCCCAAATCTATGTAATCGTGCCCTCGCATTAACCAACAACCCACCAAATCACCTTCCAACAGTGTTCCCATCAGACGTAAGAGAAATAGCCACAAGAGCCGAACCACTGTAAGCCAGAAGAGGTTTTGTTTCAAAATTAGGCAAGCCGGGTTTCTGGGCTTCTATGGGAGTACCGCTACTGGTTTGACGCACTGTGTGCATGTGGATTAATCTAGATAGGTGTGTTACGGTAAATATCGGCAGACTGATCTGTCCAGTCTGTTCATGCCAGTCTGGCAAAACCGTCCCCTATCTAAATAAACACAATACGTGGAAGAAGTTATTAAAAATACATCGTTTTATTTAATTATTATTTTTCTATACATTTTCATGAATTATTCAAGACGGTTTATACTTATTTTCAAGACGTTTTATTATTAGGTCCTTACATATGAAATTGGCGTTTTGTATGGGAGGAACATAAAGTTGATTTTTTTTAAATATTATATAATATATTTATTTAATCAAAGTATGTACCATTGCTATCTATGCACTTTTGCCATCTCATAGGTAGTTCATCGATCCCTTTACTAAAAAAAACATTCGGACGGGAATCAATAAAATCTTTGAAGTCGGTTTGGACTGCCCCATCGGAGTTGATTTTTTTCCCTTGCAAGAAGTTATCCAAATTTCGAAAAAAAAATGTAATCTGTTGGGACAAGGTCCGGAGAGTACGGTGGATGTCTTAGACATTCCAATTGAAGCTCTTCTAATTTGGTAGCCGTCTGTTGTGCAGTGTGTGGTCTAGCGTTATCATGAAGCAGTAGTGGCCTAGAGCGATTAACCAGCCTCGGTTGTTTAGCAGCTAGCTTTTCCATCATGGTTTGCAGTTGTTGACAATAGACATCTGCCGTAATCGTCTGGCCAGATTTAAGAAAGCTGTAGTGAACGACACCAGCACTAGTCCACCAAACGCTCACAAGTAACTTTTTTCGAGTCAATTTTCGCTTGGGGCATGGTTTGGCTGGTTCGGCAGGGTTCAGTTATTGCGATGAGCGCTTCCGATTATCATACAGGATCCACTTTTCATCACAGGTAATGATTCGATTCAAAATCCCTTCATTATTGTGCCGGTTGAGTAATGCAACGCAGCAGTCAACGTGCGTTTGTTGATTTGCTTCACTCAATTCGTGAGGTACCCACCTTTCAAGCTTTTTCACCTTCCCAATTTGCTTCAAGTGGATTAAAACAGTTTTATCACTAACACCGCAGCCTGCAGCTAACTCGGACGTGGTTTGCGATGGATCCGCTTCCACAATAGCCTTCAATTCTTCATTATCAACTTTGGTCTCCGGCCGTCCACGGGGCTTGTTCTGCAGGTCGAAATTTCCAGAACGAAAACGTTGGAACCAAAAACGCACTGTGTTTTCTTTTGCGGCACCGTCGCCATACACATCATTAATCCTTCGAGTCGTTTCTGCAGCACTGGTGCCACGGTGGAACTCGTACTCGTAAATAACGCGATATTTCAAGTTTTCCATTTTGTAAACTGAGTGACGCAAAGAAAAAAAACAATTGAGGAAAAAACAAATGAATTATAATTTTCGAAACACAAATACTTGAGTAAATAGCTGTATAAATTTGAATTTGGAATTCCTAACCAAAGAGAAGATATTTGAGATCAAAGTTGCCAGTACGGCAAAACGCCAATTTCATATGTAAGGACCTAATATATTATATATCAAGCAATATTGTTAACAAGCGTAATAAAATAAAGTAAAACTAGTGAAATTAGCGCATTTTCTCTTACGCCTGAATATTAGAGGGCACTACCATTTCATTTAGCCTATATACGAGTATGAACCTCTCACCATCGACTATCGACTCGCATCTTATGCTAGGGTAAACTAACAAGGGGATGGCACGACATAGGAAATTGACTTCGGAACGGATTTTCGCAGGATTGTAGTACCCCTTAAGAGTTGTCTATAGTCAAAGTAAAAAAGCGCTATAGCCAACTAATTTTTACAACATTTTTTTTTATGTATACAAATATTTGTAGACAAATACTGGATTTTAACTTTTACGGGTTAATCATTAAGAATTAATTGTATCTCAATAGAGACGAAGATGTAAATTATTTGGAAACAGAATATGGTGGTCGAGACGTTTACAGGACTTATGACCTGTCATTGGTTGGGTTAAGCGATCGCTTTATGTAATATTTTTGTTCAGTTTTAGTTGGGTTGATAGCCTTTCACATTACATTAATAAAGATTTTTTGCTTAATGCTTACATCTAGTCTCAATAGATGGCGCTAGTGTAGATTGAACTAAAATATGTTAAATGTTTCTCAACATGGTAGCATATAACAACTTTCAAAAATAATTGTCAAACGTGGTGTTCTTATGAAGGGTGGAATGGTTTTATTACATAAGACGATCGCTTAACTCAACCAATGACAGGTCATAAGTCCTGTAAACGCCTAGACCACCATATTCTGTTTCCAAATAATTTACATCTTCGGCTCTATTGAGTTACAATTATTTAATAACTTATTTTTAAAAAGAAATCTTTAAACTTTTTAGCGGTCCTTGTATGTTAAAAATTTGGCCACTAGGTTCAATAACTAGGTGGCTTAGCGGTTAATTTGCCTTCTATTTTCCACAAACCGGCTGGTCTCCGGTTCAAATTCAAAGAAATTTCCAATATATAAGCAGCAGCAAAAAGTTTAAAGGTTTTTTTCTAGAAATAGCTTACTATAGCGCTTTCTTATTTTGACTATAGACAATTCTTAGGGCGTATTACAATCCTGCAAAATCTCATTCCAAAGTCAGTTTCCTATGTTGTGACCTCCACTTGTAAGTAACTTCATAATTTCTTACATTCTTCCTTATAATCTTATAAATATTAGAGTTGTTTGAAATCTAAAAAAAAAAGTTGTATTAAAACAGATTGCTTGGCACAAGGGCAAGACCTGTGTCATCAATAATGGTGTTCCACTTACACGCAGACAAAGCAGAATAGTAATATCCAACCGAGAAAAGAAGAAATATTGTGACACATCAATTTCCAAGCCACAGGTGATTCCTCGGGGAAAGTTTAGGGAAGAATTCTCATTTATGTCCTACACTTCATCCTCGTTGTTATGGAAAAGACTTTTTTAAACTCTTCTTTCGGGAGAATAACTGAAAGCTATTGATAAAATAGAAATATCTCACGCTGAAGTTACTTTCTTGGAAGCTATAAACATCAATTTTATTTTATTCCCGTGTTCGTTCCAACCTACATTCCAAATATTATATAATGTTTTATAGTACCTTTATATAATACAGTGCTGTAGAATACAAGTTTATTTATCTCTGTTTCTATAGCAAATATATAATTTCTTGTATTTCTGATTTTATGTTATCCCAATATATTATCAGTTAATAACTTAACCATTCATTTAAAAATTTTATAATTTTTTTTTTATAATTCTTCTGGTGATTAATTTTTTTTATACTAATTGTATTTTTTTAATAATGTAATTATATTGTAAAACCAATATTTTCTTAATTGAAAAAAAATATTTCTGTAATATATTATATACTTTTTTTATAAAATATTGTAATTTAAGCGTGAGTAATATTTTTCATGTAATAAATAAATTACGTGACTTTAGTTTAATAGTTTAATAACATTTTTTCTTCTTTATTTTCATATCAAATACATTTGATTATTAAACGTTATTTTTTTTAGTTAATTCTGATAAGAAAAATCATTTACTTACCTATTAAGATCTTAATTTGTGGTGTGGCATTATTAAAACACCTTTTTACTATGTTTTTATACTACTTTATTTTGTTTCATCGAACCAATCGCCTTTGCTCCCGCCGAAGCTTCGTCAGGGTTACAAATCAAATTGACTCTGATACTGACCGACTGTTGTCAGTCTAGGTACCTAGTGTCAAAAACATTGTACAAAAATGTTTTTATTTTTTTATAAAAATTATTTCAAAGTCATCACTGCAAATATAAACGTATCCACTAAAGCAAAGGTGGCAGTATATAATGGAATTCTGCCATCGCTTATGTATGGAAGTGAAGGTGAATTAAGGTAGAAATGTAAGGCAGATATTGCATCATAAGTCATATTTAAAAAAAAGAATCCCTGAGATTGTTTGACAATAAAAGAATGCTTAAAATGTTGTAGGCAAGCAGTGTGAGTGTATAAAGCAGCCGTGGAAGACCAATAAAAGCGTGGCATATCTAAATTAATCAAATACTAAATGGCAGCCACATTGTTGACATTATGAATGTACGTGTAGTAGAGGAAACTAGAGAGGTATTTTTGGACAGACCAGTATGGCGGTCTAAACTCTTTGCCTACCCCTCCAGTGAAACGGCATTATAGTTTGTTAGTGAGTTAGTTAATTATTTAACCGAAAAAACTAGTTTTTCTTATGAACAAAGCAAACTTTTTTGCGCTATAAATTAATTAGAGATACACACCTTACTGTGATTATCGGGAAGCGTTTAAGGGTTCGCCGAAAAGTCGAGGAGAAATTTTCCGATCCCTTGGCTTGGCGCTAATTGCAAAACGAATATATCGCCTAATAAATATCCGTAATGGGTCCGGATAACTCTTTCTTCGAGGCGATGCCACAGCTGGCGGGTATTTAATGATTGCTCTTTAGGTCATCATAACAGCTTATTACGGTCACGTGGAACAAATAGGTTGGCAAGATTAATAAAATACGGTTGTATTGTAATTATTGCTATTTGAACGGAACAATATTGTATTAAGAACGGAGAAGGGAAAATATTATGGTACCTTATAACTATGTGTTTAGAGATAAGATATCGTCATACTTGAATACGTATTACTGATAGGAGATTACAGATAGAACTTAACACGCTAATTAGCTCATAAGAGGGGCGTCGAAGAGTTGGTAGAAGGCAGTTGTCCTGGCTGCGAAACAAAAGAGAATGGACAGGAATGGGCAGAGTTGAGAACCTTTTCCTAGTGGCGCAGGACAGAGATGCCTTCGCTGCAGTTATTAATTAATTGATTATTAATAAAAAAACTTAATTAAATTCGTGTTACTACAGTTACTCGTTATTTGTGTTATACTATAAATTACTCTGTTTAATTAATACGTTGATATACAACATATAAGAGTACATATTCAAATTACTTTAATATAAACTGTTTATTTATCAATCTTCAACAATAATGAAAATTTGCTTATTTAGTATTTTATGTCATTTTTGTTTCTTGAACAATTGTGCAAATTTCCATATATAATATATTTTCATATATTTTATACGATTTTCCAAAAGTTTCATCAACAAAAACCTAAGTTAGACAGCATTTGAAATGTGGCTCCATCACCGAATGCTCAGAGTTCCCTGGATAGACATGGTTACCAATAAGTCCTGAGGCGAGCTTAAGTTGACAGGAAACTGTTATCAACTATCAAGGTTCGAAAGATCTCACATCTGGGTCATATACTGCGTGGAGAAAAGTACCACCTTCTCCAACTGATATTGGAGGGGAAAATTGAGGGTCGCCGAGGGCCCGGTAGGAGACAAATGTCCTGGCTGCGAAACGTGAGAGAGTGGACCGGCATCCGAAGTGTGGAGGAGCCGTTCCGAGCGGCGCAGAACAGGGGCAGGTTTGCAGAGGTGATCGCCAACGTTGGGGGGACCCGACAGGGCACTTGAAGAAGAAGAAGTAGACAATATGTAATTTCCATCAAATATAATAACAGCTCTAGAAAACAAACTTTTTCATTCGTATTGATTTATATAAAGGTCCATTGTTTAGAAGTTTCCTAGTGTTTATGGATGTAAATAACTAAAATCTAGCTGGACAAGGAACTATCAAAAATAAATCCAAATAATTGTATTAATTATATTACTTTAACATATGTTTATTATAATTATAAAGTTAAAATAACCATGATGTTCTCCAACCTCCTGTGGAAGAGGAACAAGAAGAAAATATATCTAATATAACTAACTTACCATCACGCCGTCTCCCCAGAGGGGTAGGCAGAAAGAATGGAACGCCACACTGTTCTGTCCTGACATACGCCTCTCGCTTCCTCTACATTCATACATCTTGTCATGCACGCACGTCGATTTTTCCGACTCCTCACGTGACCGACATTCAATATTTGATTGATTTGATCGTGCCACGTTTTCCTCGGCCTTCCTCTATTTCTAGCTCCGTTCACGCCGTTTACATATACCTTCTTTACCATTCTGTCTTCACTCATTCTTTCCATGTGTCCAAACCATCTTAATGACCCTTTCCTTATTTTGTTCATAACACTTTCATTCGCACCACATTCACTTCTTATACTTGCATTTGTCACTCTATCATATACAGATTTGCCACACATTCGTCTTAGAGATCTCATTTCTACTGCATTTATTCTACTTTCATCCTTCTTTTGCCAGTTCCATGCTTCACTTCCATACATAAGGGTCGGCACAAGAACACCATTGTGCACTGCCATCTTAGCTTTTTTGGATAGGCTTTTGTTTGCGATGACAACTTTAAGTGCACCATTTATTCTGTTGCCTGCCCCAACCCTTCTTTCAATATCCTTCTCCACCCTCCCATCCTTTGTAAACATACTTCCTAAATAAACAAATTCATCCACTTGTTCCAGATTTTCACCGTTTACACTAATGTTGCACACTGTCATGCTTCCTTCTTTTTCGAAAATCATTACCTTAGACTTATTCACATTCATCATCAAATCGTATCGCTTGCATACCTCATACATCCTAGACACCAGGGCTTGCAGTTCGTGCTCGTTGTCTGCAAGTAGCACAGCGTCGTCCGCATACAACAAACAGCTTACTGAAACATCTTCCATTTTTGCACCTGCTTCCAACCCTTTCAGCTCTTTCATACACTTGTCCATATATAGATTAAACAACCATGGAGACATTACACACCCCTGTTTGACACCTTTATTGATATCAAACCAGGCTGTAAGATCCCCATTTACTCTGACACTAGCAGTGCTTTCTGTGTACAGCGATGTAATTGCCGTGATCAGTTTTGTGTTTATTCCATATTCCGACAATATTTCCCACAGTTTACCTCTATCTACGCGATCATATGCTTTTTGCAAATCGACAAACGCACAGAAGAGTTTACGGTTTTTGGCCATTAACTTCTCTGTCACTGTACGAAGTGCAAAAATTTGATCCATGCATCCTCTGCCATTCATAAAAGCGCCTTGCACATCCCAAACTCTATCACTCGTCGTCTTTCTTACTCTTTCTATTAAAATTCTGCCATAGATTTTACCAACAACACTCAAAATACTAATAGCTCTGTAGTTTCCACATTCCATATGGGATCCTTTTCCTTTGTACAGAGGCAAAATAACTGCTCTCCTCCAGTCGAGTGGGGTATATCCCTCCTCCAAGCATTGGTTGAACAGTTTACATATCCATGCGGAAACTACTTCGCCACCGTTTTTGATAAATTCTATAGCGATGCAGTCATACCCTACAGCTTTTCCACTTTTCATTGCTTTCACAGATCTTTCAATCTCATTCATACTTATTTTTTCTGTATTGTCATTTATACCAATCGCGTTTACACCAGTTCTAATGCTTTCATCAACACTTGTATCACCACCATACATTTCTTTAAAATACTCCATCCATCTCTCTTGTACGATCTTACTTTCCGTTAACATTCTTCCCTCACTATCCAAAATTGCTTTCACACATCCGCTTTCAGGAGGATTTCGGGCTTTCTTCACTTCCTTCCAAAACATTTTAATATTGTCCCCGAAGTTCTTTGTCATTTTGAGCCCTTCTTCCTCCCTCAGCTTTTCTTTTTGCGCTTTCACTACCGACTTCACTTTCTTCTTGCACACCTTATACAAATCTTTTGCACTTTCATACTTACCTCTGTCATTCTTATTTATCGAAAGCATATTCAACCAAGCATCCTTCTTCTCTTTAACTGCACTCTTTACGTCATCATTCCACCACGCATCCCCTTTCCTTCTTCCTTGTACACATACACCACACGATTCTTTCGCTGCTTCACACAAACTTTCCTTTAAATACTCCCAGGTATCGTCAACATTCAACAAATTTACATCAGACACACGCAATCTTTCGTTCACTTTTCTCACGAAATTATCTCTTACGTCATTGTTTTGTAGTTTTTCAACTTTGACTCTAGTTGGTGCGGCCACTGTTTTGCTTCTTCTGGTTCGCCATCCCCTGAAAAGGATCACTTTTGCCACTACTAAAAAGTGATCCGTTTCCATTTCGGCTCCCCTGAAAACCCTCGTATCAATAGTATCCGCCCGCAATCTAGAGTCAACAATGACGTAATCTATAATTGACCTTTCATTTCCTCTTTCCCAAGTATATTGATGGATTCTCTTATGATCAAAAAAGGAGTTCGACACAAAGAGACTCCATTCCATGCACACTCCAAGCAGTCTCCTTCCATTGTCGTTTATTCTTCTATCTCCAAACCTTCCCAGGCAATCCTCATATCCACTCCTTCGAATTCCCACCCAACCATTCATATCACCGGCAATTATTAACCTTTCATTGTCTTTCTTGCACATCAATGTCTCGCTCACCTTATCCCAAAACTCATCCTTGATCGCCTCAATTTCGTTGTTGACGGGAGCATAACCAATCAACAGGAATACTCTCGTTAACCCAATCTTGAAGCGAATCCACATGAGTCTTGGACTAACACATTCATACCCTTTCATACATTCTATCATCCTTGGAGCTAGCACCGCCGCCACGCCCTGACATGCTCTGTGGTCTTTAGGTACTCCCGACCACAGAACAAGCTTATCTGCATGCTCCTTGGATCCACACTCTTTCATCATGCATTCAGTCACACATAAAATATCTAAACTCTTATTTTCTATCTCTACACACATCTCATTCATCTTTTCTTTCATACCCCCTCTAATATTTAACGTTCCAATGCGGCATTCCACTCTCCTCTGTTCGCCTCCGCGGGAGACGCGGCGTGATGGGTTGCGGACCTCATCGACACCTGTAAGCATATCTCCCGCACACACTTACTTTCTAAGACATTATTTCGTATATATTATATTTCTCTACATAATTACTACAACTAAAAGTACACAAAAATAATAATATGACATAATAACTAAAGTACACATAATAATAAAATGAAATGTCTTTTTATCTTCGGCTCGTCCGGCGAAGACAGCGTGGGAACAGGTTAGATCTAATTTTAAAAAGTTCTTCTACGGAGTAACTCGTAAAGTTCGGGCACATAGTAAATTTTACAAGTTGTCACTGAGAATTTGGTGCATTCCCTCATAAATCATCCCAAAAAACAAAAATGTAAATCTGTACACTTTGCACGCAGGAAACATGCGGCGACCCACATCGAAATCTCCCCTTGGGTATGGGCACTTATTTAGAAATATTTACGATGAGCTTAACACTGAACACTGTCAATCACAGATATTTGAAATGGCTTATTTCTCTGTTGGACGGGCGAGACCAGTGCCATCTTGACGTAATATCTAATATAATAATATATTTTTCCAATGACAATGATAACTCGTATATAGCATCATATGTTTAATAAGTTAATGTACGAAAACAATTTAATATATTATATATTATTTTAAAGCACCAGCCGTAACATAAATATAATGTCATAATGACCGTCACACATAGTACGAGAGAACCTCATTACTTTGCATTGTTCAAAATCACTTAGCATGTTAAAATGGCTTCCACTTTGAAGGGTAAATCGTTTTGAATAATATTGTACTTTGACAATGGCTACTTTTGTATTTAGGTAACCTGAAGTACAACATTATTTTATATACATTGCCTTAATTTTAAGCAGACATTTGGTTAACAATAAATAAAACTTTTAATTAAAAAAACTCCCCACATAAACGAAACAAATATTGTAACACCCGATGACGCCAACATCGATTGGCGAAAGTGCTGTCGCGAAAAACAGAAAAATAATAAAAAAAATATCTGATACTATAACAGCGTTTAAATTTTAACAATTAATAATGTTGAAGTATCATAATGTTTCGGCAAAACGTTTTTTTGTTTTTTGATTTATAATATAATAATTACTGTGGAATTTGGTAATCAAATCAAATCAAATCAGTTTATTTCATCAACAGACATTACAAAATTAATTTTTAAGGCATCTGTTCAGAACAGGTAAAATATAATAATGTGTACAGTATACTACCAGAAACGCATGAGAGATGGTTCAACATTAGGAAGACAAGATACTCTCCAGAATTAAGAGTATTTGCCTTCTGAACGTACTTTCACCGATATGAAAGACGACGATCTCCGAGGAGACAGCGTTCAGCAGATTGATTGCTCTTCCCACTGCTGTTACTAGAGCCAGGTTGGTTCTCGCTGTCGGAGATATCTGTCGGGAACAAAAAGACCTACACCCTCCAGCACGGCTGAGTTTTCAAAATATCCCCTAATTAGTCTAAAGAAATGGGTTATGAGAAACCCGTCTCTTCAAAGCTGCAGAGAATTAGACCCCAACATTCCCAAAAGAAACGCTGTGGGATAGAGCCATGGATAGTTACCATACTCCTTCATGTAGAGATACCTCAGAAATATTTTCTGAACCCTTTCCAGCATTCTCGCCTCGTGCGGACTCCATATCACAGAACCACTTTCGAATCTGCTCCGAACCAATGAATTGTATAGTACTCTCAGCACATTGGGATCTTAGAAAACCCTTCCGGTCCGAATAATGAAGCCCAACAGCTTCAGCGCAATGCCACAAATTCTCTCAACATGAGCGTGAAAGGTTAATCTACTCTCATAGATGACCCCGAAATCTCTCATAGTGGATACATGTGCCAATTGCTGGTTACTCATCGTGTATCTATGGTATATAGTTCTCCGTGCTCTCGTAAAAGATAACATTACGCACTTAGAGACATTGAATTTCATATGATTACTGTGACTCCAGGTAACAATATTATTAATATCCGACTGAAGGCGTAGACAGTCGTCAGGATTATTTATGTCTAGGAATAATTTCAAGTCGTTGGCAAATAAAAGAAATCGCGAGAAGTTTATTACCTTCGCAATATCGTTTATAAATATATAGTGAAGAGGAATGGGCCAAGGTTCGAGCCCTGTGGCACCCCTGAATGAACAAAAAAAGGTTCCGATTGAAAAATTCCGTACGAGACGAATTGTTTCCTCCCCTCAAGGTAACTAGTGAAAAGCATAAAAAGTTGAGAAGAGAAACCAATTTGAGATAGCTTTGCTATAAGAATGTCATGGTTCACAGTATCAAATGTAATGATGGATCGAAACATTTTTGAACTAAAAAGTGGAAAAAACTAATGTTTTTTTTTTTGTTATTTGAAACATGTAATCTAAATTTGAATATTTTATGATGTAAATTTTATTGTGTACTTGTATATGATAATCAAGTGAAAACGTTGTAAATAAATTGATATTGTATATAAAAAAATACATTAAGTGATATTAAGTATTTGGACTGGAGTTCGGAGGGTAGGGGAGTTGTTCCGTTTGGCACAGGACAAAGAGGCCTACGCCAGGGTGACAACCGACGTCGAGGGGACCTGGAATGGCACTTGAAGAAAATGATGATATTTAGTATAATTTTAGTAACGAACTAACTAACCATCACGCCGTTTCCCCGAAGGGAGGACAAAGAGGATAGACCCCCATTCTGCAGGCCTACTGACGCTATCCCGATACACCTCCCAAGCTTCCTATTTATTCATACATCGTAACATGCGCGCTTGTCGATTGTTTTACTTGAATGTGTCTGTCTTTTAATAATTGATAATTTTGGTCATGCCATATTTTTGTCGGCTTCTTTTCCATAAGGACCGCTTGAATACAACTTTTTAACTATTCTTATCTTATCCATTTGTTCCTTATATCTAAACCAACCCAATAATCATTTTTATATTTTACTTATGATCCAGTATCTGCCTTACATTTCTTGCTTATTTCGTCATTCGGTATTCTATCATATATCTTATTTCCAGACATTTTTGAGATGGCTCTGAGGATAGGCAGGCTGAAGTGGCGAGGGACTGGCCATATCTGTCGGAGAACCGACGGCCGATGGGGGCGACGGGTTCTGGAGTGGAGACCGCGTACAGGATTCCGCAGAGTTGGACGTCCCCCTGCCCGCCGGATCTCAATAGGATTGCTGGACATGGATGGATGAAAGCGGCAATGGATAGAGGGCGGTGGTGTGCTTTGGGAGAGGCCTACGTTCAGCAGTGGATGACAGACGGCTGATGATGATGACACATTTTTCTCAGTGATCTCATTTTAACCGCTTTAATCCTACATTAATCTTCCTTTTACCAGATCCAAGCTTAACTTGTAACTAAACTGTAGCATAGATTACTATGTTAATAATTTAAAACGCACAAAATTATACTACTATAATATATAAGGGTAGTATAATTTTGATGTGTTTTTATTATTCACTGATAAATTAAAAACACTATAATTTCATATAATTTAGTTTATTTTATATAAAAAGATAAATACAGAAAGATTTCATGAATTATAAATAGTAAACTCGATTATTAATAGTAAACTCGATAGGGGAAGAAACTTCACACAATAATATAAGCAATTAAGATGGGAAAACACAGTAATTAAGTAACAGTAATTATTCCTTGAAAGAAATTCAACATCAATGAGTCAGACAAATTAGTAATATTGTAAATAATTTTATAATCCTTAATTATAAAGTGGGGAAACCGGTAACTAGGTAGCAACAATTATCTTCTATATATATAAAACAAAGTCAAAAATCGTGTTAGTTACACCATTTATAACTCGAGAACGGCTGGACCAATTTTGAAGATCTTATATTTGCTGGATTTGTCTCCGTTCCGGATAACAGAATAATCATTAAAACATTTGAAAAAATCACTTAAATGATTTAAAATTAATTATATTTGTCGTAAATTTGACTATATTTGACTTCTGAGACAAAGTACAAAAAACATCATGGCTTCCATTTAGTTTCGAAAACGCCCGTAGGTGGTGTAGTATTGACTATTGAACCGTAGGTGAACGTGCGTGGATCGTGTTTTATCGGTATTTTTTTCGAGTTTTACCAATTTTCATTCAGTTTTCGGACGTAATTGCATTTTAAATCCATTCAATTAATTCTCTTAAATCTGTTTGATTTTCCAGGCGGATTCGTTCGTGAACCTTTCGTTACATGCCATACGGTGAGCACGTGTGCGTCGCGATTAATCAGTATTTTTTTAATCAAATTTTCATTCAGTTTTTGACCGTTATTGCATTTAAATTCCATTCAATTAATTCTCTTACATGTGTTTGATTTTCCAGGCGGATTCGTTCGTAATTCAATTTCATTTTGTTTATCATTTTATTCCGACCAATCATTCTGGTGTGGATGTCTTTGAACAGGTAAGTTGTTCACTTTGTGAGGTTATCATATTTCTGATTTTGCGCGCATCGATAATTGCTTTATTATGTAATTTTGAATTGTGTGATTAATTTTACAGTGTTGTTTACTATTTTATCTATATCTATCTATCTATCTATCTAGGACGTGTTCATGAATTTCTGGGCCGGGAGCGAGACAAAAACTCATTACTTTAGTTTCGTACACTCGGTGCAAAAAGTGCACAGCCAGCAGCCACCATTCTTACGACTACCGTCCAATTTGTAAGCCGAGCACAGCCAACAGCCACCATTTTTATGACCCGAGCACAGCCAACAGCCACCATTCTTACGACCACCGTCCAATTTGTAAGACGAGTCATTAATTTAGTTTTATCACGGTGTTCAAAAACCTTACGAGTAATCTCTATATCTTCTTCTATATATATAAAACAAAGTCAAAAGTCGTATTAGTTACACCATTTATAACTCGAGAACGGCTGGACCAATTTTGAAGATCTTTAATTTGCTGGATTTGTCTCCGTTCCGGATAACAGAATAACTTTTTCGAGTTTTTATCAAATTTTCATTAAGTTTTTGAACGTTATTGCATTTAAATTCCATTCAATTAACTCTCTTACTTTGTGAGGTTATCATATTTCTGATTGTGTGCGCATCGATAATTGCTCTATTATGTAATTTTGAATTGTATGATTTATTTTCCAGTGTCATTTCCAATGTCGCGAGCCAGAAGATCTAATCTTTCACAACGAAGTCGTAATGCAATCAGACTTCGGAATATTGCGAATCAATCCACTGTAGATGACCAAGAAATCGCACGAGAAGAGCGCCGCGTTAGTTTGGCCCAACTTCGTGCTTCGCAAACGCAAGAACAAAGAAGGGCATTACGTCAAACGGCTCAGTTTGCAATGCAAAATCTTCGAGCCAATCGTCAATGTGATAATCTTCGAGGCCCAACAAGTTTGTATCAAGTAGCGTTTCAATATGATTGCACAGTTAACTACAGTTCGCATCCTTTCGTTCGAATAGGCCCAATAGATATTGTGTGCGACCATTGCGGTGCATTGAAGTTCGCTGGAGAAACACCTGGATTGTGTTGTCTCAGTGGTAAGGTGAAATTGCCATTATTGCCCCCGCCACCTGAGCCATTGCATTCATTGCTTCGTGGCGAAACACCAGAATCACGACATTTTCTATTGAACACTCAAAGATACAACGGATGTTTCCAAATGACTTCATTTGGAGCAGACATTATCGAAGAACGCAGATTCAATCCGACATTCAAGGTAATTTCTGCTCGAGAGAGTAAACATTCATTTTCTTTTATTGATCATAAATCAGTAATTCTGACTTCGCCTTCTTGACTTTACAGATCCAAGGCCAAATTCACCACCGAATTGGATCATCGCAACCACTTGAAGACGCACAGCATAAATTTATACAAATTTACTTCATGGGCAATATGGAGGAACAACTTGATCGGCGTCAAACGATCAATACGGCAACGAAAAGAGCGATTCTTCAAGATCTGCAACAACTACTTCATGAACATCATGCATTGGTTCGGTTGTTCAAAATTGCGTTGGATCGCATGCCAAGTGATGAATACAAAGTCGTGATCAGAGCGGATAAACGACCTGCTGGAACACACGAACGCCAATTCAACGCTCCCACTATAGATGAAATCGCAATTGGAATGGTTGGTGAAAATTTGCAAACGCGCGATATTGTGCTTACACGTCGCAACACTGGACAACTACAACGAATATACGAAACACACCGTTCATACGATGCATTGCAATACCCGCTGATGTTTTGGCAAGGAGACGATGGATATCACTTCAATATTAAGATGATAAATCCATTGAGCGGTGAGTATATCGCACCGTGAGTGAAAAACCGATGTAAGTGCAAATATACAGTTTGGGGATATGGGAGTTTAAATATTTCATATTACTTTGAACAACTGTTTTTTTTTAAATAAACCAATGATTTTCGGTTTATAGTAATACACCTATAAACCGAAAATCATTGGTTTATTAAAATAGTTTTTCCAAGCAATATGAAACCTTTAAACTCCCATATCTCCAAAATGTATATTTGCACTTACGTCGGTTTTACACTCACGGTGCGATATAAATTATAATTTTCATTTCAACATAATTATAATTTCACTTATTTCACTAATTTCATTTTAGGTGAGGAAACTACCAAGAAGGTTAGCTCGATGAATTATTACGCATATCGTTTGATGATTCGTCAAAATGTTGACAACTATTTGCTGCGATTTCGTCGATTACTTCAGCAATATTGTGTCGACATGTACGTCAAAATCGAAACGGAGCGCCTCACTTTCATTCGGTTGAACCAAGCCAAACTGCGTTCGGAGCAGTATATTCATTTACGCGATGCAATCAGCACCGAAGGAGACTCGGCTAATATTGGTCGATTGACTATTTTACCAGCGACGTACGTTGGCAGCCCGCGTCATATGCATGAATATGCACAAGATGCAATGACATACGTTCGTCATTACGGTCGTCCAGATCTATTCATCACCTTTACGTGCAATCCAAAATGGATAGAAATTGTTGAACTGCTGCTCCCCGGACAAACACCAAGTGATCGGCACGACATCACCGCACGTGTCTTCAAACAAAAAATCCGGTCGCTGATGAACTTTATTGTTAAGCATCGCGTCTTTGGGAATACTCGATGCTGGATGTATTCGATTGAATGGCAAAAGCGAGGCTTGCCGCATGCACACATTCTTATATGGTTAGTCGAAAAAATTCGACCAGACCAAATAAATTCCATCATATGTGCAGAAATTCATGATCCCGAAACCGATCCAGACCTGCATGCTGTTGTAATTACAAACATGATTCACGGACCATGTGGTGCCATCAACCCCCAATCACCATGCATGGTCGACGGCAAGTGTTCCAAGCGTTTTCCACGAACTTTAACGGCGGAAACTATCACTGGCAACGATGGTTATCCACTGTATCGGCGTCGATCACCCGATGGTAACGGTAGAACTGTCACTACGAAAGTTAAAGGAATCGATATCGTGGTCGACAACACTTGGATTGTTCCGTATTCGCCACTTCTTTCCAAAACATTCAAGGCGCATTGCAACGTGGAATATTGCAATTCAGTGAAGTCTATCAAATACATCTGCAAATATGTCAACAAAGGCAGCGATATGGCAGTTTTTGGCGTTCAAACTTCCAATACCAACGATGAAATTACGCACTATCAAGTTGGTCGATATGTGAGCTGTAATGAGGCGATTTGGCGTATATTCTCATTCCCCATTCATGAACGTCATCCCACTGTTGTACATTTGGCGGTGCATTTGGAGAATGGTCAACGAGTTTATTTCAACGCATCGAATGTTGCTCAACGTGCTGAAACACCTCCAGCGACAACATTGACCAGTTTCTTTTCAATTTGTCAAAGCGATCCGTTTGCACGAACGTTGCTCTACTCTGAGATGCCACGTTATTACACTTGGAACGCTTCATCGAAGAAATTTACACGTCGGAAGCAAGGCGATGCGGTTCCTGATCATCCGGATGTGCGTTCTACTGATGCTCTTGGTCGCATATACACAGTTCATCCTAAAAGTGACGAATGCTTCTACCTTCGGTTGTTGCTGGTGAATGTTCGCGGGCCGACATCATTTGAATCACTTCGAACTATCAATGGTGTAGTGTGCCCAACATTTCGTGCTGCATGTCAACAGCTCAATTTGCTTGAAAATGATGCTCATTGGGACATGACAATGGATGAAGCAATTGTTTCTGCATCTCCAAGTCAGATACGCACATTATTTGCTATCATTATTTCGACATGCTTCCCATCGAATCCACGTGAACTGTGGAACAAGTACAAAGATGACATGTCAGAAGACATTTTACACCGAATACGTGTCAGTTCAAGGAATCCCGATTTCGAGGTGAATGAAGGGATACATAACCACGTTTTGCGTTTAGTCGAAGACATGTGTTACCTCATGTGCGGCAGTTTATTAGCCAAGTTAGGAATGCCAACGCCAGATCGTGGATTGAACGACGCTTTCAATCGAGAATTGGAACGTGAACATGAATATGATGGAGATGCATTAAACCAATTAGTTGGAACGAATGTACCACTGTTGAACCCACAACAGAGAGAAGTGTACAATACGCTAATAAAGGCAATTGATGATGGAAATGGTGGCTTATTTTTCCTAGATGCGCCTGGTGGAACTGGTAAGACATTCCTCATGTCATTGATTTTGGCCACTGTTCGTGCGAGATCCGAAATTGCTGTAGCAGTTGCTTCTTCTGGGATAGCAGCCACGTTGCTAGAAGGATGTCGAACAGCTCATTCAGCGTTGAAATTACCGTTAAATCTTCAAACGACTGAGAAACCGACGTGCAATATTGCGAAACACTCGGCAATGGCCAAAGTTTTGGTAGCAAGTAAAATTATCATCTGGGATGAATGCACAATGGCGCACAAACGCGCATTGGAAGCGCTCAATCGAACTTTGAAAGATTTGCGCAATAGTTCAAGATGTTTTGGAGGCGCAATGATTTTACTATCCGGCGATTTCCGCCAAACACTACCAGTCATACCAAGATCGACCGCTGCCGATGAAATAAACGCTTGCCTCAAATCATCTACTCTGTGGCGCTATGTGAAGAAACTTCAGCTGACGACAAACATGCGAGTTGCATTGCTAAACGATCTATCTGCCGAAGATTTCTCCAGGCAATTACTGACTATCGGTAACGGCCGTGTTCCTATCGACGAATCGAACGGATTGATTTCATTTCCACCAAATTTTTGCAATTTCGTCTCAACGAAGGACGACCTCATCAACAAAGTGTTCCCGAACATCATTGCTAACCACAAAAATCACAATTGGTTGAGTGAACGAGCAATTCTTGCCGCAAAGAACAAAGATGTGGATCACTTAAACTTCACTATTCAAAATCAAATCGTTGGTCCACTGCATTCCTTCAAATCTATTGACTGTGTAACAAACGAAGACGAAGCAACTAACTATCCAACTGAATTTTTAAACTCATTGGATCTGCCTGGCTTGCCACCTCACAATTTGCAACTGAAGGTTGGCTCGGTAGTTATCATGCTTCGAAATCTGAACCAACCAAAGCTATGTAACGGAACGCGTCTGGTGGTGAGAAAACTAATGGGCAATTTGATTCAAGCGTCGATAATCAAAGGAAAGTTCAATGGTGAGGAAGTTCTCATTCCGAGAATTCCGATGATCCCAACTGATATGCCTTTCGAGTTTAAACGAATTCAATTTCCGATTCGTCTTGCATTCGCCATGACGATCAACAAATCACAAGGCCAATCTTTGAGTGTTTGTGGCCTGAATCTTGAAAACGAATGTTTCTCACACGGTCAATTATACGTAGCATGTTCACGTGTCGGTAAACCATCCGCTTTGTTCGTTCTCGCACCTGGAAACAAAACGAAAAATATCGTATATCACAAGGTGCTTCAATGAAGGAAATCGACGGAAGTGCAACCCATCCATCCCGAATAATTTCGATTCGCATTTATTCGATTCGAATAACATTAATTTCCATGTAATTATTTGATTTTTGCACATTTCTTGAACTTAATTCATTTGAAGTATTAATGCTTGCTTCCACGTGAATTAAATTGATTTCAATATAATTATTTGATTCTTGCAGAGAGATGCAGACCCTGAGGATGATAGCAGGAAAGACTTTTCGATACAAGGTGTGGAACGCGGCTATCCGTGAAATCTGCAAGGTGAAAGATGTCGCGAGATGGGTCAGACAACGCAGAAGATATGTGCAGAGGATGGATCCCTAGGAATCGACTTCCCAACAGATAGCTAGGAATCGACCTCCCAAAAGTGGCCAGCCTGATTACAGGAATAGACAAAAGGTCTAAAAGAATAGTAAGAAGCCTGCTTCAACGTGAATCACATCCATTTCAATGTAATTATATGATTTTTGCACATTTCTTGAACATAATTCATTCTAAGTATTAATGCTTGCTTCCACGTGAATTAAATTGATTTCAATATAATTATTTGATTCTTGCAGAGAGATGCAGACCCTGAGGATGATAGCAGGAAAGACTTTTCGATACAAGGTGTGGAACGCGGCTATCCGTGAAATCTGCAAGGT